>JAVIWC010003462.1:0-463629 GCA_031894815.1 Creontiades dilutus | reverse complement strand
ATTCCCAATCTATGGCTCGATTTATGGTGCCAACATTCGCGTTTTTTGGTTTATTATTGTTTGTTTGTAACATAGTCCGGCCGATAGCGTCTAGTTGTAGTGAATTGGGTACTGGAGTGAACTCCTAAATCGGTTTATAGCCGATACACGGGTTGAAGCATTCGCATATGCATGAAAAGCCGATAAGGTATAGGTAAATATTATTCAAGACAGAATTTGTAGCGTTTTTTGGAAATGCAGTTAACGTACATTTTAAGAAACTTAATTTGTTCATAATGTTCAACGGTTGAGCTGTTATTACGCTCCTTAGAACGTCGTTTGTGAATATGAACGCGGAGTACGCGAACAGGCGATTGTCCACTAACTGCATGAAGTTATACTAGGTTATACGTTAATATTTAACACGGTTATGATAAATATCGATGGACCAAGTTTCCTTAGCTTTTCCGAGTCAAATCAAAGGTTTTCCATTTCAAAATATGGGGTTTTCCATTTCAACATAAAGGTTACCTTTTGTTCGTCGGATTACTTCCAGTTGGCATTTGTTCATTGACGAGATCGGACTCCTTCCCAGTTTTCACCGCTGGATGGTTCACTTTCGCTCGAAATTCGACCGTACAACGATCAAAAAATCGTTCTCACTATTAATTTTCGAATTATTCAAGATTTTTGCACCGCAGCAAGATCGAAACGTTAGGAGTGACGAAGGGGGAGAATCGATTGGTAGAATATGCTACTTAAAGAAGGGATGGATACGTGCAATAAGGATTACATAAAGAAGGAATCAATCCTGATCATGCATAAGGAATATTCGATATCAAACTAGATCTGTCCTTCTCGTTTTTGTGACGGCCTGGCGCCCTAAAATGCCCTTTTAATCGGGTTAAACCCTACTTCAAAGGGGGTGTCTAGAGGTGCTGAACAAGGATCTGAAGTCCTTTTTCCGATAAAACGCTTCTTTTAAGCTTAAAATCGGGATTTTTCATGAAAATTTGACATAAACAAACTATTTTTGATCGCATTAAAACCTACGTCATACGGGGTGTTTCGAAGTTCTGAACACATATCTGAAGTCCATTTTTCGACAAAACGCTTGTTTCATGCTTGAAACCGGGATTTTTCATGAAAATTGGACAAAAAACTATTTCTAATCGCTTCAAACCCTACTTCATAAGGGGTATTTTGAAGTGCTGAACATGTACCTGAAGTCCGGTTTTTTCTATAGAAAGTTTATTTCGTGCTAAAATTGGGATTTTCCATTAAAATTGGTCAAAAATTAACTATTTTTAACTGAATGTACCATAACCCCCTAAAATTGAAAGTTGAAAGAATTTAAAATCCCAGATCAAGAGAAAACTCATGTCTTGAGTATTCAAAATAAATTTTTGAGGTCAAAAAAATTCACAGCGGAAAATGAACATTTTGGTTGCAGAATGAGGGCGACAGCAGCTGGCGGAGTGAACACAAACCTCCAATGATCGCAAAGTTGGGCTACCTGAGATGCAGTGAGAATGAGATGAAACAGTTTGAAACTTTGTGGACAATTTCTCTCCTTTTCGTTGTATGTTGTGCAACATACTCAAAAACAGTAAATTTTGGTGATCTTTCATTTTTTGTGTTCAATCTTTAACGTGGAACGCCCCCGATATTTAGTTTCCGTAATCTTTTCAGATCATAATCAGATTCAAACTGGACAGTGAGATGGAGAGTCAGAATGAATGAGACAAAGTCAGTGCACGTCGATTTCACTAACAAAAGGTTCAACCATGTGCCAGCCTTTCTCCATAACAAGGCGATACCGTATGGTAACGAAGTGAAATAAGTTGGAATGACACTGGATACCAAACTAAGGTGGAAGTCCCTCGTCAAGAAAACAAAAAGCTGAGGTTGTGATCAAATTAAGAATATGGGCCGACGCACAGTGGGCTGAATCACCAATTTTGGTGGAAAAAATTCTTAAACTTGTCCATTTTCAACCTTTTAAGTTCCCAGATTACGGAAAAAATAATTTAAAAAATCGAAATAATTTTTGGACACGATTGGCGTGCATTAAAATTGATTTGCTAAAATTTGACTGAAAAATTAATGTATCACCCAAAACGTTTAAATCGCTTGTTTTGCAAAATTTAAAAACTAAAAGGATAGATGAAAGAAATCCTGCAAACAAGTCCGCGGAATAACTTGGCGTTAATATAGTTTTTCGTTATTGAATCAGAATTTAATTTCTAAAATCTACAGAATGCAATGTATATTCAATAACGAACGTAGAAATTGAACGTCTTAGCTGTCTCAACAATGTCCATTGTTGAGAAAGCAAAAAACTTCGCGCTAAATTTTCATAATGAAAGGCCAAAAAAAATAATCCACGGAAAATGATCATTTTGGTTGCAGAAATGAATTGAGAGTCTCACTAACTAATAATAAAAAGGTAAAGCACTTGTGAAAATTTTGCCTCACAAGACGTTCAAAATTGCAGAAAATCAGTTGATGAACACAAACCTCACCTTATTAATTACAATATATAGATTTACACAAATGGTAATAGATTGATTTTCCATTCAATAATAATTATTGTCAAAAATTAACTATTTTTAACTGAATGTACCATAACCCCCTAAAATTGAAAGTTGAAAGAATTTAAAATCCCAGATCAAGAGAAAACTCATGTCTTGAGTATTCAAAATAAATTTTTGAGGTCAAATTCTCCACGGAAAATGACATTTTGGTTGCAGAATGAGAGCGACAGCAGCTGGCGAAGTGAACACAAAACTCCAATGATCTCAAAATTGTCCAACACATTCAGATAAATAGTGAATTTTTGGACATTTTCTTTCAGTTTTTGTCCAACACATTCATAAATAGTGAATTTAGGTGATCTTTCAATTTTTGAGTTCAATCTTTGGGTTCATAATCAGATTCAAACTGGACAGTGAGATGGAGAGTCAAACTGAATGAGACAAAGTCAGATTTCAGTGGATTTCACAAACAAGAGGATCAACCATGTGCCAGCCTTTCTCCATAACAAGGCGATACCGTATGCTAATGAATATTTTTAGTTAAGGAAATGGTGTTTAACTTCAGAAAAACGTGTGTTTTCTGTTAAAATTGAGGTTTTTTTAAGTCTCGACGAAAAAAGGTTGGAGGAATATACGAACTTTTTCTTGCTGAATCGAATGGTGACAACGCTAGACCTCTCAAGTGACGATTTAAGTCGGTTTTGTCGGATGCATTAACCCGTTCGTTTGTGAACTACGTCTACGGCATTTCTAATATTTTTAAAAGATATTTTCAAAAACCACAACGACTACACCGTTGGAAAGCTGAAATTTCGGCGCACGTTTTACCAGGCCTGCATAGTTCTGCGTCAAGCATTAATGGGGTTCCTAGGCGAGATGAAAAACAGGCGTTTTCAAGATTTTGACAAAACTGCCATTTCGCGCAGCAATCGCACATCTTCGATGCAATTGAAAAAATGCAAATAGATGAAAAGGCCCTAGAAGGTAAAAGAATATGTGCCAGTATCTTCTTGGATGTGGCTCAAGCCTTTGACAAGGTTTGGCACGAGGGACTTGAGTGCAAACTGCACACGGATCTCCCAAGGCAGTACTGCTTACTACTGAAGTCCTACCTTGAAAATATAAATTTCAGTGAAGCAAAATAACCAATACTCCGGCTTGAAGGCCATGGAAGCAGGGGTCCCACATGGGAGTGTCTTAGGGCCAGTACTCCTGTTCAGACGCGACTTACCGCAACAAGCAGGCACAACTGTTGCCACCTTTGCAGATGATACGGCTATCCTCTCTGTTGGAGATGATATAGAAGCTGCAACATGCAAACTACAGACGTCTACTACTGAGGTTTCTAAGTGGACCAAGATGTGGAGAATGAAGCTGAACGAATCAAAATCAGCCCACATCAACTTCCCTAACCGAGAAGTCCCAATCCTTGATGCTGAGATCAATTCGAATAAAATACCGCATACTGAAACAGTTAAATACTTGGGTTTGACACTCCTCCAAATTAAACTGGAATAAACACATAAAAGAAGAAAGAAGAACTTGAAATCAAGTACAGAAAGATGTGTTGGCTAATGGGAAGGAATTCCCATCTCTCTCTTCACAACAAACTGCTTATATATAAGCAGATCCTTCGCCCTATTTGAACCTATGGGATGCAGATCTGGGGCTGTGCCAAGAAATCAATTATTAAGAAAATCCAAACCTTTCAGAATAAAATCCTGAGAAGTATAGTTGGAGCCCCTTGGTACTTGCGAAACGATTATATTCATCGGGATTTGGGGATGGATACAGTCTATAAAATTATTGCAAAATACGCAAGGAAGCATGAACATCGCCTCCACGAACATGAGATGCTCTACGTTTTGGACAACGAAGGTGAAATCCGACGTCTCAAGCGAAATAAACCACTGGATTTAGTTGTGCTGCGTGAATAGAAGTGCAATCGAACTCAGTGCTATTTAATTGAGTTATGTAATAAAGGGCTAGGTTTGGCTTGATATGTAAAATTGCTAGATGAAATGTATTTGATTTTTCAGTTGCAATTAATAAATCACGAAAAAATAGATAGAAAATTTAACGCTCTTTCCAACAGTGTCTTCAAATTTAATCTATCTCCGAAATTGAGGGCGTTATGACAGTTTTAAATGACTTAAGATCAAAAACACGAAAAAAATCTTAGATTGTGAATAACTCGGAAAGGAGGCCTCTGGCAAAAGATTGCCACTAACTTACAATGTTGCTTATAAGTTTACAACTTGGTACAATAAAACAGATTAAAAAATGATGATAATAATCAGATTAAATGCTCTGAGTCCGTTTCAGATGTTCATCCGTGGTCACACAGAAATACTCAATACAATTTGCAGGGATAGGAACCTCTTAAAGTATTCTCCCAGCTGCTTCAAGAAACTGGAAAGAACTTCCACATTTCGAAATATCATCACAAGTGATAGAAAAACACGTCCCCGGTTTCCGAACTGTTAAAAGCAGGATCATTTCTGTAAATGATTAATAGCAGGGGAGTTGATGAAACTAAATTTGCTCCTCTGCGTTTCTATCGTTAAACCACATCTTGTCACGGAAGTACTCGTAATTCCGGAGGGGTTTCCAATTGTTTACAAAACCCCCGTTTACGAACGAAAACTTTTTAATGTTCCTGTTGACGTTTGTATTTTTCCAAGCGGCTTTCATCATAAAACATAATAACGTCTGATAACATTGTGTGTCGAGCGTTTTAGTAAGGTATAAATGCGGAACCTTGAGTCGGTGGGCCCCACGTTGGTCTCGGGGATGTTACCATTACTGTTGCTGCTCTTGGGGGCCGAGGTGAGTCTGGGGAATGTCGCCTCGAATGCGGTTAGTTCGCCCGATGGGAACGAGAATCAAATCGCTATGAGAGGTTTTGAATTACAACCCTTCACGCCAGAGGAACGGACCGACCTACTAAGTTATTTTAACCCTCTAACACTCTTGGCAGCCCTGGCAGGTGAGTACATTACCCTAAGCGTAGATCAAACGAAAAGCACAAAGAAAGATATGAGGATCATTTCAAAATTTTGGTCACATTTGGTTATTGACTTTAAAAAATATATATAAATTTGAAACTTGATCAATTTTCTTGTTCCTAATCAATCACTGCGGTTGTCTCGGCATATTACCCAAGTGAGCACACATGATCTTGAACCGAACGGCATTTAATGCTGATACGGCATCTTGAAAAAATAAACTTTTATAGGGAATGATGTACATACTACTATCGTTTCCCCTCTTGAGCCCCCAACCTCCCTGGGAATCGCCGCTCAATTCTTCCAATTTAAATGAATGGAACAGGACAAATTAGCTTAATTTTAGCTACAGTAAATACTAAGGTTCCCATGCCAAATTTTGCAAACTTACTAAAGGCAGATCTCACTCCCTACAATTTATGAGACTATGGATATTTAAGAGAGAGAAAGAGTAGGGAGTGAATTGATAGCCTTTCACTGCCTTTACGGGCCACAAATCAATTGAAACTGGTTGTACCAAAATGTTGTCAACGAAATTCCAACAACTACACTAATTGTCAACAAATGTGATCAAGTATCACTCAATACAGTCAGAATGTTATTGGAGTAGAAAGTGGGAGTTAAAAAAAAACCACTGCTGCTTCCAGAGATGGTTTTCCCGAAAGAACTGACTGGGAAGGTTGGTAAGGGGATTTGCTTCGATCCAATTTTTTCTGAGGAGGAGAGAGATCCATTTTAGATGGTATACTCTTTCATAGTGTAAGGGTATATAAAGGCTCCAATAAATATTTCGCTGAGTGGTGATGATGGATGTTGTATACCTCTAGTTAAACGGGTTGTTGGAGCTCTTTAAAAATTCTTTATTGTCATGGAAATCTATATTTGAACGTTTCGCCCAGACAACGTGGGCTTCTTCAGCATGTATTTTCTTACATTCGTTTTGACATTCCTCGGATTCATTAGAATCGTCGTCTACATCATCGAGATCATCTTTTACTGCATGCTGCATATCCTATTGGTTGGGTATGTTCAGTTTTATGATGTTTGCCTTAAATGCCAATTTTGAAAAAAAAAAAAAAAATCAATATGCAGCATGCAATAAAAGATGATCTCGATGATGTAGACGACGATTCTAATGAATCCGAGGAATGTCAAAACTAATGTAAGAAAATACATGCTGAAGAAGCCCACGTTGTCTGGGCGAAACGTTCAAATATAGATTTCCATGACAATAAAGAATTTTTAAAGAGCTCCAACAACCCGTTCGATAAGAAAAATGGTCAATCCATGCCTCACCAACTCAAAAAATACCTCTAGTCAGTCATCCAGATTGGAGATAAATTTTTAAAATTTACAAAACTGCATTCGGTTGAGTTTGACGGCAATACTAACCAGTGACATAAATGTGACATTTTGAAATTACCCATGTACTGTCCACCGACTGACAGATGAACGGCGGGGCCTGGTGTGGTCTCTAGCCCTTCAACTACCTGTCCCACGAAATTATGGACGCTTTCCGGAGACTCATTTCCCCGCTACTAGAGGGAGGGATTCTTGGCAAATGTTTTCAGGACAGGAAAATAGAGTGGTAGGTACTCCACGTTCATTCTTTCAATCGGTGGGCAGTAAGACTCAGGATATATATATTTTCAGAAGAGCAAAATAGCAAACGTTACTATTTCCTTAGGAGCTGGTGAAGAAGGAACAATTATGGAGAGAGTCTAGGCACGAAGGTTAAAACTCACCTGCAACAGAATTTTACACATTCATATGAAGTTATCGGTCACCATCATTTTGAACAAATAAAAATGTGTATATGACCGCTAATTTCAGAAATCCCCTTAACGCCCGAAAATGCGAAATCGACTTTACTGTATTTTCGGGTATTTTAGAGTTAGGCGCATAGTTCAAAACGGGAACCCCGCAACAACGAGCCCTTCTTGCCGGTTTTTCAGGGTCTTGAAATGAGCGTTTGTTACAGAAACCCACTAAGCGACAGCAAATAGGGTCTGAAGTACCTACTGTTCAACGAATTTTCGTCTAAGACAGATACTTAAAGTCACTTAAGTAATTTTTCGTTCAAATTTCTTACTTTATGGCTAAGATAGTTTTTTATCTGCCTAACCACGTATTTCGTAGAATGTTCTGTAATTCCAAAACAGGATAGGCGTGTGATACGTAATTATGTTGGTACATAATTTTATGTAAATACATGTACATAATTATATGAAAATTAGTAATGCTGCACCTATTTATAATTTTTAATAGTCTTAGGGAGACAAATTTGGTCAGTAGTTTTTTTTTAAAAAACTGTTTATTCAGAAGGAGCTTTCCACAATAGGACTGGGGACACTTTTGAAATCACTTCAGGAGTCAGACAAGGAGATACACTGTCTGCAACTCTTTTCAATTGGGCGCTTCACGAGGCAGTCAAAAGTTTTGATAAGGGAGGAACGATTGTGAGTCGGACCTGGCGAATCCTAGCATATGCTGATGATTTGGTCCATAATCCTCCAAGAATTGAGGGAGGCGTTTGAAAAGCTGAATGAGGCAGGAAAGTCAATGGGACTAAGTGTGAATGAAAAGAAGACAAAATTCCTCAAGATTTCTCCTTATAATACAGCACCGTTGCAGAAAGTTCAATTTGGTACCTTTGCTTTTGATGAGGTTGACTGCTTCACTTATCTTGGTAGCTCTATAACTAGTAAGAATCAAATTCAAGATGAGATAATCTCAAGAATTATGGCGGGCAATAGAGCATTTTTCGTTGACAAAAAGCTTTTTACCAGAGGACAACTCTCCAGAACCACAAAGATGAAGCTCTACAAGGCCCTCGTTCGCCCGGTCGTGTGCTACGGTTCTGAGACATGGACCATGTTGGCATTTGAGAGGAAAGTAGTTAGAAGGATTTATGGAGCAATTAGTGAAGGATCTGGATGGAGAATAAGAAAAAACATGAAAATACAAGAGATACTAAAGCAAGAAGATATTGCGCGATTCATCGAAGCAGGAAGAATACGTTGGCTAGGCCACGTAGAAAGAATGTCAGCGGAAGAGGGACCAAAGAGAATGATGAGGGCCAGGATACACGACGAAAGAGGGGTCGACCCAGAAACAGATGGACTGATGAGATGAGGCCATTCTCGATCTGAGGATTATAGGTCTTGGAAGGGATCGAGCTGTTGATAGAGCCCAGTGGAAGAGGGGAGTTCGGGAAGCCAAGGGCCACATCGGCCTGTAGAGCTCTTCAGTAAGTAAGTAAGCTTTCCACAATATTCCAATTGTCATTATCAGCTACTCAGATCAACAGCAACAAGGTGGTCCCAGTTGATCGTCAACCAAACACCACTCAGTTCGTCCACTTGTCGAGTGGCATGGAACTGGCGCGACTCTTCTTGAACGCCACGAGAAGCGGCAAACGGACGTGGCAGGGGCAGGAAAGTCTCCGCCTGCGCCGCGTCACTTCTGTTTGCATTGAACCATTACTTTACGTGGAAGGACGGGAAAGGGACAAAAGTCAGTGTCGACACACGTCCGTTCGGTGTGAATTGGGCCTTAAGCGGAATACTCGGGAGTTCAATGACGTCCAGGCCATCACAGTTCTATATAAGGCACTGGTCCTGCTACTACTCGAGTATACCTCTCCCATATGGTCGGCACCATACGCAGTACACAAGCATACTCTAGGATATATTGCCTTTAAGAATGGAATCCCACAGGATGAAGTTGATTATGCTGCCCTGATGGGCGTGTGTCACCTTCTGCCCTTGGAGAGCCAACGATGTGTGGCAGACCTGGTATTTTTGCACAAGCTATTGAATGGAGCAATAGACCTCCTTGTGCCTCTTCTCTCCGCCGTTCCACGTGAGTTTCGCTCCCACAAAGTATCATCAGGATCGCCCGTTGTGCCGCATTCCTCGTTTAGCAAACTGCCTCGCTCATCTACATCCTGAGTTGGACTTTTCAACAGTTCTATTGGATTTTTGAAGTCGGTAATTGTGTCTTCTCCAACATCTTGATTTTTGCAGTTAAAATCCTACATCCAGTTTCAAATCGTCACCATAGTTACATTTCTTTTATTTTACCAGTGACTCTAAACTTATTTCATAATACTATTTTCCTGTAATTGGGTTCCCCCATTCGTATAAATAAATAAACTGAATAATGGCTATGTAAATTTGTTCCACAGACTTCTTCCAGAGTACGGTCACCGAAATGATACCAGACCACATCAAAATAATTTATGATATGGTGAAAGACTTTTTCGGTCTTGGTGACGAACCCGGTTCTCCGCAAGATAATTCACCTGTGGTTTACCCAGGAGGACAAGTTGTTTACCCAGGAGGTCAAGCAGGTTACCCAGGAGGGCAAGCTGGTTACCCAGGAGTTAATCCGAACGTAGCAAGTCGTTTCCCTTTGAGGCCAGCCGGTTGCATAGGCCCAGGTAAACCAGATTAATTGATTTTCCTTCATTAATTTCAATTAAGAGGCCTTTGTAACCGTACATCAAAATGTTTTCATATAAACTGTTGTCGCTTTACGTTTCAAGGTGCTTACAATCAAAATCTAAAATGTCCGTCCACCTTACAGCGGGACAAAATGAACGATTTTGGGGGAAAATCCTCCAATTGAAAGAAAATTACGCAGGTCAACATTTGACATAAGAAAATACACGAAAAAAGCTATAGGGCTCTAGGGGTTTTCCGGTCGCGGATTACGGTGAGTGGGTTGGTTAACCTTCATCACATCACGATCAAGGTGACCAAATCTGAAAATATCATGCGTATGTTTTTGAGGTCCCTGAATACGATTCCGTAGTTTGTTTGGCCTTTCGCCTTTGTTTAAGGTCATTTCAATGTCAAATCAACGTATTTACACGAAAATATCGGCAACAAATCTTTGCGCATGTTTTTAAGGCCTGAGAATTATATTTTGTAGTTTGTCTGGCCCGAAGATTTTGATGAAGATCATATGAAGGTCTTATTAAGGCATAATTATCATTAAATCGTTCTGTTTTTTGGGTCGCCGAATCTATTGAAACCAAATGCGAAAACAAAAAATCACTATTATAGTAGTAAAACGGAAGGAAAACTAGGTATACAGTCTAAAATAAAAGAAGAAAAAATATATTAATTTAATTTGCCCTTTCAGTTTACTAATTAGTAAAAGTTTTATTTTAGTGTAATGATATTTTATGACTCCATAGGTACGTAAGAAAAAGTTTTTTCTGGATACCCATCTATCAAAAATGCCTAGAAGAAGATGGGGATTATGTTGAGAGATGGGCACGTAGGTATATATAAATGTAAATACATTTTTTGTTTCAATTTTATTTCAATGTGTTTTTATATTTTTTTATAGGGATCGTTACTTTTTAGTACTAACATTATTTTAAAAAACTGTTTTATCAGAAAAGTGTTTTCTTCATATTTTTTAAGAGACAGTCGTGAAGAAGTCGTTTCGGGTATAGGGGCATAGGGTATATTCAGAATTAACATCAACATTCCTATCCAAATCGCCCGTAGAAGAATTTTTGTAATTCTAGAAAATTTTCCCCCCACTGTGCACCTTGTGACGTTTATTAATGTGTTGTTATTTCGTTATAACAGGAATGTAAAGAATAAGGAGGAATTAAATCGTTTTATTTCATTCAGGAAACCAAATCTACCCGTGTCTCCCAGGCCAGCAAGGTTATCAAATTCAACCACCCCAGCAAGGTGTTTACCCTGGTGGCTTTCCAAGATGGGAAGGTCGTTTGCCACTCCAGCAAAGTGCTTTCATAAGCCAGCAAGGAGCTTTCCCTAGTCAGCAAGGAGCTTTCCCAAGTCAGCAAGGTGGTTTCCCAAGCCAGCAAGGAGCGTTTCCAAGTCAGCAAGGTGGTTTCCCAAACCAGCAAAGATCCTCTCCAGGCCAACCACAGTATCCTGCTCAGGAAATAGGCCCAATCACGACTAAAACCATATCAGCCTGGACTAATGCCATTTTAGACAAAATAGGATCTAGCTCGGTTACCGCAGGCCACCCAACCCATCAAAAACACTCTTCGCACCGATATAAATGAGACCATCCAGGTAATACAGAAGCTTCAACAGTTACTCACCATTCTCAGAAATCATTTCAAGCCAAACGGCAAAAACAACTGCAGTAAGTCAATAACCTTAAATTGATAGATTAATAATTAATTGAGAGATTAATAGATTCACGTCCTGTCTATCAATATGCACGAAACATTGTGAAGCCAACTTAACACCAACTCATCAAACTGTTGTATCACCTTTTCCAATAAAGCTGTTCTATACGTAGAAGCTGTCATCTTCCATTTCCACTAAATCAGACTTTCAGTGAAATAATCACGTCTGATTAGAATCATTGAAAGGATGGATTTAACTTCCAATTCTTCTTCCTAGCGGAAACTTTGTTGTGATGACACATTTTTCAACAAAATCAAAATTTACAAAATTCACAACTTTACTTTCAGTCTGTGTCTCTGACTGTCATACTATCTATGTGTCTGCGATTCTACGTGTTTCAGAACCTCGTAACACTCTTAATTTCAACATTTTTCGTCGGATTTTGATGACATTTTTATGGAATAAGCGCATTAGGCTGGAGATGTGTCCCTATGAAATTCATCGCTTAAAATCATGTCATGCGCAAACGTACAGTCCGTCAAGCATAATTTTCTCATTTTTTCAGTGGTCCAATCGCCCTTAAATTTCTAGGGTTTTCGGTGAAGAACGAGAATTTAGTCAGCTTTCTAATAGGATGGTCATCTGTGCGATTCCTTCTCGATTTCATGGAGAAATTCAAGATTGAACGAGAAAATAGAAGTACTTAACAGAGGGTTAACACAGGAATTCTCAATTTTCTTGTGTTTGCCGTTATAATGATTCGGATTGATAATTGAGCAGTGAGTTACTGAACTATTATTCTGATTGGTTTTTCCTACGTATTTTGGTGTGCTAAAAACGAATGTGAAGTTAGAATTTCCTTCTACCCCTTAAAATTGTGCGCTAGCGTAAAAAAAACCCTAAAAAGTAGATTTTTCCAGATAAACGTAAAAAAGCTGATAAAAAAAAAAATTAAAATACCCAAATAGACCGTCGGATTCTACTCACAGCATCAAATTTGAGATATTGAAATAAAATCTCTCTAGTAAATTTTAAATGGCAGGTTTAACGATATAAAGCCCCCAAAGAGGCAATATTTTCCTTTGATAAAAATTTAAATTTGATAGCAATTCTTAGGTATCTTAGGTCATTGAAAATGAAAAATAAAATAAATATAAATAAAATAAAAAAGAATTGATATCAAATTTAAATTTTCATCAAAGGAAAATATTTGCCTCTTTGGGCGGTCAGGGTTTAAATGGGGCCATTCAATACTTTTTTTTTTTAGATAGATTTTATTTTAATATCTCAAATTTGATGCTGCGAGTAGAATCCGACGGTCTATTTGGGTGTTTAAATTTTTTTTATCAGCTTCTTTACGTTTATCTTGAAAAATTGACTTTTCAGAGGGTTTTTTTTTAACGTAGCGCAAAGTTTTGAGGATCAAACGGAAATTCTGACTTCAGATTCGTTTTTAGCACACCGAAATATGTAGGAAAAACCTAATCAGAATAATAGTTAACTAAAGTATAGTACTATAGTATAGTACCAAGAATACTACACCTATCAACACCTATACTAATTAGTACTATACTAATAAGTCTAGTACTGCAGTATAGTACCAAGAATACTACACCTATTAACAAACGTCGATGATCTAATGAGTCGGAAGTCTTGGAAGCAACACTACAGTAAGGTTTCACACACAATTAGGCTAGATCCCGGAAAAAAAGAGTAAGACCTTGTTTCCGAAACGTATGCCGTAAGACAATAACCATCTTTTTCATCGAATTTGTGAGTGGTAAAGGCTTTATTTTTACCTCATTATTCACTACTACTTTCATTTCAGTTTTGCTGATTTTAAAAAGCCTAAATTCTGTATGGAATTTTACGGATTTACCTCACCACATCCTTTGGCGATGTCCATTATTTTCTGTTCTGAAATTCAATGAAACAGCCTCAAATTCACAACGAGAATTTCAATTTGCCCTAATATCCTCAATATTATAAATATGAATCATTTTAACGGCAAATACAAGAACAGTTAAAGTCCCTGTGTTAACTCCCTGTTTAGTACTCGTATTTTATAGGTCCACCTTTTTGTTTTGAATTAAGTGGTCACATTTCTTCAATCAATATCCATGATAAAATATTTTTGTGAAAATTGAAATTGATTGCCATACAAAGATGATTAAATTTCCATTCTTGTCCTAAAGCACTTGAACCCCAAATTGTTTCGTAAACAGGATCGTGCTCTTTTGCTCGGGGATTTAGCCGTAACATAGTACGTGAAACCTTACTATAGTGTTGCTTCCAAGATTCTTCTCCTTAGGTCTTATCCGTCGTTGACAGTTGTATAGTACGCTTAATGATGGAAGGATCACCACACGAAAAACGCGCATTCCCTTCCCATCGCAAAAGCTGTACCTACACATAAATTCCATCTGCGTAATACACACAAGTTAGAGTTTCCGTGATTTGAGGAAAACTAAACATATTATATTGAGTAAAATTCTATAGACTTGAACATTCGTGAGATTTCATTAATCGACAATAAATATAGTGTGATATTTGAACTCTCTTGCCCCACTTGAGAAATCGCAACACGGCTTGTTCCAAACAACTTATTCTTGTTGCTGCCTACTGTTTTTTCGCGTTCAAACTTGGATTTCTCTATGAAATCGATAATGAATCACAAACTTGACCATCTCATTAGAATGCGGATTAAATTTTGTCAGTTCTTTCAGAAATTCGACAGCTTCCACCACCTTTTTCGGAAATGCAGTTAACGTTCATTTTCATAAACTTAATTTGTTCATAATGTTCAACGTTTCAGCTGTTATTACGGTCCTTAGAACGTCGTTTGTGAATATCAACGCGCAGTAGGCGAACAGGCGTCCATTAACTGGATAAAGTTATACTAGGTTATCCGTTAACATTTAACATGGATTATTATGATAAATATCGATGGACCAAGTTTCTGTAGCTTTTCCGAGTCAAATTAAAGGTTTTCCATTTCAAAATATAGGTTTTCCATCTCAACATAAAGGTTACCTTTTGTTCTCTGGATTACTTCCAGTTGGCATCTGTTCATCGACGAGATCGGACTCCTTCCCAATTTTCACCACCGGATGGTTCACTTTCGCTCGAAATTCGACCACGGAGGGTCGAACGGGCCGACGAACAACAATCACGGACTCTTTCTCACATTTCATTTTCCAATTTTCAAGATTTTTGCACCGCAGCGAGATCGAAACGATAGTAGTGACGAAGGGGGGGAATCGATCGCTAGAGTTTGCTACTTAAAGAAGGGATGGATACGTGCAATAAGGATTACATAAAGAAGGAATCAACCCTGATCATACATAAGGAATAGTCCAAATCAAACTCGATCTGTCCTCGTCTTGTTTTCATCAAGTGTAGGGTTGTTCCGATATCAAGGATCTTCCGATATTCGATATCGATAACGATATAACCATCAACATCGAAAGACCGAAATATCGCAACCAAATATCGATATCAGCAATATCGAATGATATTACGCAATTTTTATGATTTCTCACAATTTTATGACAAAACTCTTTGTAATCACGTGATTATATTACTGCAATGTTAAACTGATTATATAATTATTTATAATGTAGAAAATTGTGTAAATTGCTATAAATTTATCGCAATTTCCATTCCTTGCTGTAAAATTTGGTTGGAAAAAATTATTTTAGGTTAACTAATATAGGCTAACCCAAAACAATTACACAGTGAATTTCCAGTACCAAAAAAAAGTAAGGACTTGTTTCCGAAACGTATGCCATGGGACGATAACCACGTTCTTCATCAAATTTGTGTGGTGAAAGGCTGAATTCAGGGGTACCCAGCTTCGTGACGCACCCCCTCCCCCTAAAACTTAGAACCAGTCCCTCCTAGTAAGTTGGTAGGTACCCCCTCCCCAAAACAAAAATGTAAAAAGTACTTTTAAACACCCTTTATTTTATCTGAAACTAAAAGAAGATTTATATAGGTATCAAAAAATCCAAACCATTTGGCAATGGATAAAACGAGTACCTATATTTCTTGAGATTCGTTATAGGTAACATCGTATTCTCAATGGTAACATTCAAAAAAGTAAAAAACAAATATCGTAAAATACTTAAAAACATTAATAGTTTGAAGTAAAAAATTTTCAACTTTAACCCTCCAAAAATTTTTTTGGAACTCTCACTTGATTTAAAGTGCCCTTTAACGGTTGTCAAAGTTTTGTAAAATCTTTAAAAACCTCAAAACAAGTCAAGGCGGCCTAAATTAGGACTTTTTTTTAAAGAACTTTCCATGAGGAATCGAATGAGCCCTTCCCCCGATTTTCGGTGCCAACATTTGCATCCACATTCACTACATCACTAGGTTACTGCAATCAAAACAAACACAAGAGTTTTTTTTTTTTTTGTTTTGATCGCAATAACCTAGTGATGAAGTGAATTTGGATACTGGGGTGAAGCCTTCTGATATGCATGCTCCGTCCATCGAAACTTGAAATTTTCAAATAGAATATTTTTCCATTCTAATCGCTCTTGAAAAAAACGCTGCAAATTCTTTCACAGGGGTTTATTATTCAATCATTCATGACTTGACTTTCTACTGGAGTGTGCGTGTTTCACAGGTGATAGAGCGATTATTGAATTTCAGGAGGCACACATATATGATCAACTGATCAATCCAAATAGGTATTTTGGTTGAGAACCGTTTTAAGTGCTCTATGCATATCTTCTGAAATTCAATAATCGCTCTATCACCTGTGAGACACGCACACTCCAAAGCTTAGTAGAAATTCAAATCATGAATCATTGAGTAATAAACCCCAGTGAACGAATTTGCAGCGTTTTTTATTCATTTATTCATTTTTGTGAGGCGTTTTGGAGTGGTAATACACTCCATCATCAGGGAATAGTTTCTTTTGGACATTCAACCGCGTCATTATTATTAGCAGCTATCTACTGACTGAAGTCACATTGGTCAAACATGAATCCTTTCTATTTATCCAGCATTTCATAACCCTACCTAATTTACTACACTGACCAACAATACATACGAAATTCTAGTCAAAAACTTTAAGTAAATGTTTAAGTATTATTGTTATTATTGTTTAAGTATTCAGGTTCAGAGTTTTTATCAAATGTTGTATTACTATTGTTGATCAGTGTAGTAAATCAGGTAGGGTTATTAAATGCTGGATAAATAGAAAGGATTCATGTTTGACCAATGTGACTGCAGTGAGTAGAAAGAAACTATTCCCTGATGATGGAGTGTATTACCACTCCGAAACGCCTCACAAAAATGAATAACAAATTCCAGCCTTCGTGAAACAATCACCCCGCTTCCTGGTGGATAACCTATAAAGTTTAGATTAAGGCTAAAAAAATGACTAATGTAAAAGCATATTAAATTTTGTGTTTTTCAGAAATTTGACAGCTTCCACTACCTTTTTTGAAAATGCAGTTACCGTACAAGTATTTTCATAAACTTAATTTGTTGATAATGTACAACGTTTGAGCTGTTATTACGGTCCTTAGAACGTCGTTTGTGAATATCAACGCGCAGTAGGCCAACAGGCGATTGTCCATTAACTGGATGAAGTTATACGAGGTTATCCGTTAACATTTAATATGGATTATTATGATAAATATCAATGGACCAAGTTTCTATAGCTTTTCCGAGTCAAATTAAAGGTTTTCCATTTCAAAATATAGGTTTTCCATCTCAACATAAAGATTACCTTTTGTTATTCGGATGACTTCCAGTTGACATCGGTTCATCGACGAGATCGGACTCCTTCCGAATTTTCAACACTGGATGGTTCACTTTAGCTCAAAATTCGACCACGATGGGAGTCACCGGGCCGATGTACTACAATCACGCAATCGTTCTCACAATTCATTTTCAAATTTTTCAAAATTTTGCACCGCAACGAGATTGAAACGTTAGGAGTGACGAAGGAGGAGGATCTATAGCTAGAATATGCTACATAAAGAAGGGATGGATGCGTGCAATAAGGATTACATAAAGAAGGAATGCATCCTTGCCGTAGAAATCAACCCTGATCATGCATAAGGAATAGTCCATAACAAACTCGATCTGTCCTCGGCTGCGGTATTTAGCCGTCAGGAGCAGCTAAAGCGGTTAACTGTCAACCAATAGCTAATAGCTAACTTCTGACGAAAAATTATATTTCTCCACACAAACATTTAGTAGGCTAATAGTAGTAGCAATAGTCCCACGGCAATCTGAATGCAACATGTCGTTTTCCATGTAATTTTGGACGCTGAATCAATTTAGAGTAGTCCCAGTCCTGTAAGAGGGCATCCAGACGATAAATTCAAGTTTTTTATCTTTTCGACATTATAGGCTCGTGGATTACTGTTTTTCTCGTAATGTTGGACTCTAAATTGATTGAGACGGTTCTCAGGCCAGATTTTTTCCACCCATGGGTAGGAGGGAGAAGGGCACCCGTAAACAAATGCATATTATCGTGTTTTTCCTGTAATTTAGGTGTCTCGACCGATTGTATCAGACGAAGTCGGTCATTGCTGGTTTTTGATATACAATAATTGATGTATTATTTATGAATGTTTATAGTCCTCTCTATTTACCTCCAGTCCTCCCACCCCTTACAATAGCTATCCAAAAACATTAAACCCTTGTGAAATAATTGGCAGCGTTTTTTAAATGGCTCTGTGACACTTGAGAGCTTACAATGAGGATTTTTAGCGATACGAATTCGCGATTTATGCTCAGCTATAGCATCTGTGACAAAGTTACAGCAGCTAGTTAAATTTCTGGTGGTTATAGGAAACGGATCAAAGTTGTCAACCAACTTGACTGGTTACCTTAACTGCTAGTTGTTCGGGTGGAGAAATACAATCTTTCGATAGACGTTACCTATCAGCTATTAGTTGTGAGTCACCGCTAACTCTAACCGCTTTAGCTGCTCTTGGCAGCTGAATACCGCAGCTAATTAGCTGTTAGAGATCAAAATCGTAAGGACAGAGCAGAACTTATTGATCGTGACCGTGAATTGACCGTGAATTATACACAAATTTACTCGAAGAACATGGATATACATGGTTTAGTAAAACAACGTTATATCATCCGCCGCCTTTCGCAACGAGATATTGTCTTCAGGACAAACATCTTCAAAAGAAATAACTTGATGTCAGGCAAACTGCTACGCGAAATGGAAGGAGGGTGCTCCAACTTCACTTTACACACAAGTATAGACTGAGTGGTTCTAAACGCGTACGAAAATGTTATACACCTATTCATTCGAAAAGCAATCAATAAATTTATCTTGAGAAAGTATTAGCAATAATTATAGTTTTATTATTAACTTTATTATTAACAATTTTATTAAATTTAACTATAATTATTATAGTTTCATGACTCAATTTGCAAATGAAAATGAATCTACTAGCAATTTGTGGAACTAAACAGTTTAACCCTCTAGCAACAGATTAGTTGACTGTAATCGATCACATGACTGCGTTATTTCGACTAATAGCTAATTTGGTTGTAAAATTTAGCTGTTCCTCAATAGCTAAATTAATCGTTTAGCTATTAAAAAAGCTAATACCTAATTTATCTATTAGTTGCACAATTAGCGAGCTAATAAATTAGTTAGCTAATGCCCCACACTGCCATTGATAGTCCTACATAAGGCAATAAATATGGTGTGATATTTGAACACTCTTGCCCCTCTTGAGAAATCGCGACTCGGCTTGTTCAAACAACTTAATTTTATTGGTGCCCACTGTTCTTTCGCATTCAAACTTGGATTTCTCCATGAAATCGATAATGAATCACAAATTTGACCATACCATTAGAAAGACAATTAAATTTTGGTTTATTATTCAATAATAAAAAATTGTAATAACTCTTGAAAATTTCATGGTTTACGTTTCAAAGGGTGTAGAATCCAAATCTGCAATACTAATTTTTCGTCCGTCCGCCGTACGAACGATTTCTCCCAAACGGCTGGAGCAAAAAATCTGAAATTTTCAGGAAAAATCCATGTTGGTCCGACATCGCCCCAATTCTTTAGTCAGCTCTCTCACTTAATTTGAAGTGCCCTTTAAGGGTTGTCAAAGTTTTGTAAAATCCCTAAAAACCTCAAAAAAAAAAAAAAGTCGAGGCGGCCTGAATTTGGACTTTTTTTGAAGAACGTTCCATGCTCCATGTAGCTCCAACCATTCCCGATGTGTAGCCCGATTTATGGTGCCAACATTTGCATCCACATTCACTACGTCACTAGGTTACTGCAATCAAAACAAAAACATCAGCGTTTTTTTTTTTTTTTTTTTTTATCGCAGTAACCTAGTGATGTAGTGAATGTGGATACTGGAGTGAAATATGCATGCTCCGTCTTACGAAATTTAAAATTTTCAAATAGAATATTTTTCCATTGTAATCGCACTTGAAAAAAACGCTTCAAATTCTTTCACTGGGGTTTATTATTCAATTTCATTCATTTGGCTTGCATTCATGATTTGAATTTCTGCTAAGCTTTGGAGTGTGGGTGTTTCACATTTGATAGAGCGATTATTGAATTTCAGGAGAAATGCATAGAGCACTTAAATTAGTTCTCAACCAAAATACCTATTTGGATTGATCAGTTGATCATATTTTTGTGCCTCCTGAAATTCAATAATCGCTGCATCACCAGTGAAACGCGCACACTCCAAAGCTTAGTAGAAATTCAAAACATGAATGCAAGCCAAATGAATGAAATTGAATAATAAACCCCAGTGAAAGAATTTGCAGAGTTTTTCAGTTCTTTCAGAAATTTGACACAGGGCGAAACCACCAATTTAGGTGGACAAAAGTCAAGTGAAAAGTTTGGAATTTCTGAGTGCTTTACCTTTTTATTCTTAGTCAGTAAGACTCTTAATACTAATATTTCCCGCCATACCGTGTTTACAAACAAATAGTAAAGGAGTGAATCAATCATGTTTACACAAGCGCCTAATAACCGGCAGTAGGATTATCTTCATTTGATGGCCATTCATTATGTTCGAGGTGTTTGTAGTGCGAAGTTTTACCGCTTTTATTCAACAATGGACATTGCTGAGACAGGTAAGACATTAAATTTCTACATTCGTTATTGAATATACATTCCATTCTACCTGTAGATTTAACTTAGCTATTTGTAAAAGTATGCCACTATTCAATAACGAAAAACTATAGCTTTTCCAAGTCGAATTGAGAATTTTCCAAACCAAATATAGATTTTTCCAAACCAATTTGAGAATTTTCCAAATCGATTTGAGAATTTTCCAAATCAATTTGAGAATTTTCCAATCTAAGAAACTTTCACTACTAAAAAGGAAGAGGAAGTTTTCCAAACCGAATTGACAATTTTTTAAGGCAATCCAAGACTTTTATTGAAAACAAAATTAGTGAAGCAAAATGAAAGAAGAGCACTTTAAGAACAAATTAACATTGAAATCAAAAAGACAAAATGAACGAAGAATACTTCATAAAAATTACGCTCTTGATAAGAACAGAAAAAACGGATGATGGATATGTTCCTACAGCTAACCAATGCAGCTGCTGGGAACCCTCTTCACCGAATTTTTACTAAACAAGACCCCAATTTTTCATGTCATATTTACGATGCATTCTTCGTTCATTTTGTCTCCCTCTTCCTTTTTAGTAGTGAACGTTTCTTGGAGCGGAAAATTCTCAAATTGATTTGGAAAATTCTCAAATTGGTATGGAAAATTCTCAAATTGGTTTGGAAAAATCTTAATATGGCTTGAATAAATCTCTATTTGGTTTGGAAAATTCTCAATTCGACTTGAAACATTCTCAATTCGACTTGGAAAAGCTATATATACCCCCAGGTTATCCCAAGGATGTTTCATCAATCCTTCTAGTCTTTAAATGTTGCAAAGAACTTTTGCGTTTTATTGCGTTTTTGGTGGTACATCATTTTTTTTTTTTTTCAATAAAATTTTAGCAAATAAATTTGATTTTACACCACTGTGTGCTCGCCAATCGTGTCAAAAAACTAATTCAATTTTTTATACATTATTTTTTCCGTAATCTGGGAACGAAAAGGTTAAATTTGGACAAGTTTCAGAATTTCGTCCACCTAAATCGGTCATATTTTCGACTGTGCGTCGTTTGTGAATATGAACGCGCTGCATTGTCCGTTAACAGGCTGAATTGTCCGTTAAATGGATGAAGTTATACTAGGTTATCCGTTAACATTTAATATGGATTATTATGATGAATATCAACGGACCAAGTTTCTATAGCTTTTCCGAGTCAAATATCAAGGTTTTCCATTTCAAAATATAGGTTTTCTATCTCAACATAAAGATTACCTTTTGTTCATTGGAATACTTCCAGTCGACATCTGTTCATCGACGAAATCGGACTCCTTCCAAATTTTCGCCGCCGGATGGTTCACTTTCGCTCGAAATTCGACCACGGTAGAGCCACCAGGCCGACGTACAACAATCACAAAATCGTTCTCAGTATTAATTTTCAAAATTTTCAAAATTTTTGCTGCACCGCTGCGAGAACGAACGTTAGAAGTGAAAAAGGGGGAGAATCAATCGCTAGAATATGCTACATAAAGAAGGGATGGACTCGTTCAATAAGGGTTTCATAAAGAAGGAATGGATGCATCTGGCAGATATGAACCCTGATCATGCATAAGGAATAGTCCACATCAAAAGCGATATGTTCTCGTCTCGTTATCATTAAGTGTTTCAAGACCGCTACAGTGAAAGTATCTAACGATATTTATTTAGAAACGAAAGATCTTTATTTCGGCAAAGAAAACCTTCATTTTATTTCGGAAAACAAAACCTTGGCCATGTACAAGGAATAGTCCATATCGAATTCGATCTATCCTTGTCTTGTTTTCATCAGGTGTTCCAGACCGCTGCAGTGAACTTATTTTAACGACCATTATTTAGAAATGGAAGATCTTCATTTTGAAATGGAAAACCTATATTTTGGTAAGGAAAACCTTTATTTTATCTCGGAAAACCTTTAATTTTGTCTCGGAAAAGCTATTTATCGAATGCATAGTGAAACATTAAACTTGCACGCTCTGAACTAGCTCTCGATCTATTAAAACAATGCATATCACAGGGAACTCTATTTGTTATGATTTGTTTTCTTTATAAATCTACATATTAACAGATTCCTGTAAACAATTAAGTCACTGCATTGTGTTATAAAGTAAGTACAAACTTGCAGGTACGCAGTTTAAAACACTGCCTAAAAGCGTAATGCTGCATTTTAATGTTTTGAAGCAATGTCTCGAATAAATAAGGTGTTCGTCATGCGTTTTTGCAACTGTTTTCGCGCAGCGATACAGTAACATTTCGAACATAGAATGCCTTTTTGCTTCGGAGTCTACCAAGGTAGCAGAAGCATTGTTTTCACCTTCGGAATGTGTCTGTCTGTCTGTCAGCAAATCCTTGTTACGGGCAAAACTACACGAAGTTATAGTCCGATATTGATGAAATTTTCAGGGATTGTGCTGGTTGGGGTGTAGATGGTCCCCTATTGGTTTCATGACCCCCGGATCAAAAGTAGACTCTGCGCATGCGCAAACGTGAAATCCTTGTTACGCGCACAACTTCGGGAGTTTTTGACAAATTTCGATGAAATTTTCAGGGATTGTTCGGTTTGATGTGTAGATGGTCCCCTATGAGTTTCATGACCCCCGGATCAATAGTAGCCTCTGCGCATGCGCAAACGTGAAATCCTTGCCACAAGCATAACTCCACGGGAGTTCTTGACCGATTTCGATATACTTTACTAAAAGGATTTTTCAGGGATTTGTATAGTTTGTTCAATAGTTGAGCATGCCTACCTTTATTTTCTCAAGTTATGCTCCTGCATAACAATAAATTTACCCTAATTCAATATTTACTTCGCCTAATTGAACGAAGTTCTTTAGTCAATAATAATTTTCAATGATCTATACAGTCATGTCATGGGTACGAGGAAGCTATGTGCCACACCCACTTGGCAGGCTTTTTGAAACCTTCTAGCGTAGGATTAGTTGTACCAAATATTTTTACAAACGAGGAATTAGGTGTAGAGAGGCAAACATGGTTCCCATCAAAATCGACATTAATGAAACTTGTATAGGAGTTCTTTTCAGATCTTTTGCTCCAGCCGTTCGGGAGAAATCGTGCGTACGGCGTACGGCGGACGGATGGAAAAATTTGTATTGCAGATTTGGATTGTACACCCTGTACACGTTTGATAACGTGAAATTTCCAGGGGGGGGGGACCAGAACAGAACTTTTTTTTTTCAAGAGCGATTACAATGGTTTATTATTGAATAATAAATCAAAACATGCTATGCAGCATGTTAATGTGAACCCAAGGAAGATGTTAACTGATGGATACGTACGATTAATGAACGAGTATGGAAATACATAATTCAATTCGTATTCGTCGATACAGTGAACCAATCAAATAAATAAAGATGTTGTTGAATAAAACCTTAGGGCGCTTCTGCCAAAGTTGAGGTTTCGCGGGTAGCCAACAAAATATCACAAAATATGCTGCTTTTCCACTACTTAGTTAGGAAAATTAAGTCACTTTGATAACTATGATATGAAGTCAGTCAAGTTTGATAAGTGATAACTATATAGGGATCCCAGCCAATAATGGAGGTCCCAGGAGAGCCAAAATAACAAGAGTGTAAGAGCCGGCTAAAACGAAGGAGAGAAGTGACTCCAGATTCTGTAAATTCAATAATCGCTCTATCACCTGTGAAACACGCACACTCCAAAGCTTAATAGAAATTCAAATCATGAATGCAAGCCAAATGAATAAAATTGAATAATAAATCCCACTGAAAGAATTTGCAGCGTTTTTTTTATGGTTATCAGAATACTTCAACCCGTGTATCGGCTACAAAACCTTTTAGGAGTTCACTCCAGTAGGTTTTTAGGGATTTTACAAAACTTTGACAACCCTTAAAGGGCACAAGAATTGGGGCATTATCGGACCAACATGGATTTTTCCTGAAAATTTCAGATTTTTTGCTTCAGCCGTTTTGGAAAAATCGTAAAATTTTTGGGAGAAATTTTTTTATTGAGATTGTTATATATTAGAAGATATTTTGAATACGGATTGAGATAATACTGGTGACTTTTTAGAACTTTATAAACAATTTATATTTAGAAATTTTTCGATCCACTACACTAGCTTCATTCCCATTACCCAAGTGTAATATTTTGCGGAGTACTTTCAAATAGTAATAAACGAAAACTCTGTTTGTAAACCCTTGTTGGAAACGTTTACGAAAACATCCTAACAAAATTCATAACACCAGGAACGAATGAACAACATTGTTGACAGGAAACAAAATTCCGCGTCATACCCAAGTATACGTTTGAAAGATGAACACTTAAAACACTCTATAATTGTATTTGTAGTTCAAATTTCCAAAATTATGCAGGGAGCTGGTTGTTTTCATTTGAAATTCCATCACGTTCGCCCATTAAAAGTCGTATCTGTCATTATCGTCTTCTTCTCGCCATTTCCTGGTTCGACCGAAATCGTCTTTTTTAATATCCACGTGGAAATTCGCGAACGCCTTCGCTTTAACTATCAATAAAACGTCGTTGGCCCGTAACTCTTTTTCGCCGTAGAAGCTGATTGGAGTTGACGGAATTACCGCGTTTTTCAAGGATGTCATTTGGGGTCGTATAAAACCGGGGGTCATTCGCGGATCCGAATTAATCCTACATTTTTTCCCAACTGATTCGTATTTGATTCAAAACTGAAGAAAAATCATGCATTGAATTTTCCCAAATTATTGCATAAAATTTAAATTGAATTGAATGAATCTCAACGCTTTTTGTGCAAAGAAATTGTTTACCATCATTCTTAAGGCGAAAAAACCGTGTTTTTAAAGATGATTCTTCTATTCTCACAAACATCTTTGATTTATAGTTTCCAATGATAAACGTTAATGATCAACTAAGAAAACAAAATCATAACTTAAAATCGAAGATTGGCTTTTCCAAATTTGAGAACCCAGATTGTTTATTGCAGATTCGGATTCTACCCAAGATTTCATGAACATTTGAGTGCTCAACCAATATATTCGATTGCCCGTAACCGGTTCAGGTAGCACGCAAAGTGGCGCAACTCCAAAATTGTCAAATAGTGGATGATGGTGAACTCTAAAGTGTGGCACATGAATTTTCATTGTTTTTTAACGCTGATTCACGTGATGCTATCAATTTTTTCGATTGCCCGTACCCGGTTCAGGTAGCACGCGAAGGGGCGCAACTCCAAAATTGTCAAATAGTGGATGATGGTGAACTCTAAAGTGTGGCACATGAATTTTCATTGTTTTTTAACGCTGATTTACGTGATGCTATCCGTTTCTTGATTCGACTCAGTTTTTGCGGCATAATGACAGAAATGTGTTTATTTTGCGTGAAAAATCATCATTTATGCCGCCTTTCGACTCGCAGATTAAGATGATTTTTCCCTTGATCACTGAAAAAGGTTTGAATATCCCTTTTTCACATTTTTCAACCAGATCTCGAAAATTAATCCCCGTAACAACCTGAAAACAGGCGCCTAAAATAAAAAAACGGACGCAAAAAAACGCTGCAAATTCTTTCACTGGGGTTTATTATTCAATGATTCATGATTTGAATTTCTACTAAGCTTGGAGTGCGCGTGTTTCAAAGGTGATAGAGCGATTATTGAATTTCAGGAGGCACACAAATATGATCAACTGAACAATCCAAATAGGTATTTTGGTTGAGAACAGATTTACGTGCCCTATGCATATCTCCTGAAATTCAATAATCGCTCTATCACCTGTGAAACACGCACACTCCAAAGCTTAGTAGAAATTCAAATCATGAACGCCAATTGAATAATAAACCCCGGTGAAAGAATTTGCAGCGTTTTATTTTGATAGCAGTAACCTAGTGATGTAGTGAACGTGGATACTGGAGTGAACTCCTAAAAGGGTTTATAGCCGATACACGGGTTGAGGTATTCTGATAACCATAAAGAAACGCTGCAAATTCTTTCACTGGAGTTTATTATTCAATTGGCTTGCGTTCATGATTTGCATTTCTACTAAGCTTTGGAGTGTGCGTGTTTCACAGGTGATAGAGCGATTATTGAATTTCAGGAGGCACACACAATAAGATCAACTGATCACTTCAATCAATCGAAATAGGTATTTTGGTCGAGAACTCAGATTTACGTGCTCTATGCATATCTCCTGAAATTCAATAATCGCTCTATCACCTGTGAAACACCTGGGACACTCCAAAGCTTAGTAGAAATTCAAATCA
The DNA here is from genome assembly GCA_031894815.1 of Creontiades dilutus. Lineage (NCBI taxonomy): Eukaryota > Metazoa > Arthropoda > Insecta > Hemiptera > Miridae > Creontiades > Creontiades dilutus. Next base: position 436,636 of record JAVIWC010003462.1, on the reverse strand, counting down.
TGAACGCAAGCCAATTGAATAATAAACCCCAGTGAAAGAATTTGCAGCGTTTTTGACAATTTTAATTTTTGCTACCGCTACAAATTAATTAATAGACTTGACATTACTAAAGGCCATTTCTGGCGTCCATATGAGTATTTTGGGCCAGAAACCGATTCATTCTGTGTCATAATAAAGGTTTTATTCAGTTTTGAAGTTAAAAACTCATTTTCGTTCAGATTGCAGCTTGCAAGTCTACGGACAGCGGAAGCCTTGTGTTCACTTTCGGGGGAAAAAAATGTTTGTTGTCCGAATTCAAAATTTCCACTCGCATTTTGCGTTTCATAGCCTACTGAACAAATTTGGTTCCGTGTCTGTCGGTCTGTCTGTCCGCATTTCCTTGTTACAGCCATAACTTCCACAATTTCGTATGATTTATCTCATATTTCGAGGGACGATGCGGATAAGGCCTCTTGACGTACCATACGAATTTCATCTCAATATATAGCATTAGCAAACTGAATTAAACTTTTAGCAAATTGAATTGAACTTTTCGCTAACTGCATTAAACCTTTCGCAAATACTAATAATTGTGAAAAGTTTTATTCAGTTTGCGAAAAGTTTAATTCTTATTGCGAAAGGTTTAATTCCAATTGCAAAAAGTTTAATTCAGTTTGCGAAAAGTTTAATTCAGTTTGCTAATGCTATAATCAGCGGTACGCTCTGCGGAAGCGCTAACGTGAAATTCTTGAAACAGGTATAACTTTCACAATTTTGATTCAATTTAGCTCATATGATACAGGAAGTAACGGGGAAGCTGCTGTGCCATTTTCTTGGCAGTGTATTTTTCCCTGTATCCTTAAATTATGGTTGTTTTATTGTATTGATTACAAGTACTAGTAATTTAAGTTGTGAGGTCAAATACACGCGTATTTATAATTGCTGTAGTTATTAATCTTGGTGCAAGTAAAATTTAATCAGGATTTGTTCTTGTCCTAGTGGCTAATACAACTACTTGTACTTAGTACTCATTCTTCATGACGAATCATTACATATTGCCATTGATTACTAATTATCGTTTCCATTTCACCTGACTACCTAGTAGAAGTTGGCTGGTAGGATGAACGAGGGTCCTCGAGTCGCGGGATACGTCGTACTCTTGGACTTGACCTCCGGTGGTCGCCCGTTCCCACCCTGGACCCTCCGCAGGGCGCTCGGACTTGGGGTAGGCAGGTACCCGCCAGCTGTCCTCCCCCTCCTCATCGTCCTCCTCTTCATCATCCTCCTCCTCATCCCCGGGGTGGGGGCCCCTATATAAAGTCCCCCAGTCCGACCCGACAAGCCGCTGCTTTATTTTCTCGCTTCTGTTGGTTTCCCGTGCGTCGCGTTTTGTTTTTTTTTCATTTTCCACCCTCGAGTGCCGCCGGAGCTCCTACACGATATCATCGAGCATCTATGAGAGTGAGTACACCTCATCTACCTCCACCACAGAATTCTACTACTAGCAGATATATCAGTACTATCAGTACTGGCATCTACAAACCGTGAAAACACCAAGTGCGAAGCTTCAGACTACTTTCCCATACTTACATACTAGTACTCACATCTCAGTAAGTAGTAAAACTAGTAACGATAGACCTTTTGTAAAGTATAATCTCATTCTCCCATGAAACCCATTTTTTGGCAATTCATTGACAATCATTAAATATGTACATTTATATCATTTTTAGGACGTCTTTGAGAAGAAGTAATTCGTTATTAGAGAGACGCCTATTAGAAGTACTGTTTTCTTTTCGACCCTTATAAAGCATACAAGTTCAACGTCATATATGATATCATAAAGCAACATTTTTCTGAAATTTGACTGATTCTTGAACGTAAAGCCAGTTTGTTTTTGTTTTTTTTGTTTTTTAATATAATCTCATCCGTCAAAAAACACCCACATTTTGACGACTATAACGGTTTGAAAGATCTTCTGTAAACAATATTTTTATTAGGCCTAATTTTCTAAATGTTATCGCATTTTGAAGCAGTTAGAAGTACCTTTTGCCTCCGATATCGTTAGGTATCAAAAACCATCATCGAATGAATTCAATGGTTCTTCTTTATGAGTTATATCAGTGCTACTAGGATCTATCAGTATGTTTCGACCTTATAGTATATTCAACATTCTACACGATATCATCGAGCATCTAAGAGAATGAGTACTCGTGAACACTCACTATTGAATCCCTGTGATGAGTACTATCATTGCCTGGATATACCAACCGTGAAAACTTCAAATCGCGTTCCCATACTCACATACTAGTGAACACATCTCAGTAAGTAGTAAAGCAACCATTTTTGTAAAATACAATCTCATTTGCCCATAAATCCCATTTTTAATGGGCCTTTATTTAATTTAAATAATTTTTTGGTCGTATAAGCTGGGGCAAAAATATGGGTTTCTTCTACTTTTTAGTATACACAAACACCTACACGATATCATAGAGCATCTATGAGAGTGAGTACTTACCATCAAGGTTCTCTTCTGAATCCTCCTCATGAGTACTGTCAGTACGAACTAATAGTAGATATATATCAGAACTGCCATATATAAATCGTGGAAACAAGTGCGAAGCTTCAGACCACTTTCCCATACTTACATATTGGCACTCACGTCACAGTAAGTAGAATAACCTTAAAAGAATCCGTTTTCCATCGATTACAGAGGTTCATTATTGAAAATAATGAACCAAAAGCGAAAATTAATTACATGGACTTAAGCAGGGGTGACCCCCCACCCCACTACAAATTAAACCCGCCCCCCCATGTACGTTGGTACCCGATAACCAAAACAAAAATGTAAAACAATATTCGAGCACTGTCATTGTCATTAATAAATTTTAAGACAGAAAAACAAACCATATTTAATTTAATTAATAGGTTCATTATTATCTAGGAAGAAAACAAATTTTGTTGTCCGAATTCAAAATTTCCACTTGCATTCTGCGTTTCATAGCCTACTGAACGAATTTGGTTCCGTGTCTGTCGGTCTGTCTGTCCGCATTTCCTTGGTAACAGCCATAACTTCTGCAATTTTGAATGAATTCAGCTCACATTTTCAGGGACTACGCGGACAGGGTCTCTTGAGGTCCCATACGAATTTCATCTCAATATAATCAGCGGTACACTCTGCGCATGCGCTAACGTGAAATTCTACTAACACATTGTGACTGTAACACATGTCACTAGTTAGTGACATGTTAACATTGTGACATGGAAATTTAATATATATCAGAAGTAGTAATTTTGTACTTGAGTACTTGCACTCAGTACTTCCATTACAACTACACTGGTACTTGTACTTATTAATCTTGATGCACGTACAAGTGTATCAGGACTTGTGGCTAGTACTTCAGGAAGAAACAGTACATTTTACTATAGTTGTATTAGATGAAAGTACATACTTGTAATTGCAAGTACTTGCTTATTATTCTTAGTGGATCAGTACTTTTGCTTCCGAGTCTGTGAAGCAGCGAAAGCCTTGTGTTCACCTTCGGGAGCTAACAAATGTTTGTTGTCTAAATTCCACATTTCCACTCGCATTTTGCGTTTCATAGCCTACTGAACAAATTTGATTCCGTGTCTGTCGGTCTGTCTGTCCGTATTTCCTTGTTACAGGCATAAGTTCCACAATTGTGAATTAATTTAGTTCGAATTTGGAGGGATTAAGCGGATAAGGTCTCTTGAGGTCCCATAGGAATTTCATCTCTCCATAATCAGCGCTAACGTGAAATTCTTGACACAGCTATAACTTTCACAATTTTGATTCAATTTAGCTCATATGATAGAGGATTATACGCACAACTTCCCTCAAGAACTCATATGAATTTCATCATGATCGAACTAGCGGTACGCTGTGCGCATGCGCTTACGTGGAATTCATTAATTTTTGTTTTTACTGCCCGCATCTGACGAGTAACCGCAAAAGCAACTTGTATTTGAAATGGAATGTAAGGCTACAAAAAATAATACATGAAAAGTACTTCAATAAAATTTGCATTGTATTACGCTAAGAGTTAAGGTTTCCATATCAATAGTGTGCTTGAATAAAAATATTATCTTTAAGTTGTGCCCATGCTCTTTATATTTTCACCTTATTAATTCCCTGATGCCTGACATATTTTTGCTGTCACCAAACATCTGTAAGTGCCTACTTGGGGGGGGGGGGGGGGGGGGCTGGAATTGTGAAACTATAACCCTCACATTTTCCGGCTTGCTGTCACACACCAACGATTAAACAGATTTTTAATTTCTAATCACCTTTCATCTCAAGTAATTACATTCCCTTCAGTCTGTAAAATGTCACAACGAATCTTTAAGAAGTTTGACCAATTACCTCAACAACTTTCATGTGAAGATTTCTTCACTTCTATTTTATAGTACTGTCACTTAGATTGTACGAGGAAGCTCCTGTGCCATCTCCTTGGCAGTGTAATGGTTTATTATTCAATAATAAACCATTGTAATCGCTCTTGAAAAAAAAAATTCTAACCCCCCTGAAAATTGCATGGTTTACATTTCAAAGGGTGTAGAATCCGAAATCTGCAATAAAAATTTTTCCGTCCGTTCGCCGTACGCACGATTTCTCCAAAACGGCTGAAGCAAAAAAGCTGAAATTTTCAGGAAAAATCCATATTGGTCCGGCGACGCCCCAATTCTTGAGCCAGCTCTCTCACTTAATTTAAAGTGCCCTTTAAGGGTTGTCAAAGTTTTGTAAAACCCCTAAAAACCTCAAAAAAAGTCAAGGCGGCCTAAATTTGTACTCTTTTTTAAGAACACTCCACGAGGAATCGAATGAGCCCCTCCCCAGGTCCGTAGGTCAAACCATTCCCGATCTATGGCTCGATTTATGGTGCCAACATTCGCGTTATTTTGGTTTATTATTGTTTTTATGTTTATATCAGTAACCTAGTGACGTAGCGATGTAGTAATGTGGATACTGGAGTGAACTCCTAAAAGGCTTTGTAGCCGATACACGCGTTGAAGCATTCTGATAATTTTCAGGAAAACGCAGCGAATTCGTTCACTGGGGTTTATTATTCAATTGGCTTGCGTTCATGATTAGAATTTCTACTAAGCTTTAGAGTGTGCGTGTTTAACAGGTGATAGAGCGATTATTGAATTTCAGGAGATATGCATAGGGCACGTAAATCTGATCTCAACCAAAATACCTATTTGGATTGATCAGTTGATCATATTTGTGTGCCTCCTGAAATTCAATAATCACTCTATCACCTGTGAAACACGCACACTCTAAAGCTTAGTAGAAATTCAAATCATGAACGCAAGCCAATTGAATAATGAACCCCAGTGAAAGTATTTGCAGCGTTTTTTGAATGTTGTCACGTTAAAAACTGTTTCAATCAACTTTTATCCCCCCCCCCCCCTCAATTTTTTTTGGAACCCTCCCCCCCCCCAAGAATTTCAATGACGCAGTCTGCGTCATAGCTCCCCCTGAGGGCACCCCTGACTTAAGCTTTACTGTGCAACGCAGGGTGAGCAAGTTAGCCTAACATAAAATCGACTGCGTGGAAGCAACGAACCAAATGAATAGTGTCGACAAAAATAGAATGTAGGTAGGTACATGAGTAGGAGGAAGTGTGATAGAGTTGGGACGGGTTGGTGAGAGGGGCTGCGGGAGAACCTTTCATGAAACTGACAACGATCGATTTAAGAAAACCATTTATAAGCCGGCAGAATGAATTCAACGATCCTCTTGATTGATGTGGGACGACTTATTTGGGTGATTCCGAAACAAATCGGACCAAAAAAGAGAATTACTGGGGTTATTTAGTTTAGTAACGTAGAATCCAAAACGTCTATCGTGTTGGATGTGGCACATTGTTTCCTGGTCTGTACAGGGTGTCTACAAAACGTCATTGTTTCAAGGGATCGATTCTAGAATAATTAATTATTAATAATAATTAATTCGTCGTCCTCGTCCTCCTTTTCCGTGGGGTTGTCGGTTGGACCACACAATTCCTGTTGTTGACCTGCTTAGTCCGCGGAAACCTCTGATTTTACTTTACCGATCCTAAGATGGATTTTGAAAATCCGGAGCGAGATGGTCACATTGAACTATCGGCCTGGATGGGATCGTGAGCGAGTGGATTGCTCTCTCTCTCTCTCTCTGCAATTACGGAGTGAAGGAGAATATTTTTCATTTTATTGCTATTTGCCCTATTTTAAGAGAATGTAGAGTTAAGTATTTTGGAGTTATCACAATCGCACAGACTGATTTTGTTCATCTCCTAGAAAGTAGAAATAAGTGGATTAAGCTGGCTAACTATGCACGTGATACAAGGTCGTACCGCAAGGTACTAGTTAGTGAATTTAATTGGTAAAGCCATAAGCAGCCTTTGGAGCTTTTTATTTCGTTTTGAATAAGTTTATATCGTTGAATCTTGGTTCAACTCCGGCAGACAGCCGTAAAGTTGTTCAACTTTGTTTTGTATGTGCGAATATTTTTTTAAATAAAGCAATTTTTCTTCTTCTTCTTCTACAAAGGCATGCAAATAGTCAATTAAGAATTTGAAAAAATTGGATATCTGATGAAGATTAATAGTGAACAGATATAAAAAGAAACTTGCAAATTCATAAGGTATATACGGGTGATAAACCGTATGTCTCCTACTTTATGGAGACAGTGTTACACTATCCAGCTAGGTCATAAGTTATTATTAAATTGAAGAATATAACATGTAAAAAGATGTTAATTAACTATACATCTATCTATCAATACATGGTGAACGTTTCTATCACTATTCTCAATTTCCTCGCGGTCTGGGTAACTCATAAAATGATAACGATTCGCAGTATTTTTAATAATCATCTTTCATTCTGACAAATCATATTGAATTTCAGGAGATATGCATAGAGATCTTAAATCGGTTCTCTACCAAAATACCTATTTGGATTGTTCAGTTGATCATATTTGTGTGCCTCCTGAAATTCAATAATCGCTCTATCACCTGTGAAACACGCACACTCCAAAGCTTAGTAGAAATTCAAATTATGAACGCAAGCCAATTGAATAATAAACCCCAGTGAAAGAATTTGCAGCGTTTTTACTTTCGTACAACGTTTTGTATGTGAAACATTTTTCTAAATAAAGCAATTTTTCTTCTTCTTCTTCTACTCCGAATAGTCAATTAAGAATTTGTTAAATTGGATATCTGATGAAGATTATTATGAACAGATATCATAAAAAGATAAATTCATAAGATCACCCTTATTGAGTACTTAATATGGAGACAGTGTTACACTATTATTCATCAGTTATTATTAAATTGAAGAATGTAACATGTAACACGATTCAATTAACTATAATCGTCAAACATTTTGAACGGTAAAAAAACCCTCAATTTCAAGATAAACGTAGAGATAAAATAAAATGATAACGATTCGCAATATTTTTCATAATCATCTTTCATTCTGACTCATATTGAATTTCAGATATTGAAACATCTCTCTAACCAAAAACCTATTTGGATTGATCAGTTGATCATATTTGTGTGCCTCCTGAAATTCAATAATCGCTCTATCACCTGTGAAACACGCACACTCCAAAGCTTAGTAGAAATTCAAATCATGAATCATTGAATAATAAACCCCAGTAAACGAATTTGCAGCGTTTTTAGAAGCATTTTAAATTTTTTGAATAATATGGTAAACTTACTTTTTGGGATGTAATCAAGAAAATCCACTCATTTAGTCATACTGCAAGACTTTGATTTTTTTGTTTTGGCTATTTCGTGGAGCTGATCTGTCCGTAGTTTGTAAATATTTCGCCAAACTGGCGAACTGTGAGATAAAACGCAATTGGATTTAGACTGGGACAATCAGGTGACGACGGAATGACGATAAACGATAACGGGCTGCTTTCCTTGCAGACGACGGTTCTTATCGAATAGGTACTTTTATTTCTTCCTGTACCGGGATTATGATGAGGCTATCGGCTCTCCCAAACTGATAACGGTATCTTAACTATTACGAGTTGACTTAATAGGTTGGCAAAATATTATCTTTGCGATAGTTGGAAGTTCGCTGAGATTCAATTGAACTTCTATCGCAATCTTTTGATTTGATGAATCCGAAAATCGAGGCAGAAAAATCCGTCCGACCGCCGCCCTCCATCCTGAGCTGTTCTCGGAAACTACAGTACGAAAGTTGATGAAATTTGTGTGAACAATTATTTGGGGTGTAGTTATTATTGAATTTTCGGTATCAAGCTCAGTTAATCCTGAAAGGCAGAAATCGAAGGGCCAAAGTTTCAAAACTCTGAATACCGAAAACTTTCGAAATTACGGTGTTGTTTTTACGTTCGTTGTAAATAGAAGTACATTCAATGATTCAAATTTGCCCTCCCGCACCGTTTTGTGTTCATCCGTTCGATCTCCATATCGGCTACAATTTGTAGGGAAACAGAATGGATACATTAAGGTAACGGTACCGGTGGTGGCCACAGTTAAGAATTGTTTTCTTTAGTTTTGACAATTGTGGGCCAACAGTAGTACTGACTTTCTTCAGGACTCATTTAGAATATAGCCCGACTCTTCCCTAACATATCCATTGCCTGAAACTATCAAAAGAACAATTTTTTCTATTTTTTATTAATTTTTTCTCACACCTTTATTTTGATCTAGTAGTGGCCACATCAAATTACGAAATTTCCAGTAGTGGCCACGTGCATGTCTCAGTAGTGGCCACTTGACATTTTGCCCTACTTACGTGTTTAATATCATTAAATTCAATACCAGATGAACAAAATTGATTCTATCCAGTAGAAGCTCTAGGATACAGCCCAACAAACGAGGAAACTAGGGACGGTCATATTGAGAAGTTTACCACAATTTCCAATAATGCTCTGCGCACTCCTAGTTCAACCTCTGACTACAAGATGACATGAGCTGTATCTCCTGCAAGTTTGAAGCCACTAGGAGACCGGGAATCCTTATTTCTCAAATATAAACTTTAAAATGGCCACTACTGGAGCAGTGGCCACTACCGGTGCCGTTACCTTAATGTGGATTTGAACGTCTTTGAACACAGAAAAAAATCGTCTTGTACTACTTGAGTGTATTTTGTACTATGCGGATGCTTCGAACTTTCATACCCAGAAATATAATTTAAATAAGCTTATAGACGGGTGGCTGATGAAAGGGTTCTTGATTTTCTTGTAACCAACCGGCTTTCTCTCGACTTCTCCTGAATCCTTTCCTGCTAATAGGTAGTATGATGATTTGAGGCAGATCGAACGCTTTCCAACGTAGGGAATGATCCTTGGTCAGGTGTGCTTCATGTCACTTATTTTGATATCAGGTTCTGTTTTGTTTGACGTGCTGAACAACAAATTTGGCTCTTTATATAGCGTCTAGAGTGGACAGTGCAAGACCATTAGGTTTGTTACACCCTGTTGGAATGGATTTTTACCATTGGGTTTGTTACACCCTGACTGTTGGGTTTGTTACATGCTATAGAACGGATGGATTTTGAACTATTGGTTTTGTTACACCCTGTTGAATCAATGGATTTTCACCAATGGGTTTGTTACACCCTGCAGGAGACATGGATTTCTGACTATTGGGTTTGTTACATGCTATAGGAAGGATAGATTTTGAAGTATTAGTTTTGTTACACCCTGTTGAATCGATGGATTTTCACCATTGCGTTCGTTGCACCCTGAAGAGTGATGGATTTCTAACTAATGGGTTTCTAAAACCCTGTAGAATTGACAGATTTTTGACTGTTGGATTTGTCAAACCCTGCAGGATACGTGGATTTCTAACTATTGGGTTTGTTACACACTATAGAATCGTTGGATTCTTGACTATTGCGTTTGTTACACTCAGTAGAATCTATGGTTTTTTAACCATTGGGTTTGTTACACCCTGTAGAATCCATGGATTTTGGACTATGGTGTTGATTACACCCTGCGTACGTTCACTTTACCAAGACGAGGAAGCTACGTGCTTCACCCAACTTGGCAGTCGTTTTTCATTGAGACGACCTTACAGTTGTCGTCCTAAATGAATCGTTAGGGTCTCTGCCGATCGATCAGGTTGATTTGTTTGTTCGTTTCACTGCAATACAAAGTCACCGTTCGAGTTCGATATCGTTGCAAATTCCCGCGTAACGCGGACTGAAATCCAGTCGGAACTCGATCCCCGACCGTTAAGGACTCGCATTGACGCCGGCCAACCGCGACCGACAGGTTTTTAGTAGAAAACAACGGATTCAACCAGCAGTAAGACTCTCAAGACTCTCAGTAAGAAACTCAACAAGTTATCAATTAAAAACTTCAAATTCCTGGGAATTTAGTTTTAAAAAGAAGTCCCTGAATTTTCAAAAACTATCACATTACATTTAAGTTATTCACTTACATTACTTATTCATTTATTTTGAAAAGAGTTGAAATTTGAACACATTGGTGTTTAAAATAAATCTAATCGTCAAAATGCTTGTTCTAAATAACAGTTTTTTTTTAACGAACATTTTGAATTTTTACCATATTTTGTGCACATTTTAACAAAACTTTGATACAATTTTCGAAAGTAGGTAATTTCAGCTTCAATTTTAAAATATTATGCTAAAAAATATAAATATTACAATTTTTACCGTTTTGTGTAATTTATTTGGTACAATTTTGGTTTATTATTCAATAATAAACCAAAAAAAAATTTAACCCCCCTGAAAATTTCATGACGTTTCAAAGGGTGTAGAATCCGAATCTGCAATAAAAATTTTCCGTCCGTCCGCCGTACGCACGATTTCTCACAAACGGCTGGAAAAAGATCTGAAATTTTCATCCATTTGGTCAAAGTTTTGAAACGCGGCCTAAATTTGTCGAATGTTTTTTTTTTTTTTTTATTGAAGAACATACCCTGAGGAATCGAATAGACCATCCCCATGTTTGTAGGTCAAACCATTCCCGATGTATGGCCCGATTTATGGTGCCAACATTTGCGTTTTTTGGTTTATTATTGTTTGTTACCTAGTGTTGCCGATTTTGTAGTGAATGTGGATACTGGAGTGATAGCCGATTTGATAATTGTAGTTTATAGCCGATACAAAGCATTCTGATATGCATGAAACGCTGATGTGCGTGTTTCACAGGGTAAATTTCAAGAGGCACACAAATATGATCAACTGAACAATCGTAATATCTCCTGAAATTCAATAATCGCTCTATCACCTGTGAAACACGCACACTCCAAAGCTTAGTTGAAATTCAAATCATGAACGCAAGCCAATTAAATAATAAACCCCAGTGAAAGAATTTGCAGCGTTTTTTTTTTGAAACGAACATCTTGAATTTTTACCATATTTTGTGCACATTCTAACAAAACTTTAGGACAATTTTCGAAAGTAATTTCAGCTTCAATTTTTAAATATTATGCTAAGATATATAAATATCACAATTTTTACCGTTTTATCTAATTTATTTGGTACAATTTTTTAATTGGACCGATTTAATGTGTTCAAAAGTGTTGTCCAATGAACATCATGAGCATCATCCTTTCGAATTTATAGAATGCTTGATTTTTTGGCGCAAGAATGAAGTTTTTACATTAATCCTATTGCTAGTTATCGTTCGGAATAGAATACACAGGGTGGCCAAATCTATAGGACCAGCAAAATTATAGAACAATTTATCTCCGTAATTTTCGAACCTAAAAACAATTCAAACCGTAACCTCACTCATTTTTCACAGGGATTCTACTATCACATTTTCGCTCGTCGCACGTGAGCGCAAATGAGCGATTTGCGCATCGTCTTTGTTTTGCCTAATTGGAACCCTCGTTTTTTATAGCAAATTCGGATTCTAAACAAAAATTCATGGAAATTTGACCCCTCAATCGATTTTTTTGTACCAACTCTACGAGCACTTGAAAACGCGCAACCCTGAAACTGCTCAAAAATGATGCCCCAGTGGTGCAATTCATTTTATTTTTTGAAAAGGGCGTTGAAAGAAACAAAACCCAAGATTTGATATCGGATAAAGGATAAAAGGACGGCCGAAAATAATAGTTAAACAGTCTGGATCGATATTGTTGGTTACATTGCGTTTCAAATACACGTTGCTTTTTTGGTTACTCGTCAGATGCGAATTCCTATGGGACCTCGTGCTCAAGTGGGATCACCATGTTTCCTATCTCTACTCGAAGCTTCGACAATTTCTTTATATTTTCTACCACATCAGACCAATTTTATCCAAGGAACGTCTAAAACTGGTATACTTGTCTTTAACTTAATCCCTTCTGTAGTATGCGATGTGGGGAGGATCTTTGCCAACTCACACAAGAAAAGTTGTGGTGATTCAGAAAGCGATTTTGAAGGTGATAGCGGTGATAGGTGGTGGAGGAGCGGTTTTGTGGGTGGTTTTGAAACCTAGGCGTTACGCTAGCGACCTCCTATTTCAAGATGCTAAGGTGTTTACAGTTAGACAGCTCTTTATAAAGGGTATAGTTCTTTTTTATTATCGGCACCCTTCCTTAATTCCCAGTCCGTATACTCACTCTCACACAACCCCAGGATAAATTTAGCCCTCACAACCAGAAGCCCAAAGTACTTGATGCATTTGACTTACAACGCCCATCCCGAAAATCTGAAAACCTCTGATGCCTACACGCGCCCTGTCTACAAGAGACACATATTAACCTGGCTGATACGTCTGGGACCTGCCAATGCCGAAGCTATTTTGAGCAGCATTTATGTATAGTTGAATTACAAACGAATATTCATGTGATCTGTGAAGTAGTAGAAAGCAAATTTATTTTTAAGTTTTTTTTTTCTTATAGAAGATCGTAAGGGTAGTTTAATCACCAATGATAATTGTAATTTATAATTTGTGTAGAAAAGGAAAGAAGGAAAAAGGATAAACTGAAGTGAATAATTCCAAATATTATATATAGTCAACACAGGCTGTGCCTACCGACGGGGCATACAACTCATGATTATTAAGTTAGAATTAAGGTTAAGTATCGGTATAACAAACAGTTTATTAAGCGGGAATTAGAAGCCAAAGATGTGTATTCATAGGCGGCTAAAGATTGGGGGAGTTCCCCCCCAGATTTGTCAGCAACCTTAAGTTTTTATAGCCTGACCTAATCCAAGTAATAACCTTGATTTTTTTATTTAAAAAGCTACATATTTTTTAATTGAATCCGATTAAACATAGTGTCAGTTAAACAAAGATTAAACAATAATTGTAAAATTAACTATTAGTTTAAATTATGGCAATTACATGTTTACGCAGTACACAACCTTATACACATAAACTAGCTACCAATCGAACATTCTCAGGTCGAATTGTTGCCGAACGCTTGTTCGTTGCTGTTTCTCCTCGACTATTTTAAAGTATTTATCTATTTATTACAATAGTATATTTCATAACAAGACTAGAAAGTGGGTCATTGCATATTCAAGACCATATGCTTCAAGTGCGATATTTATCGAGCACTTTAAAAATGGTCGAGAATATGTGAACCACTTTCCTCTCCTGTTTTGAACGAGAACCTCGAAGAAGAAGGACAATTTTCATGAAGAAGCGAAACAACTCTTTTAATCATCTTTAAAAGATCAATTTTAATAATTGTGTAAGTAAAATAACTAAATACTAGACCCATTTGGTAACAACTGATTCAAATCAATATTATGTTCACTTGAGCCGTAGTTAGGAATGTTTGATGGACAAATAATAACAATAACACATGAGACATGTTTGTTTATATCAGCAAAATTACTTTTGGGATAACAAACATTGTTTTACTGTAGTAAACAATGTAATGATGGATTTTCTCAGGCGATAAACACGAATAAGAAAACAGGTAATTACACAGTAGTGTGGCAAAAAATATATGTTTTGTATATATATTAAAATATTATATTTATCTCGATATTTAAATAAATATATATAACGGGCGCTATATCCCGTTAGTCCCCCCAGAAAAATCAGACTAGAGCCGCCTATGTGTGTATTACATTTATGCGTCAGAAAAGAGATGACAGATTGACAGAGTCGCTCATATTGTCATGCTGCAATTCTACGCTTGTGTCCACCGTGGATTCGGTCTGGTGACAAGGTGTCGAAGTGGGCGGCGTTGCGTTTACCTCACCATCAAGACCGGTACGTCGTGCGGGTTCACGGGTTTAGTTTCTTAGTTGGTTTTTAGTCCATGAGCCGACGAGAAAAAATTGGTGGTCATTTCAGTAGAAAGGTACCTAATATCTCCCTTTTTCTTCGAGGAAGTCAACTTTTTCAAGGTATGTGACAGTACTAGACTTCAAGTGTGATCGAGCAAGATAAGAATCGTGAGAATCGGATGAGAATTGTAGTCTGAGCAGCTTTAAACTGTTTGTTTGGGAAACAAAATCAATAAACAGAACACTTTTTTTGGGGTTTCCTCCATAATATCTCCCATTTTCTTCGTGAATGTCCACTTTTTGACAATACTACACTTCAAGTGAGATCAAACAAAATGAACAACATGAGAATTGCAGCCTGAGCAACTTCAAATTGATTTGTATAGAAACAAAATCAATCAATAAAACACTTTTTATCGGCTTTCCTCCTTAAGGATTAGGGTTAGAAAATGCAGACCATCCTCAATACAAAATCTTTGTGTCTTCTTAAAATTGGTGCTGTGGTTTCAAACAAATTTCCCACGGCGGATTGTTCTTCAGTTTCTGCTGCAGATGCTCAAGAAGCCCTGAAAGGGACCCGAGTACTCAGCTAGAAATTATTATTATTATGTTTGGTACTGTAAATACTGGTAAGATTTTACTATGTGAGTGCTACATTAGTTATCTTCCAGTGCTCACATTTTGAAAAGTCTGGATAAGCTACCAATTGCTGTGAGCTCCACAGCTGAGCTCCTTAAGTCCAAGATACAGACTTGGTTGCACATGGTCAGTTTGTTTTTAAACAGACGATTTTTATCATCTATCCATCAACCAGGACATTTTTTTGGAGTTTGGGAGTAAGTTCCGTTTCTTCCTTCCTTACGTGCAATATTCACCGTAACTTTCGATTCTTTGAGTTTTTCCATTGCAGCAATGCATTTTTTCTTCCTCAAGCATTTCGTTTTATTGGCCTAAAGGTTGACCTTGTCATTGATTCAAGTAGGCGGGTGGACGTTTTTAAGGTTGTATAGAACCATTTGAATAAACGTTTGGACGTAATGAACTTCGGGTATTCGAGAGAATAACGCGGAGACGTAGCAGAAGTTACTGTGACAGATGTTTGAGGTGACATAAAATGGGGACAGCTCTCTCAGAGTCCATAGAGACTTGGTTGTACAATTTTTCTTGCTACTCCATTAACCAGGACATTTTTGTGAGTTTGAAAGTTTGCCATTGTGGTAAACGAGCAAAAAGTTGATTCATCATTCTGAATACACCTGGGTATATTAGTTATGTCAATAAGTTACGCTAACTTTGCATCCCCGTCGTCCCCGAGTATTTCGCTTCATTGAGGTAAGGGATGACTTTCTCATAGGTTTGAGCCGAGAAGTGGTTGATGTGAAGGTTGGTACTATGTTCAAATATAGTTTCGACCACCAGAAATCTATGATTCTGAATGTACCAGAATGCATTAGTTATGTAATCCTGCACACCATTCTGAAAAGTCAGGATAAGCTTCCGATTGCTCTGAGCGGTGCAGCCCCACAGCTGAACTCCGTTAGTCCAGACATTGAGGACTTGGTTGTACAGGATTAGTTAGTTTTGAATTTTGTAAACCCGTTCATTAACCAGGACATTATTTGAAGTGTGAAAGTAAGCCCTGTTTTTCCCTTCTACATGATATCCATCGCATTTCGGCATTACCAAGTATTTCGCTTCATTGGGGGAAGGAATGACTTTGCTATTGACTTGAGCGAGCGGTTAGATGATTCGAAGGTTGTTTGGATTCATTCGAACAAGCGTTTAGACGTAACTTCGGGGATTCGAGAGAACAACAGGGAGATGTAGCAGAGGTGACTGCGATAGGTGTTTCAGGTGACATAAAACGGAGACGCGTATCCTGTTAGCCTCCAGGTTTTTTGAAACGGTTCAAGGCTGAAATTCGAGGTCATCCCGTCCAACTCCCCTCTTTCCCCTTCCTCTACTTTCTTTTCAATGCAGAAATGAGCGAACCGTATGACAGGTGTTTGACGATCATTAGTTCAACGATGTAATGAGTCGGTGGGCATTGCAAACACTACGCTGTCCAGCGTTGGGGCGCCCGGTTGTATCAACCTCCCGTAATGTAACTCCAAAATGTCACTCCATCAAATAAACGTCGTATCGTAACAAATGCCACAAAGGCCACAAACACCCGAACATCTTCATACTGTATCATCGTTCCCGAACATTTTTTGAGCGGTCAGTAATTCAGATCACTGTTAATTGTTTTGATTTATTTTTTCCGATTCCTCCACTCAAAATTTGTTATTTTACATTTCCGAAAATCGAATTTAAGAAATTCATAAGCACGCCACCGTTTATCGGGCGCCAAACTTTGAAGATGTACCATAGACCAACTTGGATCTGACGTAAGGGTTGTCCCACGAAATGTAGCCCCCCCCCCCCCCCCTAAAATAGTCCAAATGGGAGTGAACGAAAAAATGTTTTCTTGAATCTTCATATTTTTCTGCAAGGATTTCAAAAATCATATTTTCGCACCCTGGGCAATAGCGCAAGTGACAATAACTTTCTTACTTCATAGTCTGTCTGTTCGCATTTCCTTGTTACAGCCATAACTTCCACAATTTTAAATGAATTTAGCTCATATTTTGAGGGACTATGCGGATAAGGTCTCTTGAGGTCCCATAGGAATTTCATCTCAACATAATCAGCGGTACGCTCTGCGCATGCGCTAACGTGAAATTCTTGAAACAGGTATAATTTTCACAATTTTGATTCAATTCAGTTCATATGACACAGGATGTAACGGGGAAGCTGCTGAGCCATCCCTTTGGCATTTTTCTGTAATATTGATTAATACCAGCTTAGAAATGGAGAACCGGGCTAGAGACAGCCTGAATTCGTGTTGGAAAATTGTTGTATATGCTATACAAGCATGGGGAGATATCATTACATTGGGAGGACAACTATCATAAGTGTCCCCCCTTGATAACTGATGAAAATTATGAAAAAATTTTCATAATTTAGGAGGAACAGTGAATGAAAAAAAAGGTGGCTTGTACCAGAGTTGGGAAATATGCACTTACACGTACAAAGTACAGGTCCAATACTCGAAAAAATTCAAGTACAATTACAAGTACTTTATGTGCTTGTAATAAAATTAGTAAGTACAAACACAGTACTTGTACTTACAGTTCTAGGTACAAGTACACAAGTACTTGTACTTATTAATCTCAGTAACAGTACAAGTACTGTACTTCAAGTACAACAACTACGTTCTCCCACATATTCTACAACTAACCTCCGATCAAAAGAGTCCTATAACTTTTTTCTTTTTACTCCAACAAAAACCCCGCTTCTTTCACTTTTAAGATTTTTTTTGTGCTTTTGACCTCATGCCACTAAAACGCTCATCACTCCCTCAACCGTTGAGGTAACCCAAAAAATGAGGATATCGTTGGAAAGAAGGTTATATTTCCAAACTTTTGGTTGCCAAATCAATTTTGCTTCCGAGTCTACTAAGGTAGCGGAAGCATTGTTTTCACTTTCGGAATGTGAAAATTTTTTGTCTCCAAAATCAAAAATTCCACTCGCATTTTGCGTTTTAGACCTTTCTGAACAATTTTGGTTCCGTGTCTGTCTGTGTGTCTTTTCAGGGATTGTTCGGTTTGATGCGTAGATGGTCCCCTATGAGTTTCATGACCCCCGGATCAATAGTAGTCTCTGCGCATGCGCAAACGTGAAATCCTTGCCACAATCATAACTCCGGGAGTTCTTGACCAATTTCGATGAAATTTTCAGGGATTGTTCGGTTTGATGTGTAGATGGTCCCCTATGAGTTTCATGACCCCCGGATCAATAGTAGCCTCTGCGCTTGCGCAAACGTGAAATCCTTGCCACAAGCATAACCCCGGGAGTTCTTGACCGATTTCGATGACATTTTCAGGGATTGTTCGGACAGGTATATTTTATAGTTTGTTCAATAGTTGACATGCCTACCTTTATTTTCTCAAGATATGCTCCTCCATAACAATAAATTTACCCTAATTCAATATTTACTTCGCCTAATTGAACGAAGTTCTTTAGTTAATAATAATTTTCAATGATCTATACAGTCA
This sequence comes from Creontiades dilutus, assembly GCA_031894815.1. Taxonomy (NCBI): domain Eukaryota; kingdom Metazoa; phylum Arthropoda; class Insecta; order Hemiptera; family Miridae; genus Creontiades; species Creontiades dilutus. The sequence continues at coordinate 418,367 of JAVIWC010003462.1, read as the reverse complement.
TGTTAAGAATACGAGGAAGCTATGTGCCACACCCACTTGGCAGAGGTTTTTTTGTTCATGTTAATTTGGTAAAGAATCGCTCTACGAAGCAAAGTTTGAAAAATTTTGAAAATCTTTTTTTTTTTAAGTTTATTATCTCTCTGTAATCCATGTATTCCATTGGAAAGCTGAGGCTTTAGCACATATTTTTAGGCTTACAGGTTATAACTTATCATCGTAATTATTGGGACCCATGAGCGTTTGAAAATCAGGTAATTTTCACGATTTGACAAAATCAACTTTTTGGGCTCATTTTTCACCCTCAAGGTCCTTCCAAAAAATTTTTTAGGAGTTGAAAAGACGAGACAATGAAATGCTCTTTTCAACTGTGTAGGTAGTCAGATTTGGGGTTTCCCTTCATATCGAAGGAGTTATGGCCTTTTTGGTGACCAAAGGTCGAAAACAAGAAGAAAATCTTAACAGTGGAAAAACTCAGAAGTTAGAACGCTTGGGTGAAGTTTTTCGGATCATAACTGAGACACCCTGTAGAATTGCGATACAAGCAAGAACTCAAATTTAGATCGAGTCAAAAGAACTGTTCACTAACGTTCGGCCATCGCTGAAGTTAACAGTGAAAGGAGTTGTTATAAATTAAAGTACAAGTACAATTTACAAGTATCTTTAATTGTACTTGGATCACACAATTACAAGTACAAGTACATGTACCTGCGATTGCAAGTACTTGTACTCGTACTCAAAACATGCAAGTACAAGTAGATGTACTTGTACTTGCGATTTCAAGCACTTTTACTTGTACTCACTAAAAAGCTGAACTGGAAGTACCAGTAATTGTACTTGTACTTGGCAAGTACTTTCGAAGTACTTGCGTCCGGTGGAGCTATATCTCGTCACTATTATTACTGGTTTTCCTCGACTGCTGTAAGACTTACTTGATTTCCTCAAGTACTTAAGAAAAGTACTTTAAGTACCAACGTACTTGGGTATCCCAACTCTGGCTCGTAACTATTATTTTGAAACGTAGCACTTTATGACAACATAAAATGAATTTAGGGAATTTCCTCTGGCTCTACTGAAAAGTTGGCGTTTTGCATATATGATGGTTTACCTTTGAGGTACAGATATAGAATTATGTTCTACTTTTTCCGAGATTGTTTAAAATCTGCGGTCTTAACTATCACGTTACCAAGACGAGGAAGCTGTGCGCTGTGTACCACACACAACTTGGCCTTTTTTTGTCATTTTTAGTGATTTTTTATCGCGATTTTCCGACGAATAACGTCGCAGCGTTTTTCGGTAGTCACGATCCGTTTGTTGTTCAAGACTTCCGAGGTTCAAGGCTGGAACCCTCGAGACGGCAGCTTTCTCATTCTTCAGCCACAGCGAACTAGCGAGGAACAGGTTTACGTCCATCCGCAATCCCGACTGCTTCTAACCAGTACGAACCGGCTAAAAACTCTTTTATTTTATCATTTTTACTCTCGCAAAAGACGCCGGTATGAATGGACGAGGTAATAGAAACGTGGGGATAGGAGAATAAAAAACCCCGACCTGCTTTGTACCTGTGACCGGAGCTCTTTGACTCGAACGTCTTTCGCTGCACACGTGACATGAACATAGGCGGACAATCTTGGCCGACTGGTCACGTGATTTAACATCTACGCGATATCATATCATGCGATCTAATGTCAATTCGACGATATCAAAGTATATCTATATCAATTTCTCGCGGTTGCAAACACGTGTTTTCTTCGGTTCAGTAGTTTTTTTGTTCAGTAGGCTATGAAACGCAAAATGCGAGTGGAAATTTGAATTCGGGCAACAAAAATTGTTTGTGCTACCGAAAGTGTAAACAAGGTTCGCAGACTCGGAATCAAATAAATATAAAAAAATTAATCGACGCTTGTACCTACCGATTTCCCATCCTTACAACCGACCCAACTTGAACTTGAACATGCTACAATCATTATTATCATTACGATCATTATTTTTAGAAAACGCTGCAAATTCTTTCACTGGGGTTTATTATTCAACTGGCTTGCGTTCATGATTTGAATTTATACCAAGCTTTGGAGTGTGTGTGTTTCACAGGTGATAGAGCGATTATTGAATTTCAGGAGATATGCATAGAGCACGTAAATCTGTTCTCAACCAAAATGCCTATTTGGATTGTTCAGTTCATCATATTCGTGTGCCTCCTGAAATTCAATAATCGCTCTATCACTTGTGAAACACGCACACTCCAAAGCATAGTAGAAATTCAAATCATGAACGCAAGCCAATTGAATAATAAACAACAGTGAAAGAATTTGCAGCGTTTTTTTATGGTTATCAGAATGCTTCAACCCGTGTATCGGCCACGAAGCCTTTTAGGAGTTCACTCCAGTATCCACATTACTACATAACTTGGCTACTGCGATGAAATGATAAACAAAAAAACCGCAAATGTTGGCACTATAAATCGGGCCGTATATCGGGAATGGTTTGAGCTACGAACCTGGGGAAGGGCTCATTCGATTCCTCGTGGAGTGTTCTTCAAAAAGAGTCCAAATTTAAGGCCGCTTCGACTTTTTTGGGGGTTTTTAGGGATTTTACAAAACTTTGACAACCCTTAAGGGGCACTTTAAATTAAGTGAGAGTGCTAGCTAAAGAATTGGGGCGTTGTCGGAAAAACATGGATTTTTCCTGAAAATTTCAGCTTTTTTGCTCCAGCCGTTGGGAGAAATCGTGCGTACGACGTACGGCGGACGGAAATTTTTTTTATTGCAGATTCGGATTCTACACCCTTTGAAACGTAAACCATGAAATTTTCAGGGGGGGTTAGAATTTTTTTTTCTAGATTTTTTTACATGATGCGTTTATTATTGAATAATAAACCAAAATAGTATCTCATTAGAAAAATTGTCACTTTTTAATACGCGATTTTTAAATCTATTTTATAAAAAATCGATACTTTCGTGACGATTTCCTCCAGTAAATTGATCTTTTGGATTGATTCAAAAAATCGATTTTTTTGTATCGATTCCCCATTTTTAATCAGTAGTAGCTACAGCGCATGGGTGAACTTGAAATCTCAGAAGCAATTGAGACATTGCAATTATCTATACAATCATGATATAGATACGAGGAACTGAGATACTGTTTTTCCACCATTCTGTCAGTTATAGAATCAGCGTTACAGTCCCGCAATACACGCAGAATAACCTTTTGAAGGCGTCTATGCCTTGTAAATGGTTTTAACAACCTTACATTCTTTCGAAAATTACTAAAACATTTCAATGACCTGTAGATTCATGTTACCTAAACGAGGAAGCAATGTGCCACACTTCACTTGGCAGATTATTGGCTTAGCACTTTATTTTCCATGCGTGAAGTATTTTCCCGAGTTTCTCGAAGCGGAAAAACCCGGCGATTCCAATCTGAAAGCTGTGGAAAATCGCTGCGATATTTTCGATAAAACGGACCGTCGGTGTAAAAACATGAACTGGTTCGAACCGGCGCCGTTTTACAAGTTGTCGTCTGCGCTAACGATCCAACGTCACCGCTCCCAACACCCATCAGAAAAAAACTTAACTACCCGACGGACTTCGCACTATCCAACGACAACAAACAATCTGGCAAATAAATCCGCTCTCAATGGTTCCCTCTCTCAACGCTGCCCGGTCCCGATGGCAATTTTATCGCGGTTTCAATTTCAACCATTTCACGTTTCAACAACAAAACGGAAAATGTGTTACGCTCGACGTTAGTTGAGAGGCGGTGACTTTTTTGATTCGATTCTTCTCAAAATTTCGACGTAATAATCAAGACCGTGCGACAACGTGATTGTTTTTTAGACTTTCGACGAATCCTTAGTGAATGTCAAACGAGGTACGTTTTACAAATTGTATTAGTTAAATTTGTTGTGTCGTCAGTAAGCAACTACAAACTCAGTTTTGCTTGATGTTCTCTACTGTTTGGGCATCCAATGAAAGGCCATTTGGGGGAAAATATAACATTTGTGAATACAGGAAAAAAGGCATGCACGCAGTAGAGGGTACCGATTTCCATTTTTGTTGACAAATTTCATGAGAATCATAATTTGGTTTATTTTCATTGCAAAGCATTTTTTTAGGAAATCAATAAAATCGGATGGAAATAATGCAGGTATAATGATAAATCTGATAAATGGGTGATTCTCATTCCAAGGGAGAATCGAGGTTTTGATTCTGACTAAAAAATTTTGTCTTAAATTTATGGGTTTTTTTATTATACAATGTAGATGTTACTGTAATGGTATAGCGATGTACAAGCACGCATGATTTTCGTTTGTTTCCTCAAAATTCAGGTTATAAAATTTTATAGGACACGACGATGGTATGCATCCACGACAATGAGCTTTGTCAACCAAATAACGATAGAATTATGTAAACGATGGTAAGGTTGAATGAGGCAGATATTTAAACCAAGAACATTTAAATTCCTGTTTGAAGCAAGATGATTTATTCAGTTAGTTACTACCACCCAATGTTAAAAGTATCAAAATAATCACGGTTCACAAAAGTGTAGGTGGGTGGGCATCTGATTTTAGTTTTTCCTGACTTTATGCTAGAACAAGTATCACATTTTATTATTGATATTTATTTAGTATCAAATACCAAACTGTTTCAAATACAAAATTGTTTCAAACAGCCATGATGGCTTTTGTGGTAGCCACAACAATGAAGTTTAAAATCGCCACGACAATGAGAAATCAACATTAACCTTCTGCAATTAGGAGTCTAATGAACACCTATAGAAATTGAAACTTGCATTAAATAGAGTTTTTACATCTCTATCCCAAAATGAAGGCTAAACAACGCAATAAGATTGATTAAGAGTGATTTTCGAACCCATAACAATGAGAAGTATGAAACGTACATACCTGTTTTAGAAACGGATAACTTCATTTTTGAGCACTTGATTCGTACAGACTATCTTCAAAGTTAGTCCCACACTTGATTCGTAAGCGCCAACTAACATCTAGTAACTAATTCTTAAAAAAATACTAGTTAAAATATTCCCGGTAAAACGTACTTTGAGCGGATAAAATTTCGGATTAAGTTCAAATTCTGACTCACGGACAGACCATGACAATGAGATTAGAGGTACATTTCGATCAATTACCGGCATGTAAAATGAAGAGTAACCGAACTTTATGACAGCCATAAGTTGGCCTAGTTACCACATAAAATCTGAAGAAATAATTTTTGGAAAAAGTTGAACAGAAATTTATTGTATAAATCAATGAAGGACAGCGATTGTCCCGTAAGATGAGAATCACCCAAATATCTGCTATTGTTTTAGCTTTTACTACTTTCTGCATTCATTCTCTTTTCTTGTCAATTTTCGTTACCTACCTTCAATGTGATTTTCAAGGTGATTAAAAATGGACCATAGGTTGTTTGTGATAGTTAGGTAACTTAGAAGGCTGAATTTTCAAGTCATTTCATTATATTACCTTGCTAAATTGCAAAAATTACGAGTGCGTGTGATTTTTTACGATTATCTGTATTAAAAAATGCTAAATAACTATGTTGTTTGATAAATACAGCGAGTTTTACACTTTTTTTATACTGTTTCTCATTTTCTACAAAGTATAAAATTCGATGAATTCGTCAAATTTTTATATTTCCCCAAATACGCGGTAAAGTGTTTGCCCATTTCAAGGGGCTCCCCACGGGACTGCATAGAGAATCATTTTCCCCTCATCAGCTGGAAACATGTGGGGAGTTTTTCATGATTTCGGGAAATTGAATTTGTGTGGAACGAGCGAGTTTTGCATGCCACCTTCTCAATTGTAAGGAGATTATAATATAATTATTCTTGAAGATGAATAACATTTACACTGACTTACCCTGAGATTAGAACTTATCTTAGGGCTGGGCGATATTCGATATCCGTATCGTAATTTTTCCTGAAATATCGATATTCTCGATATTTTGCTCTCTACCCAGTACTTAAATTGATCATTATACGGGGTGGAATGTTGGGTTAGTAGGGATTTGTGAAAAGTATAAATTGATATGCCAAAAGCTCGAAGTGGTATGCCAGAAGTTGAAATTGAGTCGCCGAAAGTTTAAATTGAGATGCCAAAAACCCAGTACTTAAATATTTAAACTCTTAATCTTAAAATTAAAATTAAAATCTTAAATATTTTCCAATGCCAAGTTGGTTTTTGAATGACGTTTGGTAAAATTAAAGTTTGTTTGTTAGAACCTATTTTCTGTTTATTTTTTTCTTGAATATTTTTCCGATTTCAAGTTGGTTTCTGCATATCTCTTGTTATATCGAATACCAACCTGCGTTTAGTAAAATTATAGTTTGTGGGTTTGAACCTATTTTTCTGTTTATTTCTTCTTCTATCTACCATATGGAGTTCATCTAACCACTGAATTATACATGTTATTGGGTGGTTTTTCGTTTGGTTTCAGGTAAGTACAAGAGTTTGGCAAGTTCTAAAAATTACAGTACCATCATAGAAATTCCATTAGGTAATTATCACGACATGCAATGATACAATGGTAACGCCCGTTTTTTTTACCTTAAGAAATCATCGATATTTTATCGATATATCGATACTGCTCCATCGATAATATCGAAATATCGATACTCTCGAATATCAAATATCGCCCAGCCCTAACTTATCTACTCATACATTTGAGATCTTCAGTTTTAAGGTAACGGCACCGGTAGTGGCCACTGCTCCAGTAGTGGCCATTTTAAAGTTTATATTTGAGAAATAAGGATTCCCGGTCTCCTAGTGGCTTCAAACTTGCAGGAGGTACAGCTCATGTCATCTTGTAGTCAGAGGTTGAACTAGGAGTGCGCAGAGCATCATTGGAAATTGTGGTAAACTTCTCAATATGACCGTCCCTAGTTTCCTCGTTTGTTGGGCTGTATCCTAGAGCTTCTACGGGATAGAATCAATTTTGTTCATCTGGTATTGGATTTAATGATATTAAACACGTAAGGAGGGCAAAATGTCAAGTGGCCACTACTGAGACATGCACGTGGCCACTACTGGAAATTTCGTAATTTGATGTGGCCACTACTAGATCAAAATAAAGGTGTGAGAAAAAATTAATAAAAAATAGAAAAAATTGTTCTTTTGATAGTTTTAGGCAATGGATATGTTAGGGAAGAGTCGGGCTATATTCTAAATGAGTCCTGAAGAAAGTCAGTACTACTGTTGGCCCACAATTGTCAAAACTAAAGAAAACAATTCTTAACTGTGGCCACTACCGGTACCGTTACCTTATACTGAAGGAATAAACCCAGATACCACCCCAGACCTTCCCATCTCTCCAATCCCGCAACCCAAAATCAACTGTTTCCAATCTAAATTCGATTTCCCAATTGTAGACCATTTCATAGGAAGGCCAGCACGATTTTCTGTATATTACACATGTTTAAATTATAAATTAATTATAAATGTTACACAAGTGGGTACTATTACCTGTGGGATCTTCAGTTTTATACTAACGATTGCCTGGCAACGTTTCGGTTGAAGTTGTACACAGTATGAGAAGATTATTCTTGATGATGCATAACATCTTTTAATACTCATTTGCAATGACATTCTTAGAGTTTCCTTAGCTGAGTATTGAATAAATAAAGAAGTCTTCATTAACAATGACTTCCCAGGAGACTACAACATTTTGTGAATTCAGTACATCGAAGTTGGATTTTAATCGTGGATTGTTGTGTGATGCAGAAATGGAGATGTCACAATGTCTGGATGCGGGCGGGAGTTTCCATTGGTTCGACTACGCCATCCTCGCTGCGGTGCTCATCGGCACAGTTCTCATCGGCATGTTCTACGCTTGGACGGGCCGAAAGAACAAAACTTCGGAAGCCTTCCTTCTGGGCGGCGGGTCCATGGGCACCGTCCCCATGGCCCTCTCCCTAGCTGCTGGGTAAGAACTGGAGACACTCGCAACTGGGAGGTGATGGAATGGACTAGTTGCTCCTTCCAAGTTGAGGCGATAAGGCTGCAATGCCCAGATGACAACTCTGGAGCTAAAAAGTGTCAAGTTTATGGTCAAGTGAAGAAGTTTCAAGAAAAAGAAAGGAGTAACTATCCATAACCATCACACTCTCCAAACGAATATAAGAATATACGTAAAGGGTGTTCCAGAAATAGCGCAGGAGTTCAAATTGTAATAACAAACTCAATTTTTGCCCAATCTGAAAATTTTTTATTTGAATATGTTCTTTAACATCTCCGATTTAGACATGAAAAAACTTCGAATAGTCCATGAAAGCAACAATGTCATTGAAATTTTCAATCATTCCGACGCGGAAGGAGTGATGACGGTGGCAATCGCGCGTACTGGTGTCGGGTTCAATGGTCGTGATAATCGTTCAGGTGGCATTATATCGATATAATAATCGATAATTAGATCGATGTAAGGACACATCGATCTAATCTGATAAGATCGTGATAAGAGGTGTGCGTTACCTATTCTTTGAATTAGCCGCCACTCGCAACTGGGAGGTGATGGAATGGACTAGTTGCTCCTTCCAAGTTGAGGCGATAAGGCTGCAATGCCCAGAAGACAACTCTGGAGCTAAAAAGTGTCAATTTTATGGTCAAGTGTAGAAGTTTCAAGAAAACTAAAGGAGTAACTATCCATAACCATCACACTCTCCAAACGAATATAAGAATATACGTAAAGGGTGTTCCAGAAATAGCGCAGGATTTCAAATTGTAATAACAAACTCAATTTTTGCCCAATCTGAAAATTTTTTAATTGAAAATGTTCTTTAAATCTCGAAAGACATGAAAAATGACATTGTCATGTAAAGTCGATCCTAATCGAAAACGGCCCTGACATTGAAATTTTCAATCACCTGCTGGCAGGATCGATGGTGGCAATCGTTCGCTTTATTTCTTCCTTCAACTCCGGGATCGTTCTAGGTTTATTCGAATAAACCTTCGATTTGATGGAGCCCCACAAGAAGAAATCCAGAGGGGTGATTCGCAGGATCGTGCTGCCAACTCCTGCGTCCCTTCCTGCTTCCTCGGAGTGAAATGATGCGGTTAGGACATTTTTTGTTGCAAGAGTTCGATGGTTTTGCGCGATGTGTGGCAAGTTGAAACAAGTCCTGTTGAAACCAAAATCCGTCGAATCCCATTTCTTCCAACTGGGGCCAAAACCACTCTGAAATCATCCTCCTATACCTCTCTAAAATAAGGCGAACGATTGCCACCGTCGATCCGAGAACCTGCCAGCAGGTGATTGAAAAAATCAATGACATGGCCAGTCTATGTAGGGCCGCATCAGGTGGACATATGCCCGATTTCATTTTTCATGTCTAAATCGGAGATGTTACAGAACATTTTCAAATGAAAAAATTTCAGATCGGGCAAAAATTGAGTTTTTTATTACAATTTAAAATCCTGCGCTACTTCTGGAACACCTTTTATGTACACGTAAAATGTAGGAATTTGAACATTATGCAGGCATTTATTGCTTTAAAAAACCTTTCAACATGCCTTTAAACGTCTTTAACTTTTTGTACATGATAACGCCATTTGCCAATAATCAATTCTCACTTGTAAGGTCAGAAAAAAATGTCGGTCTGAAACAATATGCATGCAAACAATAATTTGTATAGCTCTGAAACTCACTAAAACACAGCTTAGAAAATTTCAGGAGATATGCATATAGCACTTAAATCGGTTCACAACCAAAATACCTATTTGGATTGATCAGTTGATCATATTTGTGTGCCTCCTGAAATTCAATAATCACTCTATCACCTGTGAAACACATACACTCCAAAGCTTAGTAGAAATTCAAATCATGAATCATTGAATAATAAACCCCAGTGAAAGAATTTGCAGCGTTTTTTTTCCTATATTAGTCCTAATTTTGAATTTGTCAAACTCGTATAGGAGTGCTTAAAAACACTTTTTCAAGTGCCTAATTTTTAAAATTTTTAATGAACATCGAAAAAAAAAAAATGAAATCATGGAATTAAAAAAAAACACTGTATTTAATCAATAAAAACTGGGGTTTGCCTGCCTACCATCTCCACATTATGATATGGCCCTTGGGGCTCATAGTTAGGAGACCCCTGCTCCAAATCATTCTGCTGAATATTATTGATCTTGAAAACTATTATGATTTGATTCCTTGAAAAAAAAAAAAAATTTAACTGCTCATCAAATCATTCTGCTGAATATTATTGATCTTGAAAACTATATCAATTTACAAGGAGGTCAGGTTTTGCATTTGAAATTGATGAAAAAAAAAGGAAAATTTTCAGTAACATACACATTAGGTCAACACACATCAAACATGCATTTATAACTCGGGACGGCCTCCGTTGCAAGGATACCCAATGCAAAAAGGCATGGAAATTGAGATATTGCGCTTGCGTTAATTGTGTGTACCCACCGTTTGAGTGAATTTACCTAATAATTCCCTACCTAGTTTCTTAGTTTACCAACTTTAGTTCTGTAGCATTTCATGTTAATGGTTGTTATTTCAGGTTCATCACTGCCATCGAACTGTTGGGCAACCCCGCAGAAATGTACAGCCGCGGGACCCAGTTCTGCGTCATAGCTTTTAGCCTGTTTTTCGTCGCTCCGATCACCTCCTACCTGTACTTACCTGTTTTCTTTAAGCTCCAGTTCACATCGGCGTACGAAGTAAGTTTATTATGGATCAATAAAATATGGAGTAAGATATTAAAATGAAAGGTTTCATGGATGGAGAAAAACCCTGCGAATTTTAACAAAGTTCATTTTATTTTTATTTTTTTAATGATGAGTGCTTTCTCGATGTAAATGGATAGCCTCGATTTTGGAAAAACTTGAGATTATTTGCTGAGGGGTGAATTTCTACGATTCTGAAATCTATCCCTGTCGGTTTTGCGCCCAAAATTACTGCAGAATGATAAATTCACTTGCCTGTGCCCGAACATAGAAACTGCGTTTCATTAAAATTGAACGATTCAGGTATTCCAATTTTTACTCAGTGTTTAATCTTTATTAACTCGTATCATTCCAATCCTTTCCCATTGTTTCGATATAATAAATGAATAGTTTTTAAAATACACCTTTTGACAAATAGCATCGAAACCAGTGATAAAACTATCGTCCCACGTGAGAAAGTCGTTACCGGCGTTTACAGCCGCGCGGGAAACGCTACTAGTGTCCTATGTGCGGGCGATGCCGCGAATTGAGGAGAGCGCGTTTTAGTTAAATATGCCATTCGAATACGCTTTTTTCCAAAGATATTCTTCACCAGTATGAGTGTTTCTTCATGTTAACTTTTTAAAAGACGATTTTTGTTGCCTCATACAGTTTAGCGTTGATTAATTACATTTCTAATAGACGAGTTGCAGAGGCAAACGAGGCCACGAAATTTATAACTCACGAACAGAGTTTGGGGAATTCACCCCCTTTACACAGAGCTTCAAAAACTAGAGATCTGTTCACATCATTACAAGAATGGAAGTAACAATTTCGATTATTTGATGGAGAAAATCATCCTGGTGATTCTCATAACCTTTCTGACTTCCTCCCAGCAGCTTCGAGTTTTTGTAATAAGGGTTTCGATCCCATAATGAGGGCCGTTTTCGTATTTCATTAATTACCTACACCTACATTTCTTTGACAAACCTCACTATTGAAACAAGATAAATGAACAACTTGTGGAACACAACTTGACAAAGAACAGCTGTAACACGCTCGTTTGCCAGAGTAAACCGATTTCATTAGAAATTGAACGATTTCCAATTTTTACTCCACTCTATTTAATCTTTGTATTAACTCGTATCATTCCACCTTTCCCATTGTTTCGACATGAAAATTTACTGTCAGTAAATCCTCAAAAACAGCTTTTGACCGGTTTTTGGGTTCTAGCATCCACGCGTATGAGGCGGTGAGACTGACTCGAACTAGACAACACGTGGAGCCCACGTGCGAGAGAAAGGATTTCTCAATATCAATTTGAGGGCTTTTATTGAGGGCCCGTACGGCGGAAAGCAGGGCCAAATAGTCCGAATTTGGGGGAAAATCTCCAGTTGCCAGAAACTGATCATTAAATCATTATATGTCTACGTTTTTGAGTCGCTGAATCGATTCGAACCTAATTCGAAACCAAAAGACCATTATCGAAAGGGTAAAATGGGAAGGAGTAATAAATTTTGAAATGAAAGAAGAACAACTATTACTAATTAGTAGTTCAAGTTTATTAATTAGTATGAAAAGTTTCACTTTGGTAAAATAGAGTTTAATGACGTCTATTAACGAGGAACAGTCTACAACTGAGGAAAAAAGGGAATTAGAAATTAAAGTTACTGGTTTTATTTTTTTCACTCAATTAAGTATCCTAACTTTTTCCAAGGGTCCTAACTTTTAGCCAGCCCGATATTATTTTTTACACGTTTATATTAATAATAGTAGTGGGGTGTCATTTCTTAGTAATTTTGGACGGGAAATGAACTGGGATTGTTTTCAGACCTGTAATAATTCACCCATAGCAAAAACTCGCAATTTCTGAACCTAAAAGTGAACCCCCCAAACCTCACAATGACACGACCAATTACGACGCATTATTCAAACGACTTATTATTAAAACTGCCAGTGTTTAATTGAATAAAAAATGAATAGATACGTTTTGTTTGAATTATATCTCAAAAATTTAGCGCTGTTTCCCCGTTTTTTTGCAACCAGGGAAACTTAGCTGTAATTTCTAAATAAAAAATTTATGAATTTACTAGATATTTTTAGCAGAAAATGTTGTGCTAATTCATCAATATTTGATACTGCTATCTGTACATGATAAGGGAATTTCATTTGTTGCAGTATTTAGAAGTAAGGTTTAACAAGTTCACAAGATCACTAGCGGCATTGATCTACGTCCTTCAAATGGTAAGCTATTGAAAATTCACCAACTTTTACGGTCTGTGATTCTTAACTAACAATCAATTATATAAAAACTTTTTTGTGAATTTACAATATAAATAATGCTCTTGATTGATTGATTTCAGACTTTGTACACGTCTGTGGCTGTTTACGCTCCAGCACTAGCTTTGAGCCATGGTACGTATAATAATAACTAGTTTAATGGCCCTGCTACGCAGGTTAAAGAGAAATACTATATAAAAACCGTCTTATCTGAGTATATCGACGTTTCAGGGGGTGGTAACGCTGGGCGGGTGGAATTCTCGCCCCCGTCTCCCAGGGCAACCGACCTGCTCCCCCCTCCCCCCGACCCCGCCAGTGAAGGAAGGAGGGCCCCAGCGGGGGGAAGCGTCTCCCAGGGCAAGCGACGTGGTCCTCTCCTCGGGGATTTAGGATATACGATTTTTTGTCTTTTAATATTGTTATTATCCTACCTCATTGTGTTGTTTAGTACTCTACCTCCTGTACACACGGGACTTACCCCAACAAGAAGGCACAACTGTTGCCACCTTTGCAGATGATACGGCTATCCTCTCTGTTGGAGATGATATAGAAGCTGCAACACGCAAACTACAGACGTCTACTACTGAGGTTTGTAAATGGACCAAGATGTGGAGAATGAAGCTGAACGAATCAAAATCAGCCCACATCAACTTCACTAACCGAAAAGTCCCAATCTTGGATGTTGAGATCAATTCGAATAAAATACCGCATACTGAAGCAGTTAAGTACTTGGGTTTGACACTTGACTCCAAATTAAACTGGAATTAACACATAGAAGAGAAGAAAGAAGAACTTAAAATCAAGTACAGAAGGAGCCAGTATTGGCTAATGGGAAGGAATTCCCATCTCTCTCTCCACAACAAACTGCTTATATATAAGCAGATCCTTCGCCCTATTTGGACCTATGGGATACAGATCCTGGGGCTGTGCCAAGAAATCAAATATTGAGGAAATCCAAACCTTTCAGAATAAAAATACTGAGAATTTTTCAGTCGTAATTAATAAATCACGAAAAAAAAAATTGTGTTATTGATCTACGTTCTTTTTAACCTGGTAGCAGCCATTAAACTAGTACTCAGATAAGACGGTTGTGATTAGTTGATCTAACCAATTATATAAAACTTTTTTGCCCTGGGAATTTACAATATAAATAATGCACTGGCGATGTATTGTTTTCAGACTTTGTACACGTCTGTGGCTGTTTACGCTCCAGCACTAGCTTTGAGTCATGGTACGTACAATAATAATTTTTTTAATTATTCAAATGCTAAGTTCACTTAGGTATTCACTTACTTCCCCTTAAACCTAAGGATATTTGGACAGATTACATGACTCCCCGATGTAACACAGTGAAGACGTTCTCTATAACTCACTCTAGTAGCAATTGTTGGAACTTAACACTACAATCTCCCAAAGGGCGGATATTGGAACCAAACAGATTAGTTAACTGAATAGATCACACTACTCCGCAATTTATAAGGTAGGGTAACCAGGTGTACCCAGGGCCTGGGGTACCCAGGGCCGATCAAAAGTTGAAGCAGAAGAAAAAATCATAACAGTCATTTATCTATCATGCTGCGTAGCCTTTTCCAGGCACATGTAAAAATTCCATATCAAGTGTACATGATAAAAGTGATAAGCCCGTGAGAGCTGTTTAAAGTTTTTGTGAGGTGTTCTTGAACTCCGCTGTAGAAAGAGCAAGTATTTTTGAGCTGGAAGTGAACGAGGTAAGTAAAAATATTCACGGTTCTACGGCACTACTCTATGTTTAACATCTCTTTAACAAAATCTGAATCACTTTATAGGATTTAATCAAGAATTATAGGAGATATGCAACTTTTTAATTTTCGATACATCTTTGTCCCCGGGGCCGGCCCTTGGTACAACAACAGATGCCGGCCCCGGCTACAATGTCTGAACAATATTGTATAAAATAATATTAGGAGTATACAATTGAACCAACTTGGTCAATTTTGTTATAAGTATACTAAATAACATATATAAGTATACTATAAGTAAATCAATCTTTTTCAGATGCCACGAAATATGCATAATGTTACTGACGATGTGTTCGAATGTGTTCTGTCTAGTTTGCTGGTCTGGATGCTCGCTTCGCTCGCATACCAAAAACAAAAAAATATCCTACATCAATCCTTCTAGTAAAGTGTAGATCAGTTGGACAAATAGATCAGAATGAATCATGAACATATCGAATGAACAACTTACACTTGACCCTAAACCCATTACTATTCCTTAAACAGAGTTTATTTTACGGACATTTTGATGAAAAATCACGAAAATAACCATGAAGGAAGCGTTTTATCGAAAAACGGACTTCAGATTCGTGTTCAGCACCCCGAAAAACCCCTTAGAGAGTAGGTTTGAAAGCGATTAAACAGAGTTTATTTTAACCCTAGTTGGGTAGACCTAAAAATCCATTGGTAAAGAGTAGACCACCGTAAAAATTACGGGTACTCCGAAATTGTCAATATTACAGGTGAAATGTGGCCGAATTGAAGAACACCAATAGTTAGAAACTTTTTAATATACTTCCAAATGGTCACGGAAAGTATTCGGTCTCAATAAATTCTTCAAATAGGAATATCAAAGAAAATAATGTACAAATACTTCGACATTAGTGTAGCACTTTCATAATAAACGAGAGACTAGTTGTTTCAGAAATAACAGCCTCCCGTTACTTTTACCTAGTTTATAATAATACTAAATAATAATAATATTTCATAATAATATTATATATTTTTGTAATCACATTGAAAAAAGTCAACGTAGGCGCTCTTTATTTGAATCCTTACGTTGATAACGGGCTAACGGTTGGACAGAACAGGTAGGTAACTAAAGAATTGATCTCTTCCATTACTTCTAAATCCAAAGATCTGTGCAGCTTCTCTGCGTCCTCCAACTCCTTGAAAATTTCCGATATAAAACTGTCTTCCATTACTCTATGTTCCATTATACCTGCAGAAAAGCCAACTGCAATGTGTAGACCGCCATAATAAGTACCGGTAAAGTGAAGCGTAGAAAGGTATACCTCCGTAAAAAATACGAGTAAAGTCTAGCGATACAGGGTAGACCCCCGTCAATATTACGATGGAAAATTTACGTCAAAGAGTAAACCCCCGTAAAAAATACGGGGTGACTTACCGATTTTGACGTCTTGATGGAACCAAGGGCACATGACGAGGAACAAAACCTCTGGAGGTTCAACAAGAACTGCCCCTTGAGGCATACCAAGAACATGAGCCCCCTCTCCCCCGCCATTACCAACTGTTTGTAAAAATTACGGGGGTCTACCTAACTAGGGTTAAGGACATTTTGATGAAAAATCGCGGAAATAACCATGAAGGAAGCGTTTTATCGAAAAACAGGCTTCAGATTCGTGTTCAGCACCTCGAAAAACCCCTTAGAGAGTAGGTTTGAAAGCGATTAAACAGAGTTTATTTTAAGGACATTCTGATGAAAAATCTCGGGAATTACCATGAAGGAAACTCATTGCCTTTTTCACCGAAACCCATCGCGTTTTGAGCCTCCGGTTATGCTGGTTACCTACAATAGCTTCTCCTAAATTAATTTTGGTACCAACATAGAATTTAAATTATTATTATTCTCTATGGCCTAGGATTTCAAGTTAGACAGTGCTGGTTCAAGAACGAAAGGTTGAATAGAAGCGGGAAAGATGGCGGGCCTTCAGCTGCTCGAAGGTGGTTGTGCAAAGCAATCCGACTTGGCAGCGGTATCGAAATTATGATCCTATAAAAACATCGATCCTAGTACACATCGGTATATTCTTCTTATCAGGAGGGGCTTCCTATTCTGAACTTCAGTCTAAATTTGAATTCAAATTAGAATGAGTACCTCCGGAACTCTTGTAACACGCTTTTCTATTGGTCGTCCATATTGTTTCAACAGCCAATAACAAAGCTTCAAAATCGTGGAGCACAGAAAACGTTCCTATTGCGTATTCTCCCCTTTTCTTGATTAAAATATAACTAGATACAACTGAATCTGCAAGATTTAATACATAATACCTCAACAACCTCTTGATTCGCAAATGAATAGCTCGCTCGCTGTTCTCCCTAACGCGGGCATTCGCCCATATAGGGAAATACTTTCTTTAAAGCTTGAAACTTGTTCATACTGCGTATATTGATTCATTTCTGAAACAAAACTTTCTTGATTTCATTTCATTTCACTTGAACATAAAGTGTAATTTACACTCAAAACATCTAAACACGAACTTTTACGGAATTGTTATTCATTATTCGAGTTAAGTTGTATATTATGTACCTACCTATGTATGTGTAGTTATTAGATTATTGGTTATTAGAGTTTATTGATATATTCTTCGGTAACTAAACAGTTTCCGGTTTTCAATCTGAATGCAGTAACAGATAATACGCCAACTTCCTGGTTGGGCCACAGAAGTTTACGTTCTCCAACTCAATCAATCATATTGAAGAATTCTCATGAGGAAAATACTGAAATTTGAGACTAACAATTATTCAAGAATGATTATTTCATAGTTAATTAAGTGTGAGTGGAATGGAGCAGGCAGGTTACCTTGTAAATGTGTGACGTTCTACAGAGATGAGGAAATCGCGATGATTCTATAAAACACATCACCGCACAATTCACAACAATTCACATCGGGGTCGAATGCCTGTTACCTACACAGCCGACCGCGAAAACGCGAACCGAATTCGAGGTAAAATCAAATTGAAAACATCTTGAAGCTGAAAAACCTGAACACATCACAACCTACAACACTCGCGAGCGACGGAGGACTGAAGAAAACGGGAACCGACTTTGCAAAATGGCTACCGCGCAGAGCCTTCTGGGTAGCCACTATGGAGTTTGGTCGAGTTCGTTTCCTTCCCCATGTCCTACGTGAGCGGGAAAGCGATACCAGCAGGTCGGGTGGGACATCGAGAGAAAACATCGATATTGATATCGATATCAATGTTTGAGACCGACATCGATACGTTCACCAATATCGGGTGAAAACATCGATATTCACGATATCGGTGCCTTTACCAGTTAACAGTATCCTTATTACACTCTACTAAAGTTCCCTTCTTGCTAGTATTCTGAGGATTGTGTGATACCTCGTTTTAATTTGAAAATGTTTGAAAGCTGAAGAATCTCATCATTATTTTTGCTAATTTTGCTTTCAACAGTGGGTTTTGATGCCGAAAAAAATGTTTTTGGATCAAACTAATATCATTGCCATTTCGCGAAAACCCGTATTTTTATAAAAATAACTAACTCAAAAAATGCAATATCGAAATCCAATATTCACCAAAATCTTTTGATATCACGATAATATCGAAATCCTTATTTATCGGAAATATCGTCATAAAGCTGTCTAACTCACAAAATTCGCCATTGTTTCTGAATTTTGTTTCGAGTCCCAGGAGGAATAACGGTAAAATAAAATTAATAGAATCCTCAGAGGATAACACATAGTTAAAGTGGTGAATCATCAACTACTGGCGATTGAAATCGATCAGAATAATCGAATCGAACGACCAAAACACTCGATATGTGAACTATTCGATAAAAGACCGTGTACTCAGAATTGTTTACCTCTTCGGTTTGTTTACTTTATGAGATTTCTGTTGTGGGTGATTGCAAGTCGTGAAATGTTGTTTAGTAACACGAAATTCGTGTCAAAGATAGTGCTCCTTGAAAGTAACCGTGATTTGTAAAGAATTGTGTGCTGAAGTAACAAGTAATACGCGATTGGAATCGGTAAGTCAAAAAGCAGTTTATTCGAGCATGTTCATATACAAAGACAGGTTAACTAGGTAATTGTTCTACTTTATAGATAGCAATGTTAAGGTGCTAACATATGAAATATGCTTGCTTTCAATGTAAATTAACTCAGATATGAACATAATATGTTCATATACTTAATATGAATATTATTCATTTAGATACAAATATGATTTTCTCTGCGTAGGTAGGAACAGCGTGCTCAAATTCTAACGATCCGAAGGTGATTGTTTCGCTTTAAATTGTGAAAAATGAATCTTTCCAATTAATCATTTTTGATGTCCAGATTGGTCGACATATTTCTCTCAGCTATATCAGCTGCGTAAGGGCTCACTTAACCACGGCTTGTTCGGCATGAACAGATATGTCCAATAATATGCATCATATGAGCATAATATCGTCGGGTTCCGGGTAAAAGTGACCAAGTAACATTTTTTTCAAAATGAGCTTTTTTTGTTATTCCGGTACTAAGAAACGTTGTCTACTGTGTGTTGTTGGTAAGAACGTTATCTTCAAACTGATGTGCAAGAAATACTTGAAAATAAATTTTACCTGCCTGACCCAGAGAGTTTTATGTGACCAAATGGCATTTGAACTCAACCACAAAACACGAGATGGATTATAAATGTACTCTCGCTGGTGCATGTAAATGTTATCAATTGCCATTTGATCACTTTTACTGTGTAAGATTTGTAAGATTGCATAGTGGGCAGGTGAAAATGACCAATTACAGTGATAGGTAATGGATAACCTTTTCTAACAGAAATAGGTATATCATTGTTATTAGATGCTTGGCAACACGATAAATTAACGAAAAAACTATTCAATCCCTTAATTTTATGTAACTATGCGACGGATTTTCGAAGAATTGAATTGACCAAATGAGTAAAGCTTGAAACTCCAGGCAGGTAAAAATGATCAAATAGAGTTTTCCGGAAAACAGCTCTTATTTAATCTGAAGTGAATTTTGAAGCACGATATCATAGGCGGGCACTAGCTAACTACCTACAGGATAAAGAAAAATCGACACATAGTCGGATGAGACATCACACAACCAGTGTTCGTAAGGAGAAAATAGTTGAAACTTCAGATCGCTCCCCTGTAAAATTTTGCAAATGTTACTTGGTCACTTTTACTCGGAACCCCACGATATAGTCCCCTTTCTAGGGTAAGGGGCCCAGTAGTTGGATAGTTGGTTACATTTCAGGTTTCAATAAGGATATTGTCGTTTTGAAGCTTGTTTCATGCTATTTTGTCAAAATCTAGTATTTTTTCTCCATGTTGGAAACCCTAGTGGAACCAGTTACATTTCGTTTATCCGTTTACAACGTGTTCGCAAGTGACGTAGTGAGGTGAGGTTTTTTGGTTCACCAGGCAATGTTTAATGTAGTAATGTATGGTTGCTATGTAGGTAATCTTGAGCTATTTTGGAATGTCTCTATTCTATTAGTGAAAAAAACGCTGCAAATTCTTTCACTGGGGTTTATTATTCAATCGTCAGAAGAAGGTTTCACTATGCGCGTTCTGACGGTCAGTACGTTTCAATTTCTCCAGCAGAATGGACGAATTTGACGACCTTTATTTGTTTGAAAGTCCTTTGATAAAGTTACTGTTGATAAGTGGTGTGAAAACAGAACATGTAAACAACCTTTTTTCTGCAAGAGACGAAAAGGGAGAGTTTGAAATGCTATTTCAAGATTTGTGTTGATTTCTTGAGCTACTCTCTCCCATTTTGTCGTGGCGAAACATCTCTATTGTGATAGTTCTTGTCTTTCATGTCCCACAAACACCTATTGTCAAACACTACACCAATCAATTTTTCGATATCCACGGTGATAATTGCACAAAACACTGGAAATTTACGTCAGAACGAATCAAACGACTTTGAACGCTCGACCGGTTCTGACGAAGTCGTGCGTGAACTGACGTGCTTGTCGCAGCCAGTGCAAACACTCTCATTGGAAAACAGGCGTTTGTTTGTTCGGACGAATTCGTAATTATACGATTTTTTATTGGCCATGTATCCCCCCCCCCCTCCCCATGAGAAATGGATTTTTTTCTACGCTACCGGTGAAGGGTGTGTGACAGCCAATTCGTCATGCACTGGACGCCAAATCAGAAAAGTTCACCTTAACGAGTTTCAATATACTCGGTGGCTTGATGAGTATTTGATGAGCTTCGAGAATCCGCTGCAGAAAACCTGTTCTTCGAGATGCTAATGATGGAATTCTAAGCCTGTTAGCGGAATTTGAGAGCCCCAGGGCATCCTTTTACCTCCTTGTCATTAATATTGACCCTCCTCATATTCCCGCCAAACTGTTTTGGCAGTGCTAAAGGCAGGTGAAGGTGGAAAAAGAAGAAAGTAGGTAGGTACTACCGCAGATGCATGCCCCTCAAATGGCAGGACTCTTGAAAGCAATTAAAGACCACCTGGGCTACTGCTAAATCTGATCGTAAGGATCGATTTGCAAATAGTTACGAGGCGAAGTGGCTTTTGCAATCATTCGCGCCTGAGGAATGTGTAGACATTACAGGGCTGACGGAGGAAATCTTTGCCGTAATCCTACTGATAAATGGAGATTAATTGATGTCTCAATAGATTAGTAGCTAATACCTCTGAAATCCAAAATACAAGAGAAAGCACCACGATTTTATAACAAATTAACTTAACTCTGACATGGATTAAAACCTAGTTAACGACTAGATCTCACTTATAGGTACTCACAGTTCCTGAAAATGTGTAAATCTCCATGCTCCCATCTTTTTCAATACTTGAATCAGGAAGAGTTGCTTTTACCTGATTCCAAGTCACTGAAAATTGGATTTTAGACCAATTTTGTATTACACTTCTTACACCAATTTCCCATTATCTCACAATTTAAGAAAAAGACACTTCACACGCTCCGTGAGGAGAAACTAAGAGCTCCCGGCGAATCAGTTAAAGAACAGCAATTGTTGAAGGATTCGTCAGTTCGCTTGAAGATGCAAGTTCTTTTCTTACCTCATGAGCTAAATTGTTGTCCTCCTACACGTCTGTGTGAAAATTCGTACCAAAACCATGTCGAAACTAATTTTTTAAATTTCGACTTTTAAGAGCCAGCTTTATGGAAGTATTCAAGTCAGTTCTTCGGGCTGCAACGATTTACCTCTCCAGAAAATTGGGTATAAAGATTTCATTCCTCAAACGGTTGCTAGTTTCCTATCGTTGATATCTTGGTTTCAAAGATGAGAAACCGAGTGCGCTGTAGTATCCAGAATGGAATGTACCTAGATGTTTACCCTGTTGCCGATCTGAATAGCTCTCCGCCATATAGTGTTATTGGTTTTTCTTTTCCTGTTAGAAATGAAGGACGCTTCTTAGTGGTGTTCCTCTTTCTTCGACTTCTGCTATACACCAATTCTCCTGCTATTTCGGTTTCCGTATGGTGTGCATTCATTAACCATTTTATAGCCGAAGGATGTGAATATGCCTTAAGTTCAAAGTAAATAATCGGTGATAAATGGCTATTGTAGCCCGATCACTCTACCCACTGCTCTTCTTCAAGTTGGTGTTAAGTGTATTTACTTTTAGGAAGCGGTACCTGTCACTACTACTCCTAATTCAACGTTAAATTTTCGACCTCTATAAGGCAAAATAAGAAAATTTCAACCTGACTTGGAACGTGGCGAATTGGTCCGAAGATCAGATGTCGAGAATTAATGAAAAAAAACATGTTTTCTTCTGTTTTTCTTGCTTATAATAAACAGGTTTTGTAACTCCCACTTCCCAGGGAAAACTTCCCCAGAAACGGTACAAGAAAATTGTTTTATAAAGAAAATTACCTACGTTTGAATGAGGGAAAGCGACTGTTAATACCGTAAAAAAGGCTCATTATAACAAATAACCCAAATGTGGAAATCTGTTGGAAATTAAGTCTCTTTCTTGAATATAGTCCATTATGTATTTTAATTAGGCCCTGAGGATAACCACTGAGTTGGTGACATCTGTCTTCGACTTGTCGATGGGGTTGCAGTACAAAACACCACTTAACACTCATTTAAGAATACTTTATTTGAATTATCACACTATTAGACTATATTTACACTTTACACAGATCAACTTAACTTGAAGGAATTGAAACCAGGAATATGAAAAGATTTGATTTAAGAAGGTCAGTTTACAAGAAGAGCTAGGGGTTAAGTCCCTTAAACTAGATATTTCACACAAATTATCATTTCACTATTGGTAACGCCTCCAAAAATGTTCCTGAGAAGAGGCAGTTGACAGAAATCACTGGGGTTTATTATTCAGTGATTCATGATTTGAATTTCTACTAAGCTTTGGAGTGTGCCTGTTTCACAGGTGATAGAGCGATTATTGAATTTCAGGAGATATGCATAGAGCACTAAAATCGGTTCTCAACCAAAATACCTATTTGGATTGCTCAGTTGATCATATTTGCGTGCCTCCTGAAATTCAATAATCGCCCTATCACCTGTGAAACACGCACACTCCAAAGCTTAGTATAAATTCAAATCATGATTCATTGAATAATAAACCCCAGTGAAAGAATTTGCAGCGTTTTTTTTTCAAGAGCGATTACAATGGAAAAATATTCTATTTGAAAATTTTAAATTTCGTAAGATGGAGCATGCATAGCATGCCCTTTTAGGAGTTCACTCCAGTATCCACATTCACTACATCACTAGGTTACTACGATTAAAAAAAAAAAAACCCTGTTGTTTTTGTTTTGATTGAAGTAACCTAGTGATGTAGTGAATGTGGATGCAAATGTTGGCACCATAAATCGGGCCATACATTGGGAATGGTTTGAGCTACGGACCTGGGGAGGGGCTCATTCGATTCCTCATGGAAAGTTCTTCAAAAAAAGTCCAAATTTAGGACGCCTTGACTTTTTTTGAGGTTTCTAGGGATTTTACAAAACTTTGACGACCCTTAAAGGGCACTTCAAATTAAGTGAGAGAGCTGGCTCAAGAATTGGGGCGTCGTCGGACCAACATGGATTTTTCCTGAAAATTTCAGCTTTTTTGCTTCAGCCGTTTGGGAGAAATCGTGCGTACGGCGTACGGCGGACGGAAAAAATTTTTTATTGCAGATTTGGATTCTACACCCTTTGAAACGTAAACCATGAAATTTTCAGGGGTGGTTAACTTTTTTTTTCAAGAGCGATTACAATGGTTTATTATTGAGTAATAAACCAAAATGGGGAGCCAATAGAAACTCGTAATGCACAAGGGCAAGATCCAGCTAATTTTCACAGGGGAAAACCCGGAGTTCATTGGAGTTTTGGTTTCCCAAGGAATGAATGGGAAAGAGGCAGCTTTGATTGAATGCAACGAATTTCCAAGTTGTACTGTTATGTGCTAGTTATAGGATAAGGAATTGGTATGAGCTAGCAGGATTGATAAAAACGTTAACATGGTAATCAGAGAGAAAAATGAAGGGTGGATGGTAACCGTTCTCACGCTACTTAGTATTGGAAACCTAACAATGTGCGAGAATAAAAAGTTTTAACTGGGTTTAAAGCCCTGGTTTGTACAAAATCCTAAAAATATATTTAATTTCTTGATATAGAATACTCAAACTTAACATCCTCTTCAACGTTATCTATTTATGAGCAGATTCAAGAATCGTTAAAGAATTTTCCAAAACAGATTTAACCATGAAAGTTTTGGGAAGATTATTTCTCTACAAGATCTAGTTTACAAAAATTCTATAAAATAACTAATTGTATCCCTTATTTTGGAGCATGAGTCTTTATTTTTTGTTGGCAGATACGTTTCGTCCTACACCGAGGACTTCATCAGTCTTATTACGTCATCAATAATTGCAGAATTCCGGCTTAGACATGGTGGTGCCACCACACCTCCCTTCAATTGTTTTCAATACTTGTAGAATGGACAATTGAAGTTTTTTAGTTGCTCCCTCATCCTTCTTATATAAAAACTAGTCATGATTAAAATTGTTGTTGTCATTAATTGCATTAATTAGGGAAAAATAAATTTAAAAAAAAAAAAAAGGGAGAGAGGAGCAATGAGTTTTAGTTTTGCCGGCAGCTCCTCTCTCCCTTTTTTATTTTTATTGTTTTAAATTTCTTTTGCAATAATTAATTAGAAAGCTGGCTAAAGAATTGGGGCGTTGTCGGACCAACATGTATTTTTCCTGAAAATTTCAGATGTTTTGGTCCAGCCGTTTGGGAGAAATCACGGCGTACGGCGGAAGGAAGAATCAAAACCGCACATATCCACTTCCGAGCGATTCTCGGGTTATTGCATTTTTTCTATCTCCTTCCAGGTGGGCATCAAAGAGCCCTGAAATATTTTTCCAAAACCCAACATGTCCCTATTAAAAAGACAGTTAAAGTTCATAGTTTGTGACAAAACCCAACATATCCATCTCCTTATTACTATTCAAGATGAAGGCACCAAAACTGAACATATCCATCCGGCATTGCTAGCTGAATGAATGTTTTTTTTTTCAAAAGTTGACATATCCATGAACATCAAATTCCCGCGCGTATTTTCATAGTGATTCTCTTAGTTGACGATAGGTAGCAATACCAGTCCATAGATCTCTGAAAGGTTAGATTTTTCTGCACTCAATAGATGTCGCCGCAATGAATAACTCCTTCACCTGTTGAATAGCCACGCTTCCGAAGGTTCTGGGTTTCACGTCACTAGTTCATAACGAGTTGCTTTAGTTTTTTTGTCGGTTTGTTGTGCCTATTTGTGTCCAGTTCTACTGAACTCGAGTAGTGTTTGGTGATAGTCGTAATGGAGCGTACTGTGTAAGAAAACTGTGGTTCGAGATCAAACGTTGGTACAAAGATCTGCTGCAAGAGCCTGGAGCACCAGACTGCGAACAAGACAATGAAACCGAAGAGTGTGACTGTTTGGACGAGGAAGATTCAGTTTTCGTTGTTTAGGCTTTCTTGAGAGACCTCATTTTTCTGTAGTGTGCTTTTATATTAATTTTTTGATTACCTACTTTCCATCTTTTCTTTGCTTTTGAAAACTTTTTTTTTTGTAATTTCCATCTTTTCTTTGCTTTTGAAAACTGAATTTTTTTGTGTTTGAATTCGAATGATTTTGCGGACCTATTTTGATTGCTTATTTTCTAAAAGTTTTTCATAATGTGGGCCACCTTAATTTTTTCTTTTTTTTTCATGTAAGTACAGAAGTCGAGAGAGGTTGGTTGAACGTTAATTACGACATTTCTGAATTTATTTTATTGCTATTTTTATATTGCTTTTTCTTTTATTTGGTTAATAAGTGTGCAATTTCTTTTATTATTAAACATTTCCCTGGTTTAAAATCCGATTTTTTTTTCAAAACACAACATATCCTCTTTTTTTTTTTCAAAATGCAACATATCCATTTTCTACATGGCTGTAATACAGCAGGTATTAGTGCCAAAAATTCTGCGTTAGGTCAGTCGCAACACAGATTTCATCTCTAATAAATTGTTGTAGTTGATTTTTTTAAAAACAATAATCACTCAGGAAAAACAGTTTTTTTGTCCTCCTGAAAAATTTTTCATTCTGGATATGTGCGGTTTTGATTCTCAACTCCATACACAACTGTGGTATGTGGGAGAGTTATTTTCAGAAAGCGAGAGTGCCGTGTGGTAATATTTGGAGTGCCTAGGTATATGACTTATACTGAAAAGTAATTTTGAGTAGTTAGCTATTTTTGTTGTTTTGCTGGTGATTTGAAATGACAGATTTGGAATTTTGTTGTTTTATTGGAAAACTGAAATTTGTGATAGTCTGGGAAAATCACGAAATAAGATTAGAAAACTATAATATCGATTCAGACAAATAAGCAGAGGTGGAATGCAGTAAAATGGCGACATGATTTCAATAATTGATTGATTAATAAAATTGAACATATTATGGGTAAACCAATATCTCAAGCACAACAATCAGGGACGTCGTTATGTTGGGGTTTTGTATGATCAGATTCATAGACGTAATTATAAACACTTTTTAATGCTTTCTAAAATTAAGCCGAATTCTTATTAATTGAAAGAAAAAAATGTCGTAAACTGGTTGGGAGTTTTAGTAGGTATGAGGGTCGCGAGAATGAATCAAATATTACCCGCTTCATCCACCCTCTTGCCAGCAAAAGCGAAATCCGAGGTTCTTCGCTCAACTATACTAAAATTGGGATCGAACAGAATAAGAATGATAAGAATCGGTTTAAATTATAACCAGAATAGTTGAAAACGCTGGTCTGCTCGTTTTAGCCCAAAACTTAAAAAAAATTCGTGAAATTTGTTTACTGGGTTTTTTTCGTCAGTAGAAACCAAATCTGAAGTTCGTTTGTTGAAATGGCGTTAAAAGCATCATTGAGAAAGCTACGTGCAGAGTTTTGACAAACCTAATATTATTAGCATTAAAAGGGACTTCGTGGTAGAGTAAAAAACGTCTGCCAAGTGGGTGTGGCACATAGCTTCCTTGTATCCATAACATGACTGTATAGATCATTGAAAATGATTATTGACTAAAGAACTTCGTTCAATTAGGCGAAGTAAATATTGAATTAGGGTAAATTTATTGTTATGCAGGAGCATAACTTGAGAAAATAAAGGTAGGCATGTTCAACTATTGAACAAACTATAAAATATACCTAATAAGTCCGAACAATCCCTGAAATTTTCATCGAAATCGGTCAAGAACTCCCGCAGCTATGTGCGTAACGAGGATTTCGTTTGCGCATTCGCAGAGACTACTATTGATCCGGAGGTCATGAAACTCATAGGGGACCATCTAAACATCAAACCGAACAATCCGTGAAAATTTCATCGAAATTGGTCAAGAACTCCCGGAGTTATGCGCGTAACAAGGATTTCACGTTGTCGCATGCGCAAGGCTACTATTGATCCGAGCCTCATGAAACCTATATATCTACAAACCCGCACAATCCCTGAAAATTTCATCAAAATCGGACTATAACTTCGTGTAGTTTTGCCCGTAACAAGGATTTGCTGACAGACAGACAGACACAGAACCAAAATTGTTCAGAAAGGTCTTAAACGCAAAATGCGAGTGGAATTTTTGGTTTTGGAGACAAAAAAATTTTCACATTCCGAAAGTGAAAACAATGCTTCCGCTACCTTGGTAGACTCGGAAGCAAAAGGTTATCCGAGGAAATATAATTCAAAATCATATGTAGAAAGTGGAAACTCATAATTTATGTCCTTTGAAACTTAAATTTTACCACAAAGTAGGTAGATACACGAAATAAATAAAAAATGGGTAACATGCAATTTTAAATCCAGTAAATGCTAGTAAATGCAGTTCATTTTGGATTCCACGTTTAGTGGTACTGTTCAGGAAAATATATACGTCCATTTCAGACTCAATGCAGGTCAATATCGTTTTTGGCAGCCCAGAGAAACAGAAGTGTTCATTACTTACCTTCGAGCAATTCATCACATGTTTCCAAAGCTAATTCAACAAGTAAAATATAGTTATTGAATTTCCTCACCTCTCCTGGACATATTGAACGAGAGGAAACGGCTTTTGTGTCTTGACCACTCGCGGAACACAACTGATTTCAAATAAAACACTCTGGGGTCGTCGCTCCTCATTATTTTGATCTTGCATCTTGATGCATCTTGATCTTACTCGGCTTGAAATGAAGGGCAGGGAGGTATACGACCAATCAAACGACGAACCATTAAAATCTCTTTTTCTGTAGAAATAAGCTGTCTTTTCAGTAACTTCAGTTTTCATGTACGGAATGAATTTCTACTATTTTGTAGATAATATAGCTTGTAGATCTTTAGATACCTCCCATTCATGTACTTTCAGTAAATACTTTGGTAACTACCTCTTCAGAGTGTGTTTGGACGGTAATTTAAATTACCGATCCAAGGCGTAGATTATAGTGATAGCATGATGTATGAAGTAAGTGTAGAACAGCGTTTTTGAACTGCGCCAGTTAACATCAAATCAAAGAAGAACTCTTAGTCACTATTCTTCAAGTGGTATTTGTGTGAGGTATGTAGTTTATGTACTGGAATGTATAGTAGTATATATCAGATGCATATATTTACGTAGATGTGAAGTAGCATGATAGGTACGTGTTCAATATTCATTAATAAACATGAAAATGGTAACCTAGTCGTATATTACTCATGGACGATAAATATTAATGAACTTAGTGACGGCCAAGTAATTCTTGAAATGAACAATTAGTGTGCCAATTAGTTCACGAGATAAATAGGCAAAGTTTACCTCTTACAATGCAAATCAATATTTCAATCATTCAACTCCCAAAGTACTGTTATGTTGACATAAAAATCGCTATTAAACGTTTTCTAAATATTGTATCTTCAGAATTGATTATCTCGTTTCGCATTTACAATTAAGATTACTTCTCAGTATTTTATTTAATTTGGATTTTCAATATTTGATTTCAACTCAAAATTGTATCCCATTCAGTACAAATTTGCCGTCGAAATGGATCTTATATATTATCAGTAAGAGTTTTTGTGAAAAAAATTAAGGAATTCCTTCCCATTAGCCAATACATCCTTCTGTAATTGATTTTAAGTTCTTTTTCTTCTTTTCTAATTCCAGTTTAATTTGAACATGTCAAACCCAAGTATTTCAGCTGCCAGCTGAATTTTATTCAAACATTGTCTAACATCAAATTGTGATTTTCGGTTAGTGAAGTTTGTGGGCTGATTTTTTATTCTTCCCATTTGGTATTTTGATCAAGACCTGATCCTGAAATGTAGACACTTTGTACTTGTAATATTGGATTCGACGCTTTTTCTGAAAAAAAATGGCAACAGTTGGTGTTGGATAAATCACGTAAAACTTACCAGCGGTTTCCTTGTGTTTCAAACAACACAATGAATTGATGGATTTGTCTTATATCAAAAGGACCACGTTGCCAAATGAGTGACGCTTCCTTTGTTTTCCAAATTTTAGATGGTTTTTAATCTTATTAATTTTTTGGGAGACGGGGGCGAGAATTCCACCCGCCCAGCGTTAAATTTTTCAAACGTTTTTTCAATAATTGTGGTTTTTAGTTAATTGATTATATACAGTAGACGTGCATGTTAAAAATGGCTTCTAATATAAATCTGTTATTGTAAACAAAAAGAAATGTGTAATTTATGTGGACAATTTGTAACTTTTTGGTGTAATTCACATTTTTATGACAAAATCGATTGAAGTCCTACCTAATTGATGATAATTTTTTATTTTATTTAAAAAGTTGCAATTGAATTATCTTCTTTGTTATCCAAATGAGATTTTTTTTTTTTTTTTTTGTTTATTCTGAACTTTTTAAAATCTTTTTTAATTCTCGTTGCTTTTAGTTTATTATTCTCTGAACGGTGAACGTTGACAAATGTTTTAATAAATCTATGCCATTGTCATGAAATTGTTTGTTCATGTTTCAAAGTTTGGCTATTTAGGTACTGGCTGAAAATATTGACAACATATTGTTTTCTAAGGTATACCTACCTAGTGTTTTCCTTCAATGAGGCATCATAATTTAATAATTAAACATCCACTATTCTTAATAATACTTGCATTAAGATAATTCTTTCCTTAAATCCCTTATTCTCAATTTTGACACCAGTTGCACGAAAACAAATACCCATTAATGATGCAGAATTCGAGTTTATATTTTTTAATTCAGAACAATATATGCATGTAAAATAAGGAAGCTTTGTTTAAAAAACTTCGAATAGGGATCACTTTTGCCCCATTTGACGGTACAATTTGTGTACACTTCCAGTAATCCCTATTTTATTACAGAAACAAGATTTTTCGATCTGACTACATACATTCAATGACTTTTCTTCTCTCCTCTTGATGTTTTACGATATTGTTATTTCAACTAATTTTTTTTTTCAGGGAGGTTTGAAAGCGGTTATAATGACTGACACATTCCAAGCTCTAGTCCTCATTCTGTCCATTCTCCTAGTCCTGGCGATAGGTTACGTCAAAGAGGGAGGTTTCAACCCCATTTACCAAGCCAACCTCGAAACCGGTCGGATCGAATTTTTCAAGTAAGTTACTAGTCCATACACAGTCCTTAACGTTTTCTAACATTTGAAAACTGCCGATTCTAACGCATGGGTTTATTAGTTTTTGAATAAAGCGTGATTTCTCGTGTCATTGTGAGGTTTAGGGGTTCATTTTTAGGTTCAGAAATTGCGATTATATGCTGAGAGTGAATTTCCACAGGTCTGAGACCTATCTCAGTCGATTTTTTGTCCAAAGTTACTAAGAAATGATACCCCGTTTACCTATGTCTGTGCTCACCCTGTGCTCTCTAACAACAGACAATGTATTAAAATCCAAAAGTTCCAGTGATGAAGCATGATCGTATCTTTTTTCCAAAATTATCGTATTACATTTATTTCAAATTGAGCTCAATCAATTTTGTGTGATTTTTTTTTTTTGCTATCGATGTTGTTGCTCAGAAAAAGTTGCTCTAAATAATAATCTTCTGTTTTAACAAAGCTTTTTAAATTTTTGGCATGTTTATCTTTTCAGAGAATCATAAATTTAACCTCATTTTTAAATGACCTATTTCACTGTTGATACAATTTGTTTGAGCCATATTTTGCTAAAAATAAAGTTAACAATTTTTTAACAAGAAAGTCTATAAATTAACAATGTATAATTAACAATAAAGTGTATAAAGTTAACAATTTTTAGTCGTTTTTCTTGATTTTTTTGGTAGAATTTTTGAAATTTGACCGATTTAATGTGCTCAAAAAGTGTTGTCCAACGAACTTGTCCTTTCTTTTAGAATGCTTGATTTTACGGCGTAAGAACGAAGTTTTTATATCAATCATGTCTAGAGTTACAGTCTTGAATGACAGATACATATTATATGTACATTTGTAAAAGCTTTAAAATCCAGAAATAATTCCAAAATGCTTCAAAATGGATTTCGATTAAAAAAGTTTTCATTTTAAAATGTTCAGAGCCGTAAAACCTTCATTTTCTATGAAAATTCGCTAAAATTGGGTACCAACTTGAAAAGGAATAAGAAAACAACGGAATAAAGATACGAAGAACACTGCCAAGTATTGTGAAATTTGTTGTGAATTTATATTTTTGAACACTGCAAAATTTGCATATTTAATATGAGGGAGCAATTATAATAGCAAGCAGAGCTGCTACCTTTGAATTTAGGACTGAATTTTAAAAGAGTAGACTAAGTTTTGGACAGAAGGACAGAATCAAGGGAGAGGATCTGAATTAATCCCCTTGGGCTGGTCCAGGCTTATTTTACGGGTGTTCTGACCCCTGTGCGGGATTTCCCATCTCTTTCACCGTGACAGGAGAAAACCCACAATCCTGGACTCTTGGGTCGTCCTTCGTCGATTTATTTAACCATTTGTTATACCACGATTGTTGGGGCTTCTCCTAAAAAAATTCATGAGACAATTCAAAACTAACAAGATGAAGAAAATGTGTTATACACTAAACCACTAATTCTGTATCTAAATTTTTCAATAACTCAGGAATTTGCCTACCCAATTTAATGGAGGCAACTAAATTCCTCCATCCTAGGCATAGTAGGGGAATCCAGATGCTGGTCTGGATTCCCCTACTATGCCTAGTTATTTTCTAAACTAATTAAATTTGGAGCGAAGGTTCAACAGAAGATTCAGGAACACATTGTTTAAGGAACTATTGTAGCTACATTAGTGGTTTTTCTTATTTTTGAATTGTCGATTTTGTTTTTTCCAGAATGAACCCAAACCCGACCATAAGACACAGTTTTTGGTCTGTTCTGATTGGGGGAACGTTTTATTGGGCCACGATGTACTGCTCCAACCAGGCATCTATACAGAAGTACTTGTCCGTCGAAACCCTGTCTTCAGCTCAGAGGTAAATAGAAACGAGCGTGAAATGTGTTTTACTAGTTTTTGGTATCTACAATAAGCTTTGGTGTTTAGAAAAAACACAGAGTTTGTAAAAAAAAAAACGTAATCTATTTCCGAAAAAATTAAAAAGTTGCACATTGGATTGGTTTTGACGGTGAGGTCAGTAACAGAACATCATCAGAGCATCAGTAACAGAACAATAACTGTATGTACATTCAATAAAACAGTGATTATATAGTGACAGGTGGAAGGGAAGCTTCAATCCCATTGGTCAATAGCTGTTGGGGAACATCCAATCATGTGGTTTCTGAGTGAGAGGAGACAATTCTGTTGGTCAGGAAGGTGAAAGGGGTAGTCGAGCAATATTGGGGAAATAGATAAAGGCAATAAAGCAACCTAAGAAAAATGAAAAGGCAAAGCTTCCCCCCCCCCCCCCCGATACGGGATGGGAGGAACCCCTGGTCACTGAGACCACTTTGATCTATTGTGACACTTTCCCAGTTTTACGTTCAGAATCTTTTTAATGGCCTCTTCATTCACGAAGTGAAGGAGGTTTTCAGGTGTTTCCTTGGCAATATCGGCGGGTGTTAGGGCACCCTTTCCGAAATGCCGGAATCTTACCGATGCAACAGCAAGACAGTCGCAGAGTACGTGTTCAGCTGTCTCCTCTTCTTTGCAATAGAGGAGGCATTCTATTGAACTGGCCTTACCCGTTTAGATTGATGCGAATCAATATCACATCACATTTGATTGTCCAGATTGAAATGGTACACCAGATCCTTGGTACAAGTTTGCAGCACAGAAGTGGTAGCCAATTTATTCCGTTGAGCATGTTTATGATGGCGTCAAATGGCAGTCTTCTTCTTCCAAAACTCGTAGCTCTAAATTTGACTAGAACAGGGCAGTCCAAATAATGCACAATGTCCTCTGGCAAACCCTCATTACAGAGTGAACATGTTTGATTCCTTGCCAATATGTTACATACCCATCTGAGTACGAACAATGATGCCTTCCAAGTTTTGGCGGTCAGGTCAATGCTCCTCACGTCGTGATCCAGAAGACGGTATATCCTGTCCTGGGAGGCTAGAGCCTTGGTTCTGGTGTTTGCCATCCAACATCCTTGATAACTTCATCTGCAGCGCATCAGGTCAATCAGGATTGTGCTCGAATGTTAGCTCATAGATCCCATTTTTCACACAAATTCATAAGAGCCTGTTTTCCAGAAGGTATACAGCCTATCTGAATTGGAAATGATCAAACTCAACCACGTACCAATAAGTGGTTTAACGCAAGGTGGCTCAAAAATGTTTAAATTAATTCATCTTGTTTGTTGCAGGGCAATTTGGACTGGCAGCCTTGGGGTCCTCTTAATCTTCATCATCAATTTTTGCACAGGACTTGTCTTATTCAAACATTACGAACGCTGTGATCCTTTGAAAAGTCATGTAAGTAACACGTCCTTAAGTTACCATTACCTCATTGCCATTGTTTTTGTTACTTGTAGGTTTTTCAATTCGTAAACTCTGTTGATTTCATCCTGCTGTTATGGTGTCTCCTATTGACTTTATATTACCTTTCTTATTTTAGTCCCAATGACATGACGATTTGTACATAGCCTTTTGTGAATAAAATTGTTAGAGATAGTTATAAATAAAATTATCGTTATTACTTGGCTGAAATATAGGTACATGTGAGCCGTCTTTGGCTTCCTGCAATCATAATTTCGTAATTGATTCTCTACTTCAATGTTTCCAATTGATTATTGACTGTTTTGACAGGAAATCCATGCAATGGATGAGATTCTTCCTCTCTACGTGATGAACACTCAAAGCAATCTGATAGGAGTCCCCGGTCTATTCGTGGCTGGGATTTTCGCAGCTTCACTGGGGTAAGTAAATTAATTAGAATGAATTGTACTCGTAGGTATTTGTGGAGAAAGGTCATTTCTGACGACCTAACCCTCAAAAATCGATCCAATTTCACCTCTAGTTTTTGGCAGCTTGGGGATAATATTTCCAGGATCTTCGGATACCACATTAAGAGGAAGTTTGAAGCAGTTGGGGGTTGATTGATATGCAACTTCGTAACTAATAGAATAGAATTAACCTAAAATGTATATCATCCTTACAAAAACCCATCTTATGGACTTGAAATACGAACTGAACGTCAATCAAACAAAATATGTTATGTTATAATTGGTTAGAATCAATAATCATGGATAGGAACATAACATCACTCCTCCCTTTCCTCAGTTCATCATCGGATCGGGTATCTTACTGGTAGTCGAGCGTTCCTTCCATTTCTTCATGCATTGTTATTTTCTTGAGTAGCTCTTGGAATTTGGCCGTCTTCGGTTGTGTTTCCTTTCCTGGGCGAAGGTGTCAAATGCTTCTCGCTCAATTTGATTAGACGCTTAATGAGATATGACATAGGATAGTCCAACTTCAACATTAGTTTTCCTGTCATTCAATACTCCTTCACCCATACATCACACCTGAGTTGTTGTGAACTGAATCGCTGAGAGTGAGAAATGCTTCCAAAGCATACCTTTTGGCACGGATTGCATTAGTGAGGTGTGCTGACCTAAGCACTCCCCAACTGTTCGATTCCTGCCTCTCATCAGCCACGTCGTTCGTGCCTTGTAGCTTTTCCTTCAAGAACAAGTGTGACCCTTTGCTCTAAAATAGTCAGTTCTATGTTGTACATCGTATCAACAACATCTACCTGGTATATGATGAGATGGTTGGGTTATGACCACGAACCACACACTCAGCCAGACTGAGCCTTGAGGTCTAGACTCAACGTTTTCGCCTGAACAGTCATTGCCTAAGTTCAGTAAGTGGCAGCAACAATGGAGGACGAAATCTTGTTGGCCTTAGCGACCTGAATATTGCAAAAAAAAATTACATCTCGAAAAACAATACACAAACAAAAGAACACCATCTCTCAAGGAGAAGGGCTTGGCTCCATTCAATTCTTAAAACAATCGAGCATAATTTGCTTGCCTTTTCAAATTTTTTATACCTGAAGATACTTGCATTTCCTAAGCTCAAATCACCACATGAAAGGTCAATGCTGGAATGCTGAAATTAACGGAAATGTTCCTTATAAATCCTGGATGACCAGTTCTTGTTTGTTTCCTGTATCAACTGTGGGAGGATGTCCATCTAGCTACCTGTTGTGGAGTTCAACAAGCATCTTTTTGTACCTTTGAAGTGATAATTTGAGACACCCCAACCTCAAATAACAGAGAAAAGGAATTCTTGCTTGTTGAATCTGATGTACTACTAAGGTTAACAAAGCTGTTACACTCCTGTACCTTTATTGATGCCAAATTGGATGATGTGGACTGACACGTGCTATAGTTTTAATTAAGATAGGATGTTGTAACCATAATTTCATATTTATCTTACATTTTTCAGAACAGTGGCAGCTGCGATTTCCTCCCTGGCAGCTGTTTGCATGAAGGACGTGTTTTCGAGCCTTTTCAACATGAATATCCCTGACAACAAAGGCGCCACCATATCCAAATGGCTCTCCCTCGTGTTTGGTCTTCTGAGCTTCGGTCTTGTTTTCATCGTTGAACAACTAGGCAGCGTTTTGGAGGTAATGCATGATTGTGTGATCAGCATTTGAGTAGCCGTGTTACATCAATTTGCTCAATCAAAACCTGGGGCTGTCTTCTGTGCCTATTGGGTCATCTCGTAAGATAGGGGCAGCTCACTTCATTTTTGGAGACTGAAGTTGTTGTTTGTTTGTTTCCATAGATACATAATATGTGTAGAATTATATTATAATTCTACATTATACATCTGCTTACAGAAAAGATGCAAAATTACCAAATGTTGCTGTCTTTTTTACAGGTTGCTCTGAGCTTCAATGGGATCACGGGAGGAGTCACTTTGGGCCTCTTCAGCCTAGGGATGTTCTTCCCCTGGGCCAATGCTAAAGTGAGTTATTAAACTTTTATTTGTGCCTTTCCGATTCAATATTTCCAATAATGAACAACATTCCCTAGAGACTTTATTATTTTGTCAGGTTGGAGGCCACTGTTTATACGTTGGTTGGTTTTGTCTCCATGTTTTTTCCTCCAAAATCCAAATTTCCTCTCGCATTTTGCGTTTCAGTCCATTCTGAACAACTTTCGTTTATGTCCGTCTATCGGTGGACCCTTGCAACGAGCCTAATTAATTGGCGCAGTTTCCATCCGATTTTGATGAAATTTTCAGAGATTGTGAGGTTATGAGTTTCATTGCTCAAAAATCAGTACATCTGCGCTTGCGCCATAGTAAAATCCACCAAGCATCATATGATAAAGTTCTAATCGATCGTGCTCAAATTTAATGGGTGTTATTGAAAATGATGTGATTAGTTGATATAGATTTCAACCCAATAGTATCATTAAGAGCTACTGCCCCTTAGTGAATTCCTTGTAACAATCCTAATTTCCATTGTTTATCCAATTTAGCTGAAATTCTCAGGGAATTTGCGGGTTAGAACGCAAATGTTCCTCTATGAGTTTCGTTATTCACAAATTAATACATCAGTCTGAGTATGCTCAAACGTAAAAATCCACCAAGCATAATTTGTTCAGACTCTAGAGGTCCTATCGTGCTCAAATTTTTACGAACTATGGGATCTAATCGTCTCACATCAATTACCACACAATCCTACCACTATTCTATCCAATGTAGAATTAGCCCAAAAGACCCGCATGACAACTAACCTCTTGCAGGCTTTGGATGTTCCACAAACTGTCCAGCATCTTTTCTGTCCCATGAACTGTTTTAACAAGTCTACATCACATCTTTGGAAATTATCCAAAATATTTCAAAAGATATATACGTTCATGTTATCTATTCGAGAAAGCTATGTATGTGCCAAAACCAACTTGACAGACTTTTGTTTCATTGTTGTAATAAGCCCATGTAATATAAACAATTTTAGGATAACAGACTGTGGACTCCATTTAAGAACAGCCTTAAGACTTGTGACCTTCGTTGAAAAGCCGTCTAAAAGCTTTGGTTGAGAATTTTCCAGCGCTTTCCTACTGTTTTCGTCACCAAATGACCATATTGTTGTTCACATTCAGGGCGCGATGGCAGGCGGGATCTCTGGGCTCTTGCTGGTCGGTTGGATCGGTTTCGGAGCGCAAGCTTACATCTTGCGAGGTGGCGAGCTCTACGATGACGACAAACCTGTGTCCATCGATGGCTGCACCTGCCTCAATGCTTCCAGTTACATTCAGGGCCCAGAACATCTCGGGTAAGCGTAGCAACTGAGCTTTTTATCCATTTACATTTTGTACTCACTAATTTCCTTCACAAGACCACCTCGGAAAACTCCGTCCTGTTCCCTCCATAAAGACTGTGCTTGCAGCCTATCATGACCTCTTCTTGTAAAAAATCGGTTGCTCTTCCAGGCAACTCCTTATATTCAATCAATCTTTAAGTTGCAGAAGAGAGCAACTCGAATTTTGGCTGGTTTGACTCCTTCTAGTTTATGCCAAGGTATCTTTAAAAGAGAAAAACTTCTTATCCTCCTTTTCATTTCATTCTTGAAATGTTCTGCTAATTTTCTTACAAATTTTGCAAGTTTAAACATCTCAAATTTTGCCACGACCATCAAACACGTTACAGAGATCAGATTCTATTGGTTCCCCAGCACTAGCAAGAATTTTCAAAACAAGTTTTACCTACAATGAGACAACTGTTGTACCACTTTGTACTTGACCCTAGAATTTCATTTCCCCAAGCATCTCAGCAGCCGCAACATTCAGGGCTAAAACAATTACCAAACCTCTACGGGTGAAAGAGTCGTTATCATGTGCAGAAAATAGGTACCTCAATACCGCTTTTTTGTTTATTTATCCTTTTTATTGATTGTATGCATGTCTCTGTTATAATTGTTAAATTCTTAATAATATAATTTTCATTTTTGAAAAGTATTG
Organism: Creontiades dilutus; assembly: GCA_031894815.1. Lineage (NCBI taxonomy): Eukaryota > Metazoa > Arthropoda > Insecta > Hemiptera > Miridae > Creontiades > Creontiades dilutus. The sequence goes on along the minus strand of JAVIWC010003462.1, from coordinate 379,808 downwards.
ATGAAGTTGGGGATGCATGGAATGAGTTTTAAAGTGATAAGGAGCAATGCAAGGGGATAATCATGGCAACGGCCATTTTCCTTAGGGTACTGTCTCTTTAGCGCTCCTAGTGGTAGACTTTGTTAGTTTGAAACCACATTGTTCTTTAGTTGAGAGTCAAAACATAATTACCAATTGGAATAACTTTCACGTTTCGTTTTTCTGCAGTGAACCGTTCTGGGTGTACAAAATCAGCTACTTGTGGTACAGTGTCATCGGCTGGTTTGTCACGATAGTCGTCGGGATGTTGGTGAGTTGGAGCACCGGTTTCGAAAAGCCGTCAAACGTTGACGAGTCCTACATCAGCCCTCCCATCAACAAACTTCTGTACTCTTTGCCCTACGAGTGGAAAGTCAAGCTGGGGATCATCGTTGAGGTAATTACTAGCCAATATTGTGAAATGTGCCAATATACATTTGTCTGTTTTTAAAAAATAAGGGTCAACTGGAGTAAAGGTGAATACAGGTTAGTACAGAAACCAAAAATGCAGAAAATTATTGCGAAAAATGTTATTATTAGCCCTTTTAGGCAGATCACAATCTTGTTTCCTTAGTGTCATGTCCAGGCACATATGGACATCTTAAACATGAAAACTGCATACGATCACCCTAATCAGCTATCACGTGGTTCAGAATACTCCGCCATCTAAAAGACAATTTGCAATTCACTGTCCTGTCCAAAATCTGTTGATTTTCATTCAACATTCTCTGTGGAGCTCTGAACAGTTTCTTGCGATTTTGTTATGCACCTATTTCTATTATACCTCAACAGATGTCAGTTGTTCGACTCTTGGATGGCCTGGGAAGCACTGTATCTGGTTGTACAGTCCAGTTCTGGTATTAAATGTAAGGATCTTGAGACGTAAATCAACAAATTTTGTGGGTGGTTGAAAAAAATATGGTTTCTCCCGTTTGCATAAAGGTGCATTATTAAAAAGTATGGAAGTGTGGTGCTTTGCAAAGATATACATCTGTCAAATATATCGAGGGGGCAATGGATGGTATAGTTGCCCGTTCCAAGGGCCTGGTAAGACATAGCCAGGAGATATGCTGGCTGAACAGCTTCAGGTTTATGCTCAGGCTAGGCAATTTCAAAAGATGGAAAAGGCATATCCAACACACTCCGCAAGGCTGAATGGGATGAGGTACTTGCAACAGTCAGGTTAGGAGTGAATATGTCATTTTTCTGGTGCAATATTCAAAAGGTATTGCCCATTGGAGGGAAATTGGTGTCAGGATAGCCAGATGTCAGAGTGAGTCACTCATGACCACCAACTTATAACTAGGAGGTGAGGGAGTAAACAAGTTGCTCCTTCCAAGGGCTGAGGCGATAATCCTGCAACACCCAGTGAATACTTCTGAAGCTAAAAAGCTTCAGGTTTATGCTCATGTTTACCAGTTTCAGGAAAAAGGAAGGGAGAACTACCCATATTCATCACACTCCTGGAGCTTGACATCAGGGGAGGAGGTTTAATGCGAGGAGACAATCAGAATAGAGCAGGGGATAGTATGTCAGTTTTAAGGAGTAATATTTAAAAGGTGTTTCCCATTTCACCTATGGAAGCAGCGTGGTGTGAAATAATGGCCAGGTCAATCAGTATGTCCGTTTCAGAGAGTGAATACTCGACCATCTAAAAGACAATTTGCAATTCACTGTTCTGTCCAAAATCTGTTGATTTTCATTCAACATTTCATTCAACGCTTCCTTGATGGTTATTTTCGCGATTTTTCATCAAAATGTCCTGATTAAACTCAAAATGTCCTGATTAAACTCTGTTTAATCGCTCTCAAACCTACTCTCTAAGGGGTTTTTCGGGGTGCTGAACACGAATCTGAAGTACGTTTTTCGATAAAACGCTTCCTTCATGGTTATTTTCTCGTTTTTTCATCAAAATTGCTCAAAAATAAACTCTGTTTAATCGCTTTCAAACCTACTCTCTACGGGGTTTTTCGGGGTGCTGAACACGAATCTGAAGTCCGTTTTTCGATAAAACGCTACCTTCATGGTTATTTTCACGATTTTTCATCAAAATATCCTGAAAATCAACTTTGTTTGACCGCGTTCAAACCTACTCTCTAAGGGGTTTAGAGTTCTGAATCCCATTCAGGCTAACATATTATGTAATATTGTAACAAGGAGATGATGAAACGGAGCACTTGCCTCTTCCAAAGGCCGATGCAACAATCCTGCAACAACCAGACATTCCCATTTTTCCTATGGTGAAGTGAGGGAGGAAATAGGCGTCAGGACAATCAATATCAGAGAGTGGTTGGTTCGGTACCACGCTCTGGCTAACATAAAATATTACATTTGTTATATTAAAACAAGGAGCGTAAAAGCTTCCTGATTGCTCTCATGTTCATCTGTTTCAAGAACCAGAAAGGGGAACAATCCATACCCATTACACAACTGTTGGTATCACATATGTATTTCTGTAGCTGGCTATATATGAACAATATCTATTTTCAGAACAAAGACCCAGCGCCAATCACGATAATTTCCAAAGGACCGAGCGGCGGTCACGTGAACCTGGCTTTGAACCTCGACTCGGAGAACATGGTGATGCCCCGGGCGTAGTTGGAAACCATCATCCGGAGCATTCACAGTCAAACAGATGGTGAAAGAAGTAATCATCTTTGGATAACTTCTGCAAAGGTACAATTCGTGATTTAAATGAATTACCTCGGATTTGTGGGACCACACATCGTTACAGATATGATATAGGCTTTAAATAACGTTAATAAGAGTTTTTAGCAGTAAAATTATAATTGTGATCCAATACAATGGAGTGGTTGTTAGGGTAGTCAGATGAGGAGTTTATGTCCGTGCTTCGATCACCAGGACTATAAATTGGGAGATGCTGCGGCATTTTTCGTTTCTAGGACAATTGCTGGTAAAGTTGCAGAAGTGATCACAAATGCATAATGGCTTCCCACCAAAACAAAATGCTAGTCAGTGTCCTTGGGTAGGACGATGCTATAAGCACAAACATAAATCAACCACAATCGCTCTAAAATTGATTCGAAACAGATAGAGTCGAATTTTGAGTCACTTTTCAACAAAGAAAAATACTTACTTGTGTTCCCTAAACCACCGTTTTGTCCAATTCAAGTTTTATAAACCACCAAATCAATATTTAAGGTCACCATAAAGCTCATTCTGTCGCAAATTCTGAACATTGGTGCACTTCATCAGTTCCAGTACGATTTAGTTGAAAATATTTACACTTATTTCTGATTGAACAATGTAGAATAATGAAGAGCGATAACTCGAAACATGACAATGGTTTATTTTACCTGTTATCATCTACGTAATCCGAGATGAAGAAATAATATTTTGGTAGGAAGCATGATTTAATTTACCACCATTAATAGATATTGACAAATCCAACTAATACAATAAAAATTGAAGTCAGAGTGGCAATAAACTAAAATAAAAATTTAAGGCTAGTTTTTAATGTAATTTTCTGTATTCTAAGTTTAAGTGGAGATAATACTGACTTGTTTCCTGATCAATTTTACCCAAAATCGTTGTTCAATATTAGACAAAATTGGTACAAATTTATTTTATCGTTATAACGTGATTTGTTTTGTTGTTAATAAATTCAAGTTGTTGAAGGATTGTTTGAACAATTTCAACAATAAAATTTTAAATTGTACAACAATAAGATGATGTTTTGATGTATTATGTCAGTTATTTTAAGTAGGCAATTTGACCAGTTATTTTTAAATAGAACTTATTCTGAGAGGTACTGGCAATGTCGATTTTAACGATGACTTAGTTTAATTGCCGAATTTTGTGTGAGCTACTTAATGTCACTTTTAAACAAAGTCCCTTTAATCTCTTCGTTAAGAATTAACTGGCTGAGGTTCAGGCAATTGAAAGTTTTCAAGAGGATTAGAGATTAAGGCCCTCTCACTTATTAGTGTTCGGAGCTTTGTTAACTAAACGTTAGGGTTAACAAGAGTTGGTGAAAGTAGCCTTAATTCTACAAATGTGTAATAGTCCTTTATTGTGGACGTCTTTTAAAGAGTATTTACTCTAATGAACCAAAGCTTGTACATAGAACATCGTGTGAGATAAACAATAGATAGTAAATAATAATTTAAGTGTTACCTATATGTTAAGGCAGAAGGGTGTTGGGACCAATTTTTTAGTTGAATGCCTACCATAGATCAGAGCTAATTTAGCACAATTTTAGTATAATTTCTATTACATATCCCATGACAAGTGAAATGAAAGTTGTATGTGTGTTTAGCCATAAATTTGGTTTGTCAAGCTGGTTATGATGACAGGAATCTCGTGATTATGGCTTTTCCCCATCTGTTTTTTACTTATGAGCGCTTTCGCTTCAGATTAGTTAATGATAACGTTTGAAGGCCCAGAGAATTCTTTTCAATTCATTAAGTTTCTTCAATCATGTTAGTAATTTACGATCTTCCATGTGGGTTCTTAAATCTTCCTTTAGTGGTCAGACGTTACGTGCTCTCAGCTGCCTCCTTACCTTGAAATTCATGTATGATCTCTGTCTGGATGAGGAAGTCACATAATCTTTGAGTTCCCTGCACTAGCCCATCGCAGATTTGAACTCTATAGTTATATTCAAAGCAACAATCCATAAAGGGCCTCACACTCCCTCACCAGGAGGCTGAGCGGCTTGGTCCTCTCGAGTCACCGTACCTCTTCTCTGTTGTCCAGGTTATACAGGATTTCGAGATTTTGGTGTCTGTGCAGCCGAATTTCGTGATCCGCTGCAATTCTTCTTATCGCTCGGAGATTCCACTTTCCACTTTGAGGTCACGGTGGAGATCAGTTGTCCTGATATACCAGGGTGCGTTGACAATACTCCTTAAGATTGTATTTTAGAGTGTCTGGATAGTTTTGACATTTCTATTGCTTGTGCAGCCCCATAGTTGGCAGCCATAGGCCCAGACGGGCTTAATCATTTGCTGATACAACAGCAATTTGTTATGGGTGGATAGTTGAGATTTCCTTCCCAGCAACCAGTTCAGCTTCCTATTTGGAGCTCAAAACTCCAGCCCTGAGAGTTCCTCCCTACATCTACATCCTTTTCAAGTCATTCGTGTTTTTCCATGATGCAAGCAACTCACAATCTTCCATGTGGTCTCTCAAATCTCCCATCAACAGTCAGATGTAACGTGCTCTCAGCTGCCTTACCTTGAAATTCATGGATGATCTCTGTCTGGATAAGGAAGTCACATAATATTTGAGTGCCCAGTACACACCCATCGCAGATTTGAACTCTTTGAGGCGAGAACTTCAAATCAAGAGCCTCACACCCCACACCAGAAGGCTCGGCCTTTTTGATTAAATGAAAAACTCTCAAGGAAGTACAATAAACCAACAGGCTTCCACGCTTGGGGCTCAAAACCCCCGCCCTGTGGGTATTCATTTCCTTCCATGATATAAATAACTTGAAATTTTCTCCGTGAACTCTTGACTCTCGCACGAATGGTTAGACGTAAGGTACACCCAGCTTCTCTACCTTGAAAAACATGGATGATATCTGTCTGGAAGAAGAATATCAAGATTAATAGTCCCATAGAAGATAATGAACGCTTTTAAAAGGATTCTATGGACCTTAAATGTAATCATTAACTATTCCTGCAAAGGCCATATAGGCAATAGCACTGGGAACAATAAACAAATGAGGAAACGTCGTGATCATTATTACTCCTTGCAAGTTGATAAATTGAAAGTTTGGTTCTTTTCCATTGTAACCCCCTTCCCCCTCATCACTCAATTGTGTTTAGTTTGGTGAGTTGGATGCTCGCTATGCTCACATCTCAAAAATAACAAAACATCCTAAATTAATCCTTTTAGTAAAATATAGTTCATTTGAACAAATCAGAGGTTGAAATAGATAATTATGTTGTTTCCTTGGAAATATCAGATAGCGACCCAATTTTTATTTGGATGAAATAAAATCAACCTGCTTTAAGGTTACGTAATGACCGTAAATCTAGCATCAAATTTTAAAAATTTTAGTAAGGAAAACTGTGATTAACTGACCTTTCATTTTTTTCTCTCAAAAACACAGGTCTTTTCGATATTTCAAGTTGGAATAAAACGCTGGAAATTCTTCGTGTGACATTACAATTTCTATATCTTGCTTACATAGAAAGAAATGTTTAAGGTTGAACACCGATGGGTTGGTTGATCGATTGAATCGGTGTTGACCAAAATCACCAATCCCCTTTAAATGGCGTGTCATAAGCGCCAAGAAGTTGCCAGCCATTTGTCCTGGTGATGTTTTCCTTGAAGTGACAGCCAACAGGTTTTTATCAATAGTATTTATGGGCTCAGAGTTCTCATTGGCCGACGTTTATTGTTTTTGGCCAGTGTTTTATCTTGAAAAATTGGGAACCCATCTCCCTTGCTCTTCACGATGTTGTCGAATAACAACAACGAATCCTGGAGATCGCATCTACCATTTTAATGCAAATTCAATGCAACGGCATCTTGCTTGGAATTTGAGGAATACCCGTTAAAGCAACAAAATTATAACTTTCTCTTCAAAACCGTATCTGTCAATTTCCACTGTATTTTCATTTAGCCTGGAAATACCGAATCATTCGAAAAAAGAAAATTCGCTCATACATGCATATTGGAACATTCCTATTCAGGGCTAGAAAAAGTGTGAGCACTCAAACAACTCTTTTAAATCTAGGTAGGTGATCAGATAATTTGCCCATTTTATACTCTAAAAAATTAGAATGAGTCATTTTATCTTTTGTCCCCTTTTGATTTAGGAAATGTAATTATATTAATAAAATGCGAAAGAATTGAGAACAATGTCTATTACAATCAGTTGTGCATTTGAGGATAACAAACAAATCATCCATGCAGTTGGTACTCATTGTAAACAAGCTTAGAAAGCCAAAAGACTCTGATTTTTACTAACGAAAGGGATGTTGCATTTTTTACGAAAGAGCCGGACGATTGTAAACGTCACGGAATTGTAATAATTGGTAAAGCAACTTGTAAGTATGTAAGTAACTTGTAGCTACAGTGTACTGTAAGTATATAAATAAATTTAAAACTCGCCCGGGGCGAGTTCTTCAAGTTTTTGTATGTTATGATGTTTTTGCAACGTTTATGATAATGATGAAAAGAGGGCCATAGCATCTGAACGAGCTGTCAATAAGAATAACGTATTAATTAAATCATCAACTAAATACCTACTTATTATAAACAATTTTTCCACGATTCATCAATCATGATTATTATTCTAGCTTAACATGTTCCTAAAATCGTTTATGGTTCCTAATGATCACGTAGTTTCGATATCACAGCACGTTCTGAGATAAATGTAATACATTTTGTAAATAATGGACATAAATATGTAACAGGTAGGTATTTTATTTGAACCAACATATTTAAACGATGTTTGGTTTTGTAATATAAAAAGTAATAAATCGTGTAGGTTGAGAATGAATTATTGTAGAGATGAAGAATTTTATTGCATGAAATTTGCTGTTTATTAAATTATTTTTGAAAGGAAAATGATTTGGTCAAAATGTGTGAAATGTTCATATCACCCCTATGTTTCTCTTACTAGATAAAAAAACGGGAAAGTAGACCACTATGGTTCTACCTACAGCCAGATCATTTAAATGATTAATTTTACACATTTAAGTACCGAAGATGAAAAATTGCCTATGCAACCTACAAACATGGGATTCTAGCTCAGAGGAGGGGAGCTAGTAAACAGAGATGAAAGCTACGGCTGGGGGGGGGGGGGGGGGGGTACACGAATGACCCCCTCGGGCGGACGGAAAAGTGGTGATGCCGGGATAACAACGGGCGGAAGGAGCCCACCCAAAGGTTAGTTGAAGGAGTGTGGGGGGGGGGGGACTGCAAAACGTGTCTTCCCTCACTTTAAACAGCCACTAGGGCACCCAAAATGGTCTGTCGTTAATAATGGATACGGGATTCAAACAATTCGATTTAAATTCCTTGCATTGAACGTGCATTTCAGCTTGGAGCGCGTTTTAAATCAGAGTTCTAATTTTTCTACGATTCCACGAAGTCCTCATCAAAACTGCCGCTCCTCTTTCCAACCTGTATCTCGCTATCTTCGCTCTCAGAACTATAAATCGCATTGAGCGCATGGTTCCCCATTTTCGGTACACTTGAGGGTCCATTCACGCCCAATTCCCATCCATGAAATCCACCCTGTATTTAAAAAATTGAAATCGCTCTAGATGTAACGTTTGCTTCATTCCATATTCTCAAATTATTAAGGTAATAATACTCTTGTTACAAAAATAAAAACAATTTATTTACTTAAAAATTGATCACCTAAGAATTAAAAAAAACAAATTGACAAATAAAGAAGTTTGTACTAATAATTGAAACAATATGTCAATACTTTTCAAGGGATGGGGTTGTTAGCGCCTCGTAGGGTTAGGAACCCAGCGATGATGTCACTAGGCAGAGATCGTATAGTCACGAATTCGTCAGAAGACGAGTAGAACAGCTTGGTCTGAGGATCCGTGTACTTGGCCTGGAACATTCAGTTGAAATGATCAAGTTATGATGGGTGTGACATTAGGAGTTGTTGATGCCTTAAGCGTTTTCTGTAGATTCGTCAAATCTGTATATAGGGTATTGCACCATTTTAAGTATTGACATTCCATCTGCTTAGCAAACATGGCAACCTAGAAAATGTACTTGTGGGTCACGTCTCTATTGGCTATGTTCTGTTGAAATATGAGGTTATTTCATTTATCCAGGAGGTTTTCATACTCATCCAGGCCTTTCCGCTTATCCAGGTCCAACCACTTATCAAGGTTCAACCACAATTATAGCTCAATCGATTCCACGAATCAAACATTATGGGCGATTATTTAGATAACATATACGACGATGAAAATGAAGTGCTTTAAAATCTCATGTGAAGTCATACAAATGCACTAAAACAAATTGAGCTGGATAGTATTATTATTTTTTTTTTTCCAATAAAACTGCGCTAGGTATCTAGGTAAAAACGTGTAACTTTCCATTCCGTTGCTAAGTGAATGCGATTTTGGGAAAAATTGTTGCCACTGGACTGGGGAAAAAACGGAAAATTTCGAGTTAAAAATGAATTCTATTTCCTCTGCCAGAATACAGGGTTGGAGGGGAGTACTGTGGTCAAACTGGTAGGAAATTTAGGGAACGAATGAAAGAGCATGAAAAGGATTTCAGGGACAACAAAGGTGATTCTGCCTTTGCAAGTCATCTGAATGAATCCAATCTTAGCTTCAGTTTTGATCTGACAAACAGACAATATGTAGAATTTCCTCACTTTTGCCCAAAGGGAGGTATGTTGGAGGTGCTAGAAAAATTCAAAATTGTTGAAAGTGGTAGGTCGGGAAAATTTTTGAATGATGTCATTCCTCAAAATATTTCACCATTATTGGGTTCTTTCTTGCAATAAGTTTGGCTCCGCCTCTCCATAATGATACTGTTTGTGCCCCTTTCACTTTGTAAGCCTTGAGTGGCATTGGTTGGTCCTCCCCCCCCCCCCTTTCACTTCCTTGAGCCAATAGGATTCAATCTCCTCTCACTCGATCCTATATAAGATATGCTTTATGTGATGTACTTTCAGTTCATGTTTGTTACTGATGATGACCTAACCGTCGAAATCGATTCAACAGTGTAACTGTTTACTTTCGTGGAAATAGAGACAACGTTCTACCTCACTCCGTTTTTATTTGGGTTGGAGGGGGTGGACTATAGATTAGATGGTCAGAATACGATGGGGGCTTTAATCAAACCAGAAAAGGATTGTTAACAATTGATACCTGGACCAGTGCTATCGTATTTGCATTTGTACACATGTATAAAAAATCATTCAACCTCTTAACATAGGTATGTAATTGTAATATTTCGTTTCTTTTAGTTAAGCTATCAATATTTTAGATCGAACCCATCAGGTTTAAGCATGACTAATAGGTATGATCTAAGGATAGATACTATATTCATATTATATTGGATAAATACTATAAATTTTGATTACCTCAAGACCAGATATGTCGGAGTACTTTTTGGGTGGTTTCAAGGCTGGCGGTGCGCTGATATTGCTATCTGCAACACAAATCGTATCAACCATGAAATAAACATGAGGAATGACATACAGGGTGTCCCAGGAGTTATGCACAATCCGACTCCTACGAGTTCTACAACTCATTTCCGACTGCGATGAATTGCATTAATCTTCGAGACTTTTGGAAAAACCTCAATTTTAACAGAAAACACACGTTTTTCTGCAGGTAAACACCATTTCCGTAACTAAAAATATTTTTTAAAACCAAAACGACTACACCGTTGGAAAGCTGGCATTTGGCGTTTGGCGCACGCTTTACCAGGCCTGCACAGTTCTGCGCCAAGCGGTAATGATGTTTTTAGGCGAGATGAAAAACAGGCGATTTCAAGATTTTGACAAAACTGCTATTTCGCGCAGGAATCGCACATCTTGCATTTTAAAAAAGTTTTCTGACATCAAATAGATAGAAAAAATACTCTTTTAAAAGGTGTCATCAAATTTGAGCTATCTCCAAAATTGAGGGAGTTCTGACAGTTTTAATGACTTAGGGTCGAAAACATGAAAAAAAATCTTAATTCGCGAATAGCTCGGAAACGAGGCCTCTGGCGAAAAATTGCTAAGTGGCATTTTTGGTTGGAAATGAGTTGTAGAACACGTAGGAGTCGGATTGCGCATAACTCCTGGGTCACCCTGTATAAGAAATGTTCGATGGTTCATTTCTCTGGATATCTACCTTATCTATGTAAACTGTGGGAATGAATAAGCAAAGGATAAAGTAACAGGAGGAAATTTCCCGTCAATTGAAGCAAGTGAAACAAAGCTGCCCTTACTCCATTAGAACCAACACACAAAATATACCTTCGGCGCTCTGGAATGCCGTTCAGAACCAATCAGATGGAAGTGAACATGGGCTCCCAGGTCACCCAATACAGTAAGATACGAGTCGGAATTTCGGGCATTGATTGAGGCAATCAGCTGGAATTGAAGCAATCAGAGAGCTGAAAACCCAAAACCGGAGCACTGTCAGTTCTTTGCTCCCCCTGCATGAGGCACCCTGGGCGTACCTTATCATTTCGTTGTCAGAGTGTCATAAGTTATTTATGAGTGGCCTGTTCACACCAAACGAGCATTAAGTTGCCTGCCTTCAAACAACCATCAGCAAGATAATCCAAGTAGCATGAACTGGTGCCAATCAGAGTTTGCAAACCCTGTTCACAAATATTCTCGAATCTCAGAGCGCGTTTCGCCACTCGTTCTTAAACCGAGTGGATATTTTACTGTATGCAGTAAACTAACGAATCGTCAAAAGGACTCTTGTTCATTGAGCATCCAGTGTGAACGGAATATTTGGGAGATAACGTAGGGCCAGGGAGACTTGCATTATTCTCGAGTTTTCGAGGTAAATAAGTGTTGGCATCTTCATTTGTGTTTTGTACATTTATCTTTTCATGCAGTTCATGGATGGGACAACGGGGAATAGATACGTTGAAATTAGGCTAAGAAGAGCATCTGTTACTTACACAATGGGGTGTCAGGTGGCCAGGGTAAGCTTTTCTCGTGAGCAACAATCTGCTTTAGCGATCTCCAAGTCTTCTTTTTTCCTCCTATCAGCGTCTGATGCTGAGAAATACCAGAATTACTTACATTAATATGCCTATTCTTTAATGGAATTTCCGACTATCTATCAGAGAGGTGAGAAGATACTTCTCGAGCAAGAAAGGGCCAAAATGAACATTAGAATGTGTAGGTGTGTTTGAAATTCAGGGTAAAGTTGACAACTAACTTGATAATTTGGGTTGCGAAACACAGGCATTTTGGACTGTGGTGTTTCCTCAGTACCTTCAGCGGGTTCTTCTTCAACCACCACCACGACCCCTTCAGTCTGAAATTATCATTTAACGGTAAGAATAGGAAAGCAATTTGAACAATTTTCGTTGAAATACAAAGACAACTTTCAATATTTATCACCCTACTAGAGCCTAAAGGATGAAAACATCCCTTACTTGTCATTCCTTCAAGAGTTCGTGAACTGGAAGCTAACGAAACGACATTAACAGTATATTCCATTTGTATTTCAAGCGACAACCCACCACCCATAAATCCATCAATATCATCTCAAAATAGAGCAAGTAGCAGGGGAGAAATTGAACAACCATGATGAACTCCCATTCAACGCTCGAAAAAGAGGATATCTAATTATTTGAACAAATTGCTGCCATAGTTTTGGCATAGATTGCTTTCAAAACATTTAACAATCTTGTTGAGACCCCTAGCCCCAGCAGAGGAAACATGAGGGTGAGTATTCCTATTGACTTCGTCAAAAGCAGACCAAAAATCTACGAAAAAGAAATCATTTTAGCTCCCTTTTACCTGCATAACATTGAACTTACAAGCATAGTGATATTTCCAATAAAAATAAATAAATAAACATACAGTCGTGCGGCGATTTTCGGAATTCCGAGTAACAAATCATAACAGTGTGAGTAGGGGAAGAGAGGGGGAACGAACAAAAAGTTTTTCTATACTTTGAATGCACGTATAGTATTATAGAAATAGTTATGGTCAATTATCAGCTCGAAATAAAACCACCAATTTCATAGATTTGTTGAGCAGGTATTATGTTTTTACCGATTTTTTCTTCACCATTCTGAGCCGACGAGACGTGTTTGCACGGGTAAATCTAGAAAATTACACTGAATTCCGATTTATTTTATACTTGAGAATAAAACCTCGTTCAAATGAAACTAAATTAAAAGAAATTGAGATATGTACATCAACAAGCTCAAACCTAGCGTTCCTTATCGCTTTAATCTCAACAACAACAAAGCGGACGTTGGTGAGGGTGTATGCGCGTCTAGTAAATTATTGACCGAATCGCAAGATGGCGAACATCTGTTTGTTGTTGATGTTTTGCTCGCCCTCGCAAGGATTGCCAACTGGTGGCGCTACTGCGGCCAAAGAGACAAGCTTCTAGCCTTCGCACCTCGCCTTTCCCACTGCTTTTTCAAAATGTGAGCACCGCACTTTGATTCGATGAAACACGGTTCGCACTTACTTTTAAAGAGACTTACACGTCAAAAGTTGAACTCGAAATTTATTTTCCAAAATTGGCAAGTAAAAGCCAAGTTTGTTAGTACAGTAAAGGGCATTATTCGTCAGGGCTCAATGGACACAAGCAATCGATGATACTTGGAAAAGCACGCACTTTTTGAGATTTCTTTTTCGGAGTTCTATCGTTTTCTCGCTTGATCTTCCATTTTGAATTCCCCTGTTTTTTGCCTGAAGAAACTATCGTCTGTCTAACGAACGCCGTAAGCAGATTCTTCAAGAATACCCATAATTTTATTAAAAGAGGAAATATAATTATATTTATCTACGTTTAATACGGGCACCAGCTTTTGGCTGACAATCGGCTAGGTACCTAAAACTCTTTTCTGTTTTCATCAATGTTCATGGGATGATGTGGCTACCAAGTAACATAGGTAACTGAATAGCGTAACCCGTTTTCCACGAAAGAGCGGTGGTAGGGGTGCAAAATGGTCAAAAACCAATGATTAACCGTGAGGAGAGAAAAGTTGAAAAAGAATTGAAGGTGACGAAGAAGAAGAAAAATAGTTTACACATTTTTTGTAGTTTGTCAATTATTTATTCAGGTAAAACTATTCAAGCTGAGCTCAAAACCCATCTAAAACCAATCTGGGCTTAGCTAGTCATTTCAATCACTCCTCTCACGAAATCCTGGCCGCGTTGACATGAAAACCCGTCTAAAACCAATACCCATTTATTTTAGATACAATCGATTTCCCACTATTTTTCAAATAATGTTAGCCAAGCTGAGCTCAAAAACCAACTAAAACTAAAACTGGATTAACTCTTCGATTTAAAACATTTTTTCAGAAAAAGTTGGTCAAGCTGAGCTTAAAAATTGTCTGAAAGCCAAAAAATATATTTGGTTGCCTACATAACGCAACCGTTTGGCTGGTTTTTTAACTTACCTTTATTGTTGCCGGGAGAAACTTTCAACGCGACAACGACATTTTTAGCGTGTAGTTTAGTAAATTTATTGCGTCTAGACCAGATAGTCATATTCAGATACCTACATAGGTACAACAACATGCACCCATTACCGCTTATTTTTGTTCAGATTTAACGTTTGCGTCCGAAAGAAGTAGCGTGGCATTTTCTGACCACTGTGCGGTGGTTTTCCCTCCATCGAGTGATGGTTTCGATTCAGAGTCAAAATTTACATGACGGACGATAGAGTTTCTAAGACAAAATGTTTTCTCGACTCCTAAACTGGGAACTTAGTGCTCTAATTCTGTCCATCTGCAACCCCTCCGGCCATCCTGCAACAATGGCTGGTTTAAAGTCCAGGGACGCAAAACGACAAATAAGAAGCAGATAGTTTTACTTGTATAATTTCGAAGTTCGACGATTTAATGAATCCGAATTAAAAACTAAGAAAATATTTTGTTTTTATTTTGAACTTTGGGCGAAATTAATTTTCAAGACAACAATTTTTTTGAAGAATTAGTTTCAGTTTCATTTTTCAAACTGAAACTAATTTATTTTCAAAGTTAGTTTCTGATGTCAAACTAAAACTAATAGTTTTAGTTCTTTAGTTTCTGAAACTCAACTAATTTAGTTTCAGTTTTAGTTTTTAGTTTCGAAACTAATTTTTGCCCAACTGTGGTATGTACCTACTTGGGTTTAGAGGGCTGCAGTTGGTCACGTTCTTCTGTAAAAGATGAAGGTCAAGACATCTTTGTTTTTCAGTCTAATTTTGTGTCGTAAAACAATCAACACGTTTGAAGAAAAATATACAGAAATCACGGCTTTAGTAGATTTTCCATGTTTTGACCTGCTGAAGAGATCTCTGACGAAAGAATCACTAATTTTTAAGAGAGGCCTACTTCTGGAAGTTCATTAAAGTGGAAGTTTTCGGGGAAAAATGAAAATTACGGGTAGGGACGTAGAATCCGAAAACTGACGACATCTCAAAACCGATCACGAATTACAGAAAAGTCACCTCACATCAAAACAGCTAGAGTGATGATGATCCAACGGCGAATTCTTAACTTTTCGTTAATTCGTCAATCTTCCAAGTTGAAGATCTTTCAGGAACGACAAAGAACAGGCCTGATTCATTAATCACTCATGGATATTGGTAAAAAATAATAACAAACGGCAGCAAATGATAAGTAGTAAAAAGCAATGTTTATTTTTTCATTTTTGAACGTACTTTGGGTCAGAACCCCAGGGACATCGGATGAAAAACAATCACAGAAGAGTTATGAAAGATCACGAGTAACTAGAACCTATAAATGGTAAAATTTATCGCTGTGATCTCAGCAACAACTGAAGAGCAATCTGCTCGCGTTCGTCTTCAGCGGGCTTGCACACTTGGTTTTTTTTTACTAGATTTAGTCTTTTTTGTACTATAAAACAACGGTTTCTGGGGTGAAATATTAGCGCAGGGGTTAATATTTTTCGTAGAAGTGGAGGGAGGCACGAAAATCATGCCTTCTCTGAGAGCCTGGATGCTATGACGAAGGGGTAAATAAGCCTTATCTACCATATCAATTTCTTCGTGAGACCACAAGTCATCAACCAATTGAATGAGGCGACCACAAAGCTCCTTCTTCCTTTCTTCAACCCCTGGTCTACATCTCCTGATAGATTCATTCTTTGCCGAGAGGTCCTCCGGGATGGCCTTTTCAATGCTATCTTGCTCATCAGTCATCACTTGTAATTCTTCACTGGCAAAGCCATCTTGCTGACTCGTGGTTTCTTCTGGGGTCTCGTCTGACAGCTGCAGAGCGATCCGATCTTTTTCTTGAGGCGTCAGATTTAACCTTCCCACTTCAGAGGTGTGCCCAACGTGGTTAGCGATGTAGGAAACTCTTATGGCTCCTGTCTTTGTATCCTCAACTGACTTGATATAGCACGGACATACACCATTCATTTTGTTGGAGCCTTTCAATTTCAGCCTCCTTTTACCTGAAATATTTAAAAAAAAAGGTATTGGTAATTAGGTACCTAATGCAACCACAGCTTCTAAATGTGCATCTAAAAACGCGAATTGGATCACCTACTACAAGGGTTCATTATACAGGGTGTCAACCGTTGAGGTGGACCACACTTCACTTCAAGGACCGATTTTACAACTAATTTCCGACAAAAATAGTGGCTCGTAGACTTTTTTTGTTTAAATCCACTCCTTATACCTACGACATTTTTCACTTTGAGATTTTTTTCGTGTTTTCGACCTGACGTCACTAAAACGTGTGGTGTTTCTAATAATTTTGAAAATATGGGCATTTCCATGACGCCCCACAAATACAGACGAATGGGAACCTTAGATTGCATAGGTTCAATTAATAAATGGACCAGTAGGTAGTAGGAAGGAGCCTATTTTGAAGCGCAGTACTGACCTGAACTTGAGCTCTTGAACGTGCCGTCTCTGAAACACCTGAAATATTGTGTTTTACTGATGGTGGTTCGGTGGCTTCCAGAAGGTGCATAAAACCTACAGCAATCGACTTCTTCAATTTTTCTTTTCCACACTTTGAATTCCTCGGCGTTGGGAAATTCGAAGAACTGTTCATTAATGGTTACCTGTTGATAGAGTAATGAGATCGGTTAGTTGTATGAGTGGTCACTTTGTGGCCAAAGCTTGTCATATTATTTGAGCATAAACTAGAGAGAGTTCGTTTTACCTAGCAACTTAGTATTAAACAGTGGGCGAGCGTTTTCGACGTAATCTAGTCACTGCTAAGTCGCGATTCCGCTCAAGCCGCCGGAGTTAGCGCACTCCGAACATTCAACAGTGGCTAGGGCTAGGTAACACGGACTCACAGCAACTTGGGCTCGTTTCACACGAATACGGTTTCATTCGGTTCAGTACGTTTTCGATTCGCTTTCGGCTGCCACTTAGAGCTTGACAACCCCGTTCACACACAAGCAGTTCTCATCAGCTATGTAGGTACCTAATGTAATTTTTGTATTTTGAGATCTGACATCCTTCAGTGTCCATCATAGAGACTGAACCGAATGAAACTGACCAAACATATTAGATACACATTAAGTATATATCATAATGAAATCAAATCAAACCTCGTGAATTTCAACGTAGTGCTCCACCATGTCACCGCGCTCAGAGCAGCGGAAATTGTTGCAAAGAGGGCAGACGAACCGCTGGTTACTTTTCGGTTTCTTGAGGTGGCATCGCAGGGTGTGCTTCTTCAACTTATACTTGTAGTTACTTTCGTAACCGCAGTTGTGGCACCGGAATTTCTCGCTGCGATGCACTCGGCGAGTGTGGTCACTTAGCGCCTCATCGTCTCGGTATTTTTTTTTGCACGTAGCACAAATTACCGCAGGTAGAACGTCGTCAACGTTCATGGTGACGGTGACACGGTGACGAGAGGAGAGGCACAGAATTTGAGAACACCGGAGTCGGGAGATGACAACTAGATTACAATGATAAGTATGAGCCCGCCAAGTAGTTCGCTGTTTGGCCACAGTAGCGCCACCAGCCAAGTAGTTGGTTAGGGTGTATGCGCTGTGACCGAATCGCAAGATGGCGAACATCTGTTTGTTTTTGACGTTTTGTTGGCAGCCATGACAGCAACGGTGACTACGTAGCCACAGTCAACAAATCGAAACACCAACCAACCTATTTTCTTCCCGCTACCGCTATCAATGTTTTCTGATAAAGCTTTGTGTTATTTGCGGTTCAAATGTTTTATCTTTCGGTAAACTAATTGAATGTTAACTAGATACCGCTTCTTGTCCGCGCAATAAGTTTTATTTTCATATTTTAAACTATTTCTTAAATCAAAGTGTTAAATTTTGTTGATAACGTCTCAGATAATAATCGGTATGTGCAATGAACAGTGGAGTGTTTTTATGAATAGGATATTGTCCATTTTTCTGTATAGTTGATCAAATTGAATACTTCGACTTGTCCATAATGAAGAAATCTACACTCACAACTAAGGTACAGTACCTAATGTACAGATATCATAACTTGCAAACTGCAGTAGTTTAAGTTTTGCAGGTTTGAGCTCACTCGGTAAGACGGTTTTTGAAAAATTTAATGTCAATAGTTAAGATTAGATTAGTTATTTGAAAATAATAATTAATAATCCTGAGTATCATAACACACGTCTGCAAAAACAATTTTTTGATCAGCTGCATGAAATATTTTAGCTAAATTTTATGTTTTTTGGTGTGCTGAATCCAAAAATGACCGCTATTTTCTTCTATCACGTACAGTTTTCTTGCAAATTAGAGGAGAGGGGGACATAAAAAACGAAAACGTAGAAAAAACACCATAATTTGTATCGTCTATAAACTCAAAATAAAAGTAAGTATTTGTTTACTATTCAGTACAAAATGCTCAAAAACTTCATTCAGTTTGCTTGTGGAACCTTTTTTTTCTCTTTGATACTTCGTAGCACACGTTTTTGTGCTCCAGCATTGTCCGTATCCCTCTAGAGCATCCAACAGTAGTCAGCTAGCATACTGACGTTCCATCGTCCTTTGTAGCGTTTTTCCATATCCCGAATGTCTTGGTGAAATCTTTCTCCTTGCTCTTCACTAAACGCTCCCAGGTTTTCTGGAAAGTATTCGACATGGGAGTGTAGGAAATGAACTTTTAGGCTCATGTTGCATCCTTGAGCTTTGTAGGCAGCCAACATGCGATTCACAATTGTTTCGTAGTTAGGGTCTTTCGTATTCCCTAGAAACTTTTGCACTACGTACAGCAAGGCATCCTGACTTTTCAGAAAATCAAATAAACGATGTGTTATGACATGATTTTGGGCATCCTTACGCTTCTCCTACTTCAAAAATATCCCACTCCCTTCTTCCCTAACCTTCTCTTTCATTTTGTATCAATCCTGGGAGTGACATGACTAAATATAAGAGTGAAAACTGCATGCAATTCATAAAATTGACAACCTGGAAGCAACTACCAAATTGAGGTTTAACGCTGTATAAGACCGTATGTGGTATTCAAAAAACCAGTTTTGCGAGAAAACTAGACGTGGTGGAATTTGTTGATTACTTTTTTCGGTTTTAGCGAAAAATCCATGGGAAACAGTAACAAAAATCGTATCCAGTGTTTTGATTGCAGACCTTTGTAATTGCTAAAGTTTTTCGTCTTTATGATGTAAAAGTGGATTATTTTTATTAATTTCCAGAAGCAGCAACCAACGCTGACGAGTTTTTTCTCCCGAAAACCGTGTAGTCAAACTAGTGGCACCACCACCGCTCTTGCTAAAACGAATGACAAACCAGTTCCTAAATTAGAAACTAATAAGAGGAAACGAACTCCAAGCCCCAAAAATCACCTTCGAAGTCCCAGAAATTAGCATCTCCAGGGAAGACCTCTTCGCCTTCCAAAACTATACAACAGTTTTTCTCCCCGGATATAACTTCAACTCGTCAACTGTCGTTGGTGGTGAAGAAGGCGGAGACTCAGGGAAGAAATGGCGATGTTCAGAAGAATCGTAGCAAAGAAAATGCCTCTCCAGTTAAAACTTCGGGGGCCACCAATGGCGTTAGACGATCTCCCAGATTGGCAGCAATTGCTGCAAGTGATAAGACGCCTGAAAAACAAGTTGGAGCCCTAAATAACCCAAAAGCAGTGGTAAAAGCCAAAACCAAGCTATTTTCACCAAATAAAGAGAATAACAGTCCCAAGAGAAATACACCAACTAAAACTTTAAGTGATTCCCTACCGAAAAGTGAAACATCTGACATTGGTGATGTAAACTTTGCAGATTTGGATGATGCATTTTTTGGTGATATTGAAGAATTTGACACCTGCCCAGCTGTTCCTCTTGAGTAAGGACGTATTTCAGTGATATTTGCTGGTAAATCGTGTTTCAAATATGTCTGTACTAATGCATTTCATTTTATTTCTGTTTTGTTAGGAATTTGAATTTAACCAAGCTGGACCGGTATAAGGTGATAAGTTCTTGCACACTCCACACTGGCGATCTCAAACTTGAGGTGAAAAATCTCGGAAATGGTACTGGTGGAACGTGCCACGTCAAAAGTCCATGGTTAGTGATTGCAATTTTGTGATTTTGTGAGGTTTATTCTTGTTTCGTTTGATTCGGTTTTTGTTATAATATCATAAAGCGACGAGCATTTGAAAATGGGGGGGGGGGGGGGGTAACGAAGAACGAACAACCTGTCGGGTCAACGGAAAGGAAGCGAGCGCCCAGTGTCCCCTCCACCTGGCTCAAGGCGGCCTTCCCCCGGGAAATTGAAGGCGGCAGTTTTCTTAGGAAGCAGGGAACTGCACAAAATTTAGTCCGGAGAAAGCTGTGATAGAAAACAATTCGCTGTTGTTTCCTTCCACATCCACGACTCCTAAGACAAATAGCCCCGTTGTAGAATCCAGTGCTCAAAGCAGTCCCCCTCGCGTTCGGAACAAGCTGTCGCCCCATCGTTCTCGACGTTAAGGTACCATATGAGGAGAGACTTTAGTTCAGTGTTAATTAATAGATAATCAGAATTAAGACAAAGTTGTTAATTACAGCCTTTATTCAGCCGACATTTCCTTAAATACCTAATTGAATCAAGCACCCCTAAACTAGCACCGACAACCCTATTTTCATCCCTATGAATGAAGCTTCTGATCTCTCTTCTCTAATATTGCGGTGCATTGACTCTAGGAGTTCGAGTGTCGTCCGTGAAGGGGACATCGTCAGTCTCCGAGGAGTTCACGTAGACGGGGAAGGCTGGGTCGTGGAATGGTCTGGCCTCTTGGTGACGGATCCGGACAACCTCATCTCTGGCACGTCTGTGGTTGGGTCGCTCTACTGCATGAGGAAGGCCGTCCTATCCGAGATATTCGACGAGCTGGGAGAAAGTGAAAATAAGCACCTGGTGATAGGTTGTGTCGTGCATCAGCTTCTGCAGGAGGTATGGATGCGTCTTTCTTTTCTTTTCGTTTATTTGGCTCAAGTCAAAGAGCCATGTGCCGTAGCAATCAATCAAATACATAAGTTAAAAATACAACATCAAATGAGCAAATAAACGGTCACTGTAGATATGAGTAAGTAAAATCAAATGAATAGAGAATTCATAGAAAACTACTAATAGATAGGCTACAGAGTATTTCCCATGTTCAAAGTGTCAGATGTATAGAGTTCAGGAAACGTATGGTTTGTTTATAATCACTTATAATTTTACTGTTTGATATCTGCGTTAGAACGCTCTCCGATGAAGTCTCCTAATATTAAAGCTCTTTCCTCTTTGTACCTGGCACATTCCATGATCACGTGTTCCATATCCTCCGGCTCGCCACATTCGGTGCAATATTGGTCGTCGGCGTGGTCGTAGAGGTACAGAGTTCGTCGAATATTTCCATGTCCAGGCCTTAAGCGCAAAAGTTGGGATAACTGCCTCCATGTTAAGTTTCAGGTTGAAAACCATGTTTTGCGACTTACCCGTGGCTGTACACAATTATGGAAATGACCTTTTTCTAACGATAAGGTGTCGCACATACTTTGCCAGTCGTCTCTGTAGGCGCGTTAGTACATCAGGGAGAGGAGTTTGCATGGGAAGTACCTGATGCGCAGGGATAGTGACTGCTCTTTTAGCTGCTCTTTGCCAATCATCCCACAATGGGCAGTTGGACAGTTATTTGGTGTTTACCGATTGCCACGATTGAGCTACTTGAAGGAGTAGTATATTGATCTCACCTTTTCCCAGGTTGATGAGGGCTCCGCAAGAGCTTTTTGAATCGGTTTGTACCACTCCTCTGTCAATTCCCTCAGGAATGATATGTTTTATTGCTACCTTAATAGCCATCAGTTCAGCCGATACAGTGCTTAATGCGCCTGTTAGTCGGTGACTGATCAAGATATCAGCATGTTGGTCGAATATGCCAATGCCGCGTGTCTCTTGCTGTTTTGAAGCATCCGAGAATATTTTTAGGGAATCTGCTCATATTTCGTTTATTATCGTATCATGGACAAAAAATAGTGGAACTCATCATTATTGGGTCGATGTTCAATGTTCGAGCAAGATTCTTGCAAAGGAACTTCATCTTCCCATTTACTGACAAACCGATGGCTCTTTGACAAGATGGGTGATCACATTGATAGTTGAACTATTTTCGCGCTAACCTGTTTATTTAATTTTTACAGTTTTAAAAGGATGGCTTCGAAAAAACAAAAAGATCAACAAATTCGTTCGTAGTGGAAGCAGCACAAAAACGGAACATTTCCAGTCATGCAAAATTCTCAATGTTTCTAAATTATGACCAATTTACTGTTCTACGTAATCACCAAGTGTCCGTGTATAACCTCTATACAGGGTGTCAACAAAACAGGTCTGACGTACTGAAGGGGTCGATTCTACAACTAATTTGCAACAACTTTTGCCTCTTAGCAATTTTTTTTTGAGGCTTCGTTTTTGAGTTATTTACGATCTAAGATTTTTTTCGTGTTTTCGACCTTATCTCCTATAAATTGCTATAACTCCCTCAATTTACAAGATAATCTCAAATCTGAGTACACCGTTGGAAAGAGCAGTAAATTTCCTTTCGGATTGATGCCTCACCTTCCCGAAAAGTGAGGTTTGAGACATAAAAAAGCTCTCTGAAAAGCTAATTTTACTTAATTTGGGAAACCTAGATTTTTTTCAATCGGAAATTGAACTATGAGAACCAATTTTTTTTAAAGATGCAAGAACGGTAAAAACTGCGCTAAGATCTCACCTTTCCAACGGTCTAGTCAATTTTGTCCTTAAAAAATTTTCCTGGGGAGGAAATTGAGTTTGAATGCTGAAAAACATGAGCTTTTCGAGAAAATAATTGTGCTACTTTTTACGTCTAAAATATGATGAAGTAACGTGTCCCTCAACAAAAATGAGCTCAACTTCCTTAGATGTCTCGTTAATATCATATTTCATCCATTAGATTCTCCAGAAGAAAATCAGGGACACGGAAGGGATGGAAAAACTTTGCGAAGACATCATCAGCAACCGGGATTTCGTCATAGACCTGTTCCTGAAGAACGTCGACTATTCGGAAACGGTTCAGACGATCAGAAGCTACCTTCCGAAAATCTACGATTTTATCAGCACTTACGTTACTTTTGGAAAAGCTGAAAGGATGGCACCGTGAGTAAATTACGATACTCTTAAGTAAAAGTCACATAAGGCTTAAATTAACAGCGTAGTCACCAAAATGAAACTCGCTTGCTGGAATAGATGTCTCCCCTCTCCTTTTTATCAATAATTAACCCTCAAGTTATGTTCATTTGATCGCTCTCCCTAAAGGTTGAACTTTGACATTAGAATTAACAGCAGCACGATTGCGAGTGTGAACGCTCTTGGAAATAGTAAACATCGTCTAGTATAAGGTGACCACATTTGTAATGACCTCAAAGCGGGACACACATCATGGTGTGGAAGATATTTTCTATATTGACACAACTAAACGTCATAAACTCATTATTTTATCTGTTTGAGCACTTAAATTTACAGAAATAAGAATAGGAAAAACTTTACTGCTCAGGTAGTAATAGTAGCACAATTACACTAATTGGAGTTAACACCAGTTAAATTAATTTATTAATAATGAAACACACACAAAAAACACATTTAGCAATTGAAAGTATTGTAAGTTACACAGTAAAATCAACTGAATGAAGGGTACTGTCCGACCGGGAGGAGAAAATAATTGGAAAACTATGTAGACAAGTTTGTGAAACACCTTATTTTACCAGACTTGTAAACATGTTAATCGGCAAATTGGTAAAGTTTAAATTGTCAATGCAATCTAACACAACACATTTCAATATAAAAATAAAAACAAGAGTACAGTATATTCACTAGCCTACACGTTCACGGATAGCTTGCTGGATGGATCTCCCCTGCTTCAAACTAACACAACAGAAGCCTTTTATAAACTGCAAGTCTTCTAGAAGTTTATATTAAATTAATTAAACACTGGAATGTAAACGGAAACGGCTCATATGTTTACTTGGAATGTACTAGAACGTTATATTATCAAATAGAAGGCCCTGGAACGTTCTCATTGTGTACATAGAAGGAACTAGGATACACACAAAGACGCACACTTACTTATTTCCGATAATGATTCCAACAGCAAACTATACAAACAAATAAACCGTGGTGCCGAGGTGTCCTTCTCTCTCTGGTCCCTAGGTCAGAATTGCCAATCCTAAACTACAAAATTCCCCGGTGCAGGTATAATTTACAAGGAACCAAATAAACAAATACGTTTAAGTCTTAAGTGTATACAATTTCCTTGTTGCTTTTATATTTATACTGTCAAGAACATTTTATTTCAACTTACAATATTAAAAAATATTTAAAGCGGGATGTTTATTTGTTAATCTTGCCAAAGTGGGACATAATAGCGTCCCACGAGTAAATCTGGGGACAGCGGGACACTAATCTTAAAAGTGGGACGGATGGTCACCTTCCATCACATTCCATAAAAGAGCTCCATTATACTTCACATCATTAGATCGATTAGGAAACTAATTGGTCACAAGGTTCCTCCAGCTGATCATTTTGTAACCACACCTTGTAATTGACTTTAGATACAAAAAATGAGATAGGACAACTTCGTCATAAATACAACTTGATAAGCACTAAAACTTTACTGGTGCTTTAAAAAGGTTGAAGGGTCTGAGGCTTGGCAGAGAAAAACAGTCTTCAACGTTTAATTTGAACGCGATAACATCATTCGTAGCTACTGCACACTCGCTAACGTGATGTCTTTGTTACAATCCTAATTTCTACAGTATCCTATAAGTCTAGTATCATATAAGGATCGTATCAGCTGATTTAATTGCTTGGGAATTTACATTCAGAAGTTTGTTTTAAAATCGAGTTTTTCAAGCAATTTAATTCCGTTATTGATTTTCGGTGCAAGGTTCTATTCGTTGTTAGATAGAGTACCGTAGACTACGTTTAATAGTACAGATCAGTACTCATTTGTTTCGATTTGACTCTTCCATATTCTGATGATGTAGCTATTTTCGTTGATCTGTAAAGATGCCTACCCTTTCAGGAAAGGTCCAGACAGCTGGCCCGGAGAGATCGTCACTGTACAGGACATAGAAGAAAACATTTGGTCCCCCACGCTTGGCATAAAGGGAAAAATCGATGCTACGCTCAAAGTCAAAATTCATAATAAATCCAAGGTTTTCATGATAAACAGTCATTCTATCTTTGTAAATGTACATTTTGCGACTTTTAAATTGTTTTCATTTGTTGTTTGGTGTTGGGAATGTAATGTAGATACTGATTTTCGATATGGTGGTTTGGATATATTGGTACATTCAGTCCTTGTTTAAAGAAAGAAGAAGCATATTCAAGAGAAATCGAATACTCACATTATATCTTTGTTAATACTTTACTGTAACGTCTTCTATGGATAAAAGGAACAGTTCAACTTCATGTTAGGAGAATCTACTTTTAGCTCCTTCTTGACCACGCTGTAGTTCAAACACTGAAGAGTTACAAATTTGTTTGGATTCTGCTCCCACCATCCTGTGGAGATTTCTTGTTGTATGGTAGCTAATCAAGTAAGAAAACACCAGTAACATGGATAGCGGATTGAGAAGCGGATTCCACGAAGGTATCTGTGGACTGTGATAGATATGGATAGTTTCCCCTCTTAATTCTTTGAATTCTTCTGGCGTCTTGGCTATTCTCTGGATGTTGTGGGCGTTAATCGCTCCAGCCTTAGGAAGGGGCAACGACCCCGTATCCATACCTCTTTGTCACAAGACTAGCCAAATCTTGGGCAATCCAAAGAGAGGGCATGATGGATATGGATGGTTCCCCCTTCCTGCTTCTTGAAACGGTAGCCACCAAGATTAAACGGTTAAACGAGAAAAATATTAAACAGATTACCAAGATGTTGATTTCTCTCATCTCTAGGTCAGTGGTTCTAGTGTCAGTGGAGAATCTACTTTTAGCTCCTTCTTGACCACGCTGTAGTTCAAACACTGAATAGTTACAAATTTGTTTGGATTCTGCTCCCACCATCCTGTGGAGATTTCTTGTTGTATGGTAGCTAATCAAGTAAGAAAACACCAGTAACATGGATAGCGGATTGAGAAGCGGATTCCACGAAGGTATCTGTGGACTGTGATAGATATGGATAGTTTCCCCTCTTAATTCTTGAATTCTTCTAGCGTCTTGGCTATTCTCTGGATGTTGTGGGCGTTAATCGCTCCAGCTTTAGGAAGGGGCAACGACCCCGTATCCATTACCTCTTAGTCACAAGACTAGCCAAATCTTGGGCAATCCAAAAAGAGGGCATGATTGATATGGATGGTTCCCTCTTCCTGCTTCTGGGAAAGGTAGCCACCAAGATTAAACGGTTAAACGAGAAAAATATTAAACAGATTACCAAGATGTTGATTTCTCTCATCTCTAGGTCAGTGGTTCTAGTGTCAGTGGAGAATCTACTTTTAGCTCCTTCTTGACCACGCTGTAGTTCAAACACTGAATAGTTACTAATTGTTTGGATTCTGCTCCCACCATCCTGTGGAGATTTCTTGTTGTATGGTAGCTAATCAGTTGAAAAACACCAGTAACATGGATAGCGATTGAGAAGCGGATTCCACGAAGGTATCTATGGACTGTGATAGATATGGATAGTTTCCCCTCTGAATTCTTGAGTTCTTCTAGCGTCTTGGCTATCTCTGGATGTTGTGGGCGTTAATCGCTCCAGCGTTAGGAAGGGGCAACGACCCCGTATCCATTACCTCTTTGTCACAAGACTAGCCAAATCTTGGGCAATCCAAAAAGAGGGCATGATTGATATGGATGGTTCCCTCTCCCTGCTTTTGAGAAAAGTAGCCACCAAGATTAAACGGTTAAACGAGAAAAAATATTAAAAAGATTACCAAGATGTTGATTTTTCTTATCTCTAGGTCAGTGGAGAATCTACTTTTAGCTCCTTCTTGACCACGCTGTAGTTCAAACACTGAATAGTTACTAATTGTTTGGATTCTGATCTAACCATCCAGTGGAGATTTCTTGTCGTATGGTAGCTAATCAGTTAAAAAAACAACAGTAACATGGACAGCAGATTGAGAAGCGGATTCCACGAAGGTATCTATGGACTGTGATAAATATGGATAGTTTCCCCTCTTAATTCTTGAATTCTTCTAGCGTCTTGGCTATTCTCTGGATGTTGTGGGCGTTAATCGCTCCAGCCTTAGGAAGGGGCAACGACCCCGTATCCATTACCTCTTTGTCACAAGACTAGCCAAATCTGGGACAATCCAAAAAGAGGGCACGATTGATATGGATGGTTCCCCCTTTCTGCTTCTTGAAACGGTAGCCACCAAGATTAAACGGTTAAACGTGAAAAATGTTAAACAGATTACCAAGATATTGATTTCTCTTATCTCTACGTCAGTGGTTCTCAAACTGTAGGGCGCGACCCCGAAGGGGGGGGGGGGGGGGCGAATGGCGTGCAAGGGGGGCACGTTCTGTTAGGAAATAAATTTTCTTATTAACAATTAGTTTAATCTTTTTCTGAAGAAACGGCATGCCGATGATATGGAATAGGTGCATTGGAGTATGCATAGACAGAGCTCGCTCAATGTCTGGAATTCATGGTGGATTGTAAACAGGAGCTGTAGCTCCTGATGCTGTATGGACTCACTGCATGACACGTCGGGAGGCTCTGGCCGGTAAAGAACTTAGTCCACCCCTTCATGAAGTTCTGCAAACGGTTATACAAACAGTTAATATTATTAAGGCAAAACCTATAAATTCTAAGCTTTATAAAGTGCTTTGTGAGGAGATGGGTGCTAAACACACTCAGTTGCTACTTTTTAGTAATGCTCGGTGGCTTTCAAGGGGTAAAGTATTGAAAAGAATTTTAGAACTTAGGAATGAGGTATTCTGTTTTTTAAAGGAGAGAAGTGACTCTTTAGCAGACTATTACAAAAACGAAGATTTATTTAAAATGCCTTACCTCACTGATATTTTTGAGAGACTAAATATTCTCAACACTTCACTTCAAGCTGATCAGGCGACCGTACTATCTTGGAATGATGCAGGCATTCATAAATAAATTAGAGCCGTGGCAAAACCGAATGGAGAGCGACGTACTAGATATGTTCCCTGCTGTAGTGTCACTGTTAGAGAATACAAATAATCCGATACTTCCGATGGAATTTTTTTTTTTTTTTTTTTTACTTTTTATTAACTTTATTGTGAACAAGGGATAAGAATACAAAACTAAGATACATCACTGAGTGTTGTGTTGGTAGAACTGGGGCCTTGGGTTTTATGTGTGTAGGTTCATCCCAAGTTAGTTGCCTTATTCACGTTGTCTAATTCATATACACACATCAGTCTTAATACACGTCATAAACTGTGGGTATACCCGTTTCATTTATATCGGCCCCCTTCCCGTGGTACGAAACAGAACACTGAGTTTTGTCCTTTCTGACTGATGGACCGATGGAAATGAAGGCTTGTTTTCATCACGATATTGCAACATTAAAAGCTCATTTCGAGGAATATTTCAATTCTTTTAAATTGTGTTTGGAAAACATAAAATATAACTATTTTTATTAAAAACAATAGTATTTTTCCCAGTGAAGAAAGGCGCCGAGAGAAAAAGTCTTGAGAACCACTGCTCTGGGTCTTATTGTTCTTAGGCAGTGAGTGAGGTTCCTACCCATGCAAGGTTGCTAGGTCTTTCATTAAGTACGTGGTACTTTTTCACTTTTTGATGAGTTCCTTATTTTGCAGATCATGCCTTTGGAATTGAAAACTGGGAAGGTCTCGTTTAGTATGGAACATCGGGGCCAGGTCATATTGTACTGCATGCTTCTTAAAGAGCTCGGTGAATTCGTCGATTCGGGACTTCTTCTGTATTTAAAGTAAGTTCATTTCATTTCATCAGCAGTTTCATTGTCGATTTTCGAGGCATCAGTGCATTTATTGCAACCTCAAGGCTGAATCATATTTATCTGAAATAAACAATTGCTTTGTATCCACTCCTCGAATCCATGACCAAAAACGTCTGCCACATTGGGTGGGCAATGTAGCTTCCTCACCCGCTGTAAAATGGACGGATGGAATTATGTTAAGAACAGAGTTCTAGTCAAAATGTTTGAATACGAAATAAAAATTAAGTATGGGGTTATGTTTATTCATGTTAATGTGCGAAATGGCCGTAAAATTAATGTTTGGGCGCTTACCCACCCTATGATCTATCCAATAGAGTTCATCTGAGGTGCTGATAATAAATACCATTTAAGGACTAACTAGTAAAACCCTCCCCTCCCCCTTTCCGAAACTCTCCGGTGGGGGCACAAAATTAAATGAAAAGTAAAAACTAAATAAAATGAAAGTGGGCCCAGGTCTACTTGATGGAAAGCTCTAGGGATTTGGAAATCGAGGAAGATGGAGGGATGGAAGTGCCCTTATAGAATGACCTCCAATGAAGTAAGAGCCCCTGAATGCTGAGGGTGGTGATACCACGAAGCACTCTTGACGAGGTGCCCAGTTTCTAGTGACTCCGTGACACTTTTCCCACACCACACGGCACAGCAAGACACAGTGACGTCCATAACCTTGGTGTTATTAGGTGCCGCTCCTTTTAGCTCAGATACTACTTGTTACAGGTCATTCCTATCATTTTTACTTATCGTAGCCCTCCAGATCTGCTCCATGTCCACGCTGCTATTAACAACCTGAACATCCCATACGGATTATGGCACTCCCATACGGCTTAATGGCAAAGATATCTCCCTATTTGCCCCAGTCACTTATGATACAGGCATATCTCTCTCTCCACACACATATCAGCTGCTGGAAGACATTGCAAGTGCTATCTGCTTGGCAACTGCTCATGATGGAAAATGCAGCCACCAAGAGTTCGTGGACACTGCTGCATCATATGATACAGGTTTTGGCCCAGCGAAGGGAATACATGACCCCAAACTTACCTCTGCAACACCTCATTGGTTCTGTTTGCTACGAACTCTTCTGGTTTTGCGCATGGGCAATAGTTACTACAACCCCAAAACTTGTACCCAAGTACCCTCAAATTTTGCGCAGAAAAGCAGAATCCTGCTTCAAAACACACTGTTTCTCCACGTACTGTGTATTGCTCATGGGCTTCATTACCTGTACTAAGATACCATCCTGATCATTTCTGGCTTGAAGTTCGTACTCCTTACTCACAAAAAGGAATTTTGCAGTGCCATCAAGGAAAATTCCCCATCAGTAAAGCTCGTTCAACTCAACCAATTTATTCTTGTTCCTCTGAGAGAAAGCATAAACATTGTGGTTCAGTTGATCAGATTTCTCTTTAGTTGTAAAAATGTTTTTGTCTGAGAACTGGATGGTACTGCGATAACATGATAGCACACTCTCAATGCTAAGAAACAGTTCCTCTACGAAAATCCTCCGCATTAATTACAAGGATCATAATCCGTTAGTGATTTCGTTTGTCTTCATTTTTCCGACGGAACACATGTTGTTGTACAAAATACACATGTTTCCATAATAGAATGCCGTTTTATTTTGAAATATAATACTAATAAGACATATCGAGTGGTAGGTGGACCAAATTATCTTCAAGATCAGTATAATAAATAATAACAAACCTTTGAACCTACATTCATCATACTTTTGCGTGATGATCCCTCTCACTATTGAGAATATGCAAGAATTGAGCTACCCTTTCTACGTCCATCAGATAAACCCCTTGTAGAAGGCAGTTCTCAGCTTTTACTCATTCAAACTTCTCCAGTAAGTCCAGGAAGTTTATTCCAGAACTTATACCAGGACCAGGCAGACTTTACTGTTTAGTATTGTATTAAATTGTATCATTTCTTTTCAGGAACGAAGGCGGAATGAAGGAAATCCAATCTGGAGACCGTGAAATGCGGGATCTCATCCTTTTAAGGAACTGCCTTTCCAAAGGCCTTCTAGATCTCAGTAAACTCCAGCCCTCCGAGCGCATTCCCCTCCCTGACCTACCTCCACCGATCAACCGAAAGTCTTGTGAAAGCTGTGGCCATCTCATTGCTTGTTCAGCTGCTTTGAGGTTAGATTTCTTCAGGTTTTGTTGATAACTGCCTTTGTGTTTGAATATCATTCATACATACTACATTCAATAATAATTGTCAATAACTTTAAATGAAAGATTTGATGAAACACTTTTCGATTTCTGCCATTTTGTTTATTATTTTCTATTATGAACTTTGGTAATGGTCCAACAAAACAATCTTTCGTGGTCTCAAAATTAGTCAGTTTGTTTGGTTGTGTTGAACCTTCACATAATAATGTACAGCATTTTGTTGATCTTTGTTTTTGTTTGTGTGATATTGTTTTGATTGGAATACCCTGGTTTTGCAGGGAACAAGGTTTGGAAACTTTGAGCGATAAACATCGTATGAGACAATTGGTTCCTGAAGTGACTAGTCATTTATCCCCGGAGCATGCGCAGTATGTTTTCCATTGGATAGGTCTCCAGTCTTTGGAAAACGGTTGCTCCCAGTTCAACATCTCGAAAATTTGGTCGGAGAATCCAAGGAAACGGTGAGTTTCGATTTTACATAATTTATTATCTTCCTTAGGTTTCAGTATAATTTGGATGTCTGGGTAATCACGCATCTTGACTTATATTTCATATTTAATGTTAGTGCAAGGCTGTAGTCTGATCTGAGGGTAGCATTGGTTGTCATGGGATCCTTCATAAGGTGCTGCTTCTCTCCCGGTGGGTCTAGAACCTGGGCACTATGGAGAGCTTTCCAAATGGGAGAGTAAGAAGAGTACTGCCTGCTGGCTCTGTGTTAGGGGGCAGAGGCAGGCAAAGCAATTTATTGATTTCTCCAGAAAGAGAGCTAACGCGCTGCTTAGCTCAGGAAGAAAGGAGGTACATATAGTAACAGGCTCTTAATGGGGCACTGCCCACTTAGATACCATCTCCACAAAATGGGCAAATCTGACACCACCCTCTGCCTGGTTCCATGGGGCAGAGGATGAGACTTTTCTAACCTGGGTGCAGGCTTCTGTTGATCCTCGGGTTATTAAAACAGGAGAGGTCAAGGCTCTCCTCTCATTTGCCAAAACGTAGTGGGGAAGGGTGGACCTTCCAGCTTTGTCTAGGGTTAACGACAAAGGTCGCCACAATAGACTGGGATGTCAATGCCTACCCAGTAATTATCAAGCAGCTAGTGCTTGGGTCCCAGGCAGTTCCTGACGATGGGTACAAGTGCTGTACACTGGGCATTTAGTGCTCGGTTCGGCAGGGCGCCCAGGTTGGGTAGACAAATGTGCCTGGGAAGGAGTCGGAGGTAACGACCAAAATCCTTCACAAGGCTACCACTGCTTGTAAGGACTCGGTAGTTTTACAACAATCCATGCACCTGTGGCGCCATAGGCAGTGCTTTACCGTTCCTTTGTGTTGGAAGGCTTGACTTGTTGGAACACCAGTTACCATTACGATGCAGGAGCTTGTTGAAAACTGTTAACTTTCTATCAATGTTTCTTCTTGTTGGAACAAACCTAATTTGCTGTATTTGGTATTGCCCTGAGAATGAGTGACGTGGTCATTATTCAAATTTAAGTACAATTTCCCATTAAATTTTATGATTCCCTAAAGGTAAGTATGCCCATTGACGAAACTTTTCAAGGGCTACCACCGTTTGCATAGACTCGCTGGTTTTCCAACAATCCATGCAGCCGCATCTCTACAGTGTTGGAACAGGTGTTGACAATGGCTGTTGGATGACTAACTTGTCGGAACACCATTTCCATGTAAGAGCTAATTGAAAATGTTAACTTTCTGACAATGGTAGTGCTTTTGGAACGAACCTAATTTGCTGCATCTTGTGCTACCCTGAGAATGAGTGACGTAATATTCAAATTCAAGTACAATTTCCCCATTAATTTTTATGATTCCCTAAAAGTAAATATGCACATTGAGGAAGCTTTTCAAGGTTTTGATGACGAAAAAGAAAATCAATTTTCAATATTTATTGCAAGTTTTTCATTTACTTTTACATTTTAGTTAATATTCCTTTTCTTGAATCCAGCGAAGAAGATGGCACGTGCCTGACGGGTATGATGGTTTCATCGTCCATCGTCACCAAAGGTGCCAGGTTCGAGACCGTATTCTCCAAAGCGGACGGCTCCGTCGTTAACGACATTTTTGACGTTGGGCAAACTGTCGTGGTCAGTTCGAACAAGCAAATCGGCATAAGTTACGGGTTCGTCAACTCGATGTCGCCCATCAGCGTTACCCTGTCAGTCGAAAAGTAAGAGCGATTGCATACTAAACATTGTTTTTCAAATTTGGAATTTAATTTGGTATGAAAAATATGTTTCAATTGCATTGAGCCTTAACTATTTAATATCCTGTGGTATACTTTTAACTGGATGTTGTACAGGTGTATGCCTTGTACATCCTCGTAAATTTTAATATAATTTCGTGATGCAGATTTTTCAAGCCCAAAGAAGGTCCTTTCATGCTTGATTCCTACGAGTCTGCAAGTTTCAAGAAAATATCCATAAAAAACCTGTCACTTTTGCTCGACGATACGGATAAAGCGAGGATCATGAGAGAAATCATTATTGATCTCAAGGTATTTCTTTAGAAAATTATTGTTATTAATTTTTAATTCCTACAGTTAACACTACCCAATTCGTTTATTTTTTCTTGGAGTACACAAGTTTAACCTTAAAATGGAGAAGAATTAAATATTGGACGGTGTCTACTGTTCATTTGCCTTCCATAAGATTTAGGTAACTGTGAAAGTATAACCCATATTGCACCTTTTTGAAAAGCTTCTATTTTAGAGTAAGATGCAGTTGGTACCCATCTCGTCTTTATTCTTTTATTCTTGTGTCTATTTCTTTATTCTTATCGGAGGGAATTTTCTTGTTGTTTTTTGGTTCATTAGTAGGCAGTGCATATTGTAATATCAGCGAAACCATTTTTTGTAGCTGCCAGCATTTGCTCCAAAGCTAAGTGGAAAGATCAAAAAACTCGGGATGGACATCTTCGAAAACCTGAACAAAGAGCAAATAAGAGCTCTTCTGCAAGCGATTTCTGCGGACACTTACATCCTTATTCAAGGCATGCCAGGCACAGGTAACCAGAATAATGTTAAATTTCATCAGCATTTTAATTGAATCGCTCGTGCTTTCATGTTTAAAATTTGATCGAAACTCTCAAATTTACGTATTTTAAGAAGTACCTACTCACAAGCATATTCACAGCTTACACGTTTATAACTGATTGTTTAATCTGAAGCGGAATTGGACCAATCAGCCATTCATTTTACTAAAATTTTTACCATTTATAACGTAACGGAAATGTTTGGGATTTCTCGAGCTTCAGTTGAGTATTTCAAGTCTTTTAGGCCAACGTTTCGCTCAATTTATTAAGCATTTTCAGGGTTACACCAACCAGATAATACTACATTAATAACATAATAATATATGATAAAAAGTTAATAATAAGATAATATAAAAAAGTAAAAAAATCCCAAATCCCCGATCTTATCTCATTAACGTTACCACCCCCTGAAACGTATTATTGATTTCTTTATATAGTGTGATATGATAGTTATGATAAGAGGTATAAAAACTATCTTATCTCATTAACGTAGTATTATTGTTTTGATGTTGCCCTGAAGTTGCCTAATAAATTAAAGTCTAGCTAAAGACAGCAAAAATCACAAGCAATGACGATGAACGGCTAAAAATTGTTAACTGATTACTTTCCAGTAGAATATTACTCAAACAAATGTTATCAATGAAATACGTCATTTAAAAATTGAAGGTCTTATTTTTGCTGAATTGGTTCCTTAATTTCATTTAAATGTTCAAAATGCTACAAATTCAAATAATCCAAAATCTTCGTTTGAATAGAAGAACATTATAACTATATTAACACAAGTTTTTTCGCAATAGTCATTAATAGTAGAAAATACAGTTAGCCCTCAAAAGTGCTAAAATTTCAACTCAATTTAATATAAATATTGTACGATGCTTGTGGGAAATAAGTGACTCATGCTGCATGGGTGGAACTGTAATATCTTACTCCTTAGCCGCTTCATGTTGTATTTCATGTTGCAGGCAAAACGACCACCATGAGAGCCCTCATAGAGCTTCTGGTGCGAATGGGGATGAGAGTTCTGGTGTCGAGCTACACGCACTCGGCCATCGACAACATCCTGGTCGGCCTCCTCGGTAAAGTCGAGATGATGAGGGTCGTCAACCCCAACAGGGTCCACCCGAAACTCAAAGACGTCACGGAGAGAGCGTGTTTGAACAGATTGGTCAACCCCACTCGTGAGGACTTGGAAAAAATGTATAAATCCAAGGTATTGCTCACGGATCTTCCTATTTGAGAATTAATTCGACAGATCGTTCAAAGTGTGAACACAATTACGGCACTGGGCCTATTAGAGACTTTTTCGTGGACGACGACTAGGAAACCGTGGTCGCCGAGTTGAGGCGAGCAGTTGGATGCTAACATTTCATGACGAATAGCATCAAGGCTACCGGCAGTTGAAGTCACGTTTAACGTGACGTCAACATTCATTGGAAGTTGTATACTGTCGTTATTGTGGATTGAAGTTTGTGTTATCGAGTTGAAGTTGTATTTTGTGGATTGTTGACAAACAACACGGACTTTTGTTATTGCTACCGCGTGAAAAAAAACGTGTACAATGCCAAAAATGGAATATGAGAAATAGGTAAAATGGGTTATAAATATGGAAGGTTATGTTACTGCCAACTCGTCAAGGAAAGACGTATAGGAGAACCGATTTCAGACGGTTCGTCATGACGGCTTGCATGACGGACGGGACGTCACGCATGCGCAGTCTGCATTTTTCTCCAGACGGTACCGTCAACGTCGTCGCGTGAACCGCACCAAAAAGTCTCTAATATTTTGGTAGCCTAACGGTCCCTTAACATCAGAGTTGGGCAGTAATTAAGAACATATGCAGCTACACGAGTAATTGCGGACAAAATTGAAGAGAAATGTAAAGGAATGGACCCAAACAATGAAAAGCGATCATTTAGGACGACAATTACTCATGTAATTGCAGATACAATTTTTCGTATACAATTTTCTTTTCTTAATCTAAGATACAATTACTGTTCGGAAAAAGTTGATTGTAATTTCGGAATTAACCGTTTGAATCAACACGTTTTACGCCCACTGGTATCCTCTTCCCGTAGCTCATAGACACTGTAAAACTTAAGATTTACCTATTCCTGTATATGTTACCGACACCAAACCGATGTTACTTTTTATCTGCGACCTGCGATTGAACTAGGGCAATGAAGAAATCATCTGAAAAATTGCTTTTATTGAAGAAGCAAGTTTTTTTTTTCCAAATCGATATTTATTTACAAGAATATCAATAATATAACAACTGAGCATAGGCCCATCAAGTTAATTTACACTCGTACAATAATTTACAGTTTATGGAGTTAATAGCCCAATGTCTATACTCCGGATAGCACCCATTCACTACACTGACTCACTAATCACGTGACATCACTAGGTCCAAGGGTTTTGTCCTATCAAGCCGCCGGATGACGGTACTGTTGTCTAGGAGGTGAAGCGCTTCAGGGTTTATGTGCGCGTGAGAAGAAGCAAGTGATAGGATAGCTGTTTACGAGCTGAGGTCCTCGCCCCAGTTGTATTGCCTGCCGTCCGATTCCCCCCACAGTTTGTCTCTCAACTCCTTTTACATAATCAGTTACGATATACTCGCAATAGTGAGACTCTAGATATGTCAGGTTTTTCAGTTGTTTTAAAGAATTAAAAGTCAGTCCTCAATAATTCACTATATCTTCCTGACTTATTGCGGTTTCGCCTTGTTTGCTCGTCGCCTAGACTACAAGGTTATTTCCACGTCATTTCGCCTTTCTTTGATGATAGGATGCGCCAGTTTCCTAGTCACACAAATAACACCTACAGGTACTAAAAGGATTGATTCAGGATTTTGTTTTTAGTTTTTGAGATGCGAGCGAACATCTAGACCACCTAACTAAACAGAACACTGACCTCCGCATAATATTTTTATTCTATGAGAGACCTCGTCGGCCAGACACTAGTATAGTTTCGTAAGCCAAGCCGCCTCATTTTTTCAATTTTAAAGTCTAGTGTTTAGTGTTTAGTGTTTAGTGAACGGTTACGGAATTGTAGGAGAAAATCTTTAAAATGTTCAATTTCATCTTTTTTGATCTATGTATTGTATTGCACCTGCTTTGAAATGGCAGATGATGATCTACTAACTCAGAATGGACTCAGTTTTTAAATATGATAAACGGTTTTTTTGATCGGGCTTCCGTTCTACGTTCTGTAATACTATGCTTTGCTGTTTTCAGAAAGTGGTTGGAGTCTCGTGCTTGTCTGCAGGACATCCTTGGTTCGAGCGACAGACATTCGATGTCTGTCTGGTGGACGAAGCGTCCCAAGTGACGCTGCCAGCTGTCCTCCGTCCACTTTTCCTTGCTAAGAAATTCATTCTCGTGGGAGACCCCAAACAACTGCCACCTCTAGTCGTCAATGAGCAGGCCAAGTAAGTAACGAGAGTCATTCAGTGTTGAGGTTGTAGAGAACTGCTGCTTTTTCCTGTGCTTTGAACGTGAAGAATGGCTGAATTGAACATTGTTAATCACCGGAACTTCGCTTATGGTTTCTCCGTAACTGGGAAACTACCACCATTCTTACCCGGTTTTCTTTCCTCTTAGCGAAATCCTGGCGATAAGCTGACAGGATCCTCAATCCTCTCGTAGCCACTTACGGCAAGATTTTCCTGCCATCAATCATGTCGAGGCATCACGCCATTCCATCGAGTCGGGGTTTGTAATCCTATAGAAGCCAGTAACGAAATATGGCATTGTTCACTGGATTCATAACCAACGGGAATGAGGGTATTTTTATAGGGGTTTTCCCTTGGATTTGAACGTATTGGAGTCCGGAAAATGGGAACATCTAAAATTGGAACTTACGTAGGATCCAGTTTTAATTTCTTTTTGTGCGCTTTTCTCACGAAAATATTGAATAAGTGACTGATCTTTCTTCAGAATGGCCCTTAGGAACCCTCAAAATTAAATCAAATGTGCTTAAATTTGGGATTTGTTTACTAAAGAACTGAGTTCTTGAGTTCCTGTTTGTTACTGATGGTGACCCAACCGTCGAAATCGATTTAACTGTGTAACTCTTTTTTTTTTCATGAAAATATAGACAACGTTCTATCTTACTCCGTTTTTATTGGAATGGTTTTCCACAACTTCGTCGTTAGTGACTTAATGATTAAAAAGAATCAGCTTTTTCAGCGTTTGACGTTGCTCCGGTTAGATTTTTGTCGCTCTCTCTGTAGTACTTTTTGTTATGCCATGGCACGTGATCTAATAAAACACCTTTTCTATGATTAGCGAGACCTACGAAATGAAATACCCTGCTTTTTAAAGGCTCTATTAGTACGATTGTAGGCACAGCAGTTCGGCATGTCTGAGGAACAATTCGAGATACCATCTTGTTGATCGGAAATGATATGGGAAGTGATTTCTGTATCCAAACGAAAACAATAACCCCTTGAAGTTCCTAATAACAAGGGCAAGTGCCTGAGAGAGCGGGCCTAATATCCCGGTAGAGTGGGGGATGTGTGAATTTTCGACTTTTCCATCTCTTGAGAGGACTGCAGGAGTCAATCCATGTATACTAAATCCGTGGAACGCCCCAAACTGCTGAAGTCAGCAGGCAATGTTATATTAGGAGCACGGCCAGCTCGGCTAGACCAGTTTTCATCTAGTTGCCATCTGTGACTGCACGTAGCAGAGTACCCTCTCGTGTTCTCGTCCCTTCTCTACTTATCTCATATTGAAAAGTGTTTAACCAAATATTTACATATCACAATCCCAAATAAATGTTCAAGAAGTTTTACATCATTTTGTTTTTCTTTTTACAAGTTCAGTGGATCACAAATCATAATTTCCCTGCATGACACCTGTGTTTTTCGATTTGCAGGGAATTCGGACTTGGGAAAAGCCTCTTCCATCGTCTGGACAGACCTGCCGTCACCTCCAAGCTGACGCAGCAGTACCGCATGAATCAGCTCATCACCGACATCGCTAACGGATTCGCCTATGAAAACATGTTGAAATGTGGCAGCGAGGAAATCGCCAACGCTACCATCGATTACAGAGGAACAGTAAGAGCGTTAATTCAATAGTTTAATATAGCAGCTTCCAGTTTAATTAAATCTTTTTCCGAAACGATTTCCCAGTTGAATCAAACCGTTTTCCGAAATAATTAAACCTCTCAAAAGAAGGGGATGTAATGGAAAATAAATTGACGACGTAACAACCAGTGAAATATCAGTGAGCATGAAGCAGACACCACTGTTGAATCCGTTTGAAAGGGATTCTCCGTAGGTATGCTCTACTCCTTACCAATATTTTTTCTTTGTGAATTTATATTGTATTTATTTACATTATGTTTCCTAGTTTTAGTTGATACAATTCGTTTCTAGTTCACTACTCCTCATTCCACCAAATTGGAGCTGATTTCGAAGGTACTTTCCGAGCCTTTTCATCCTATTTTCCTGTGGTATTCAGTTTTGAAGAAAAAGTGGATTTGTTTCATGTTGCATTATTACTATATTTCGAATTGAAACCTTGGCTGTCATTGCTATATGTTCAAATACATTTCTTTTATTTTCAAACATTTCAATTTTTTATTGAGTACATCACCCGTCATTGCAATACGTTCAATTACATTTTCTGAACTGACTTGACTGCCCCAACATCCTTGGAAAGGAGTGCGAGGAGAGCTTGTAATACTGAAAGGAATTGTTGACTCAATTCTACCTTTACTTGATTACGATTTCTTGATATTATTCCCTTTTTTCACCTTATTAATTACTAAGGTTATTTTATATATAGATATATAAGGTTTAAGAAATAATTATAAGCAAGGTTTTGGAAATAGATATAGTTATTTATTCAATAAAAAAAGGTACGGCCGAATTTTTAGAAATGAGGGCCAGGTGGAGCTCTTGTCAGATTCTGCCCTCCTAATCGTTTGAAAATGAAAATACTGCCGAACTTCTTCAGAAATGAAGGAGGGGAGCTCTTGTCAGATTCTGCCCTCCTAATCGTTTGAAACTGAAAATACTGCCTTTCTTCTCCTTGAGAATGAGGGCCAGGGGAGCTCTTGATAGATGGTGCCCTCAAGTGTTTCACAAGCTCTTGTCAGATTCTGTCAGATTCTGCCTCCTAATCGTTTGGAACTGAAAATACGGCTCCAACTTCCTCAGAAATCATTGGTGAGGAGAGCTCTTGTCAGATTCTGCCCTCCTAATACCTTCTGGGGGTCCGAAACTGCAGAAAAAAAGCCCAATTTCGTCGGAAATGAAGAGCTCTTGTCGGATTCTGCCCTCCTAATCGTTTGAAACCGAAACTATTACACAATCTTCACAGAAATGAGGGCCAGGTGAGCTCTTGTCAGATTCTGCCCTCCTAATCGTTTGAAACTGAAAATACGGCCGATTCTCCTCAGAAATGAGGCCCAGGTGAGCTCTTGTCAGATTCTGCCCTCCTAATCGTTTGAAACTGCCGATTATCCTCAGAAAAGAAGGTGAGGAGAGCTCTTGTCAGATTCTGCCCTCCTAATCGTTTGAAACCGAGAATATTGAACAACTTTCTCAGAAATGAGGGCCAGGTGAGCTCTTGTCAGATTCTGCCCTCCTAAGTGTTTGAAACTGAAAATACTGCCTTCCTTGAAATGAGGGCGAGGAGAGCTCTTGTCAGATTCTGCCCTCCTAATACCTTCTAAGGGTTTGAAACTGAAAATACTGTCCAACTTCCTTGAAAATGAGGGCCAGGAGAGCTCTTGTCAGATTCTGCCCTCCTAATACCTTCCAAGCGTTTGAAACTGAAAATACTGCTCATTCCTTGGAAATGAAGGCGAGGGGAGCTCTTGTCAGATTCTGCCCTCCTAATACCTCCTATAAGTGTTTGAAACTGAAAATAATGCCCAACTTAATCAGAAATGAGCATTTTTTATTGAGTATCACCCGTCATTGCAATATGTTCAATTACATTTTTTGAACATTTCAATTTTTCTTTTTAGTTGTACTCTCTCAACTTATGGCCAATTTATTGACGAAAATTGAGGGTGTACCGTGCCTCTAATCGATAACATCTTGGTCATATGCTATATTTTCTGCTCATTTTCATTTATTACACCTCACAATGGCAACTGTATTACACAGATACACAGCACGTATCGAGGGTACTCCTTGACCGCACGTCTCCAAGGGTTAATAAACAAATCGAGCACAAAGTATAAAACTGGATCTTATCGTGACTAGTCCAAAAATGCTTGAATAGTTGAGGTAATTTAATGTCACATGAATCGTTTTAACACTTAAATCCCACATCTTTCGAGATTATCTAAAACAATTCAAAACATCCATACGATCTTGTTACCATGAACAATAATATATGCCACACCCCAACTTGTCAAGACTTTTTTTCCATGTTTTAGGTCTCGGGGAGCGAAGATTGGCTTCTCCGCAGTCTATCAAAACGTTTGGAGGATTCCGTCGTTGTAGTCAACGTCAAAAACGAAAACGCCTCTTCTAAATCCAAA
Organism: Creontiades dilutus; assembly: GCA_031894815.1. Taxonomy (NCBI): domain Eukaryota; kingdom Metazoa; phylum Arthropoda; class Insecta; order Hemiptera; family Miridae; genus Creontiades; species Creontiades dilutus. Next base: position 338,034 of record JAVIWC010003462.1, on the reverse strand, counting down.
GAGAACAGAGCCGAGGCAGATGTGGTCGTGGAAATCGCCAAACAAATGATCCAGGTGAATATCTACCTGATTTAGATTAGATCAGTTCGAGCAAAGAGCATTTTTTTCATTTCTTTTAATTACAATCAAGTCAGTTTTAACAACTGATTAGTAACTTATTTATAGTATCTTTAATATGCAGTCCTCTTATGCATAACAGGAGTTTCTTTTGTACTAATAATTGTTAGTTCGCACTTCACTCGCGATATGTTACCTTAAACGTCAAGGGTCGATTCGAATGTTTTTTTTTTTTCACTTTAGTCTTCGAAAAAGGTTGTCAACGTCAAGGAGATGGACGGCCTCTGCGTTGACGTGGCCCCTTAGCCGTTCAGAGTGTTTAACGGCGAATTTTCTTATTGTGGCAACGTCGCTCTCGATCTTCGAATCATTATGAAGGTTGTCGTTCTGAATGTACCAAGGTGCATCGACGATGTTCCTCAACACTTAGTTCTGGAATGTTTGTACAATCTTGGTGTAGCTATTAGCAGTGCAGCCCCAAAATTGCACACCATAGGTCCATGCAGGTTTTAGAACCAGCTTGTACAGTAAACCCTCTGAGAGAAATTATTTTTTAATGAGGAAACAGATGAATACTGTACAACAACTACTGTATACTCAATTTTAGCAAGCCTTAAATACGGAAACGTATTTGTTTTATTTGTTCATTAAATAAAACAACTGTATTTTGGTTCGAATAGCACTTTAATACTGTACTGTTACATCAAAACTCAAAAAATATCACGAAAACAGATCTTACTTTGTACTTACAGTTACTTTTTGGAAAAAAAAAACGATCACGACTACAGTTCTATACTTGGTCAACAACCATGAACCTCCTAAAGTGTTTTTGATTTTTTTTTTTTTTTTTCCAAAATCGTGTCCGGATATGAGAGATCCGGATGTAAGAGGGTTTACTGTTTAACATAGGCTTATTTGACGTTGTCAGCTGAGTGTCTGCCCATAAGTCAGTACATTTTTCGATACCTAAAATCAAGCTCCTTTCGCTCATGCTCTTTCCATTTCAATTAGCATCAAGCGTCATCCTAGGGTACTTTGCTTGGTTAGAGTAAGGGAAATTTTAGATACAAAAGAATTGCAATTCAATATTGTCACCTTCAAAATAACTTCTTTCTGAGGCCACACAGCGCTGGAGACGTTTCTTCCACTCCTTACAGCAGTGCTGGAACTCCGATACTGAAATAACCTTCAGCTGGTCGGTTACAGCCATTTGAATTTTTTCAACTGTACCAAAATGATTTCCCTTGAGGTAATTGTTCAACTTTGGGTAGAGAAAAAAGTCACAAGGACTCAAGTCGGGCGAATAAGAAGGCTGAGGAGCCACCAGAATGTTTTTACTGGCCAATAACTGGTTTATTAAAATTGCTGTGTGACAAGGAGCTTCATTGTGATGCAACACCTACTTGTTCTTGATGTTTGGTCTCACACGAATGACCCTTTTTCGAAGTATTTCATGAACCTCTCGGTGAAAGTGTTGATTGACCGTATATAGAGGTATTTGACCTTTTTAGCAAAGAGCAATGTTAACATTATAGTATGCGTTAAAGACAATGAGGCTTACCTTGGTTCGGAGTTGTACAATTTAACCTGCATATTTACCTGCGTTTTTCATTACACAACTGGAATATCTGCTCATTTTTCCAGGTCGGTTTGAAAGGGAACTCTATCGGAGTCATCGCCACGTACAGAGAACAAGTTGATCTTCTGAAGGGTCTCTTAAGTGGGACGGAAATCGAGATCAGCACTGTCGACCAGTATCAAGGCCGAGACAAAGACGTCATTCTCTACACGTCCTCCAAGTCTTCTAATAAAGCTGAGGTAACAATCTAGAATTTGTTGAAGAACTCAATTTAATCCCGTTTATTTTTAGTTGCTCCTTATTTGTGCATATTTACAAGATATTTTGCGGTGTTGTTGGTAGTTAGATATCAGCTTTTGTTATGTACTGCAGCAGCTGATGGATCCTTGTGGGCAATTTCATTCCTAGTCACTCTATGGTGCCACAATGTAAATGGATCTCTCTTTAAAGCCGCGTTTACACGATGCCAGTAGACGATCTAGTTGAGATGGCCTCGTGTGAACTCCGCTGGCTTCCAGTGGAAAAAATTCTCTCCAGTCGAGTGACATCATGAGTTGGTTTCAGGCCAGTCCAGTTCCCCTCACCCACCGATATTTCGAGATAGCGCGATTCACTGGAATCGTGTGAATCATAGGAGGCGTTCCAGTTCAGTAAGCCCTCCAGTTGGACCTGCCTTTTGTTTTACGTTTCAGGAAAAATTCTCAACAGAGCTCTATATTCAGAAGGGTCTTCTGACCTCAATTCGCCAATTTCTTCTCAAAATCCATTCCCTCGTCCACATTCTGTATGTAGAAAGTTCTTCTAGAAGCACTTCTGATGATTCTCGCACAAAATCTCGGCACATACACTCACTTGATTGAAGCGTTACAACCTTGATGGCGCAACTTCCTCCATTATTTTTGGTCAACTGGATCCAGTTCAATTGGCAACGTCTGAACGGCTTCCAGTTTACTCCAGCTAGCTGGCTTCCAGTCAACTGGTCTGGCACACTAGCCTCGTGTAATAGCTCCTTAAGGCTTCTAGATTACAATTACAAGTTAAGAAGGTACTAGACGGCTAGTTCGGCTAATGTATCATAGACTACGTGTGTAAAATATAATGTTTATTATAAATATGTATACTGTTCTGAAATCGAAACTGCTGAGTGGAGAGAACTGGGATTTGTGTTTTTAGCGGATTAATGGGTCAAAATGCAGATCCTAAGACAAAAACGGAGTTTTTAGAAGAAAACGTAGTCTATTTCCACAAAAATTGAAGGAGTTACTACTTTAAATCGATTTCGACGGTTGGGCCATCATCAGTAACAGAACAATTATTGAGATAACAGTGGTTATAATATATTATAGTAAGAGGTGAAAAGGAGCTTCAATCCCATTGGCCAAGAGGTGTGGAAGAACATCCAATCATGTGGTTTCTGTGAAAGTGAAAGGACATACAATTTAATTGGTCTAGAAGGTAAAGGGGAGTCGAACAATATCTTGGAAAAACCGATAAAGGTGGTGCAATAGCCGTTTTTGGAAATAGAGTTAATGTTTGAGTATTTTCAAAAAACCGAATTTTTTTAAAGTTGAAAGTTTGAATTGCAATTAGAGTCTTTAGAAGTTAGTTTTTGATTATAAAAATGCACTATGCATGAAGGAAATTTATCGCTGAATCTGGAAATATGGTTACAAAAAATTGGAAAAGGTTGCTTTCCATTGGAGGAATGTTGGGTTTTATGGCATAAAATGTGGTTTTCTTGAATAAACCTTCCAAAATTCATAACTGGGGAAGGAGTTGAAATAGAAAAGTGCGGTTTATAAAACATTTGACCCTTTCGCAAAATTGTTTTCGCATTTTGAACATATGCTCTTTTTCTCCCTGGGGATAGTCGTAAGGTTTTTTGTAAGTTGCCTAACGTTTTTTCGCCTTCAAACTGAAATTTCTCCATGAAATCGATATGGGATCGCAAAGTTGACCATTAAATTAAACCATGATTAAGTTTGCAAGTTTTCAATATATTGGACTGTTTGACAGACATGTTTTTTGGAAATAAGAGTTAAATTTGCAGTATTTTCAAAAACTTTATTTGTTTTTAAATTGAAAATTTGAACTGCAACTAGGGTCTGAATAATATTCAGTGAATAGTCCCTTTCAAATGGAGCAATGTTGGTTTTTATGGCATCAAATGTGGTTTTCTTGGATAAACCTTCAAAAATTCAAATCTCCGGAATGAGTTGTGATGGAAAAGTCCGATTGCCGCTGTTTCGCTTCGTTTTCGATCCTGGTTTTGGTTAATTATTCAATAATAAACCATTGTAATCGCTCTTGGAGAAAAAAAGTTTAACCCCCTGAAAATTTCATGGTTTACGTTACAAAGGGTGTAGAATCCGAATGTAATTAAAATTTTTCCGTCCGTCCGCCGTACGCAAGATTTCTATAACGGCTTTTAAAGATTTTAAATTTTTGTTAAAATCCATTTGGTTTGATGCCCCAATTCTTAAGTTTTGTCACTTAACTTAAACTGCCCTTTAAGGGTTGTCAAAGTTTTGTAAAATCCCTAAAAGCCTCAAAAAAAGTCAAGGCGGCCTAAATTTGCACTTTTTTTAAAGAACACCACGAGGAATCGAATGAGCTCCCCGGTCCGTAGGTCAAACCATATGTTGGCCCGATTTATGGTGCCAATATCCACGTTATTTTGGTTTATTATTGTTTTTGTTTTGATATCAGTAACCTAGTGATGTAGTAATGTGGATACTGGAGTGAACTCCTAGAAAGAGCCGATGCACGGGTTGAAGATTTCTGATACGCATTAGACGCTGCAAATTCTTTCACTGGGGTTTTGGTTGATGAATATTTTTGTTTTGATAGCAGTAACCTAGTGAAGTAGTGATGTAGTAATGTGGATCCTGGAGTGAACTCCTTGAATTCTTTTTAGCCGATACACGGGTTGAAGCATTCTGATATGCTACTGAGGTTCTGAGTGTCCGTGAGCGATTATTGAATTTCAGGAGACACACAAATATGTTCAACTGATCAATCCAAATAGGTATTTCGGTTGAGAACAGATTTACGTGCTCTATGCATATCTTCTGAAATTCAATAATCGCTCTATTACCTGTGAAACACGCACACTCCGAAGCTTAGTATAGATTCAAATTATGAACGCAAGCCAATTGAATAATAAACCCCATTGAAAGAATTTGCAGCGGTTTTTGTATTGTATTGTATAAAACCCAACACAGTCAATACGGAACATTGAACCTACCAATTCTCTTGCATTTTCACTCAAAAACAACATTTACGTCGGTTTGTTACAGAAGGACATCTTGTCGGACACCAACCGTCTGACGGTCGCCGTCACTCGCGCCAAGAAAAAGCTCATCGTCGTCTGCGACGTTGATTTCCTGAAAACGTACGAAAACTTCAGCAAACTGTTCAGCCACATTCCTCCTTCGAATTTCGTTTCACTCTCTCGCACCTCGTGACCTTAAACCCAGAAATTTATTTTATTTTTTTAAATTTAATGTTGTTTATAAGTGATGTTTTGTAAATAAACGATCAGTATTTTTCTGACTGTTTCAAAATAACTGTTGCTGTTATTTCCTACCAGCTATTTCTAATGATTGAAATTAATCTCTATTCCAGTGGAAATTAATTAATTTACCTGTTTGGTTTGCCCCAGCACACCCCCCGTTTACGTGTTGCATTTGGAGACGGGGCGCTTAACACTCTACCTTAAAACCATTGAATTAACGTAAATTTCGTGCTTCGGATGCTAGCGAAACTTTAACAAAGATTGATTAAGTTTCTCACCCAAGGAGTTATGAATGCGGATCTATCTTGTGCTATAGATTGGTAGGAAATAGCTTGCAGGGAAGGGATGTCGTTTTACTTTGACAGTGAGGATGATAGGTTGATGAGAACGAAATGGGTAGGGCTGATAAAAGCAGAATATCGTCAGGATTGTGTGTTTAGAATGGAGCGATCTATAATCCACGCACATTACAAGGACATTATGTTTTCTGAACCCGAAGTACATTCGTAATGTAAGTCTGGCTTGGGCTAGATGGATTGTCAATCTAGTAAGTTTGAGGAGCCCTTCAATGGATAGCACAATTCGCCCTACCCGTTTTTGGGTGTTTTAAATTATATTGGAGCATAACTATTCTAATGAAATTAAGCACCTACAGGTGCTAACATTTTGTAGTTCATCCCAGATAAACTTTTGATTTATCTAATAAATAACAAATTCAACTTTTTCAGTGATTTTCCAAAAAAACAAATTTATGGAATGACAGGAAAAGAGGGGTAATAATCCATAAATCGTATCAGAATGTCTTAAAACGGATTTTCGAGGAGAAAATGTTCATTTTCTACAAAAATTCGCTACAAACCACTAGGTTTAATTGAATATTACAACTTTTTTGCTCAAAAATGAGCTGAATACTTTGAAAACAACTTAAAATTCAAAATTAACAGTATATCATGTCAAGTTTCTTTTCGAAACAAAATCGATAGCTTTCCCACTCAAATTTCATACTTTGAAATATAATAATTGAAAGCGAAAATGTGCTCGCAAGTGTGGAACTTTTCTTGCAAATTCAAGTAAAAAACTAAGTATTCTCAAACAAAATTGATTCATTTCCACTAATCCGATGTTCTTTACAAACGAACTACAAGGTCTTACAAATATCTTATCGGCATACTTAATATTAGATCAATCCCAACTAAAGTTGAATTTTGTGTACCAAACTCAGTGACTGCTTTGATTTTCAAAACCAGATCAATTTTGGATGATTTAAAAAACATGATTTTACATTGAAAAATAAATACGAAAACTTTATTGAAAATTACATCTTAGTTCCTGTAGGTATATGTACAAAACATGTAAAATTGAAATGAGGTTCCCCAATTAGTGAAAATTTACAATAGGTAGATATTATTAATGTTTTCATATAAATGATTTACAATGATAATTATTCTTCATCAGTAATTTTACCATCGTCTTCTTGCATCGGTTCTTCGCTGTTTTCCGAGCTGCTATCGTCATTTTGTGATTCTGCTTCTTCAGCTTCCATTTTCTCATCTTCGGTTTGGTAAACGGGGAATTTGAGTGGATTTGGTTCACCGTAGGTTTGCGGTTTTTTGTCGAACGAAGTCGGTTTTTCACCAAATGTGGTTGGTTGTTCGCCAAACGTAGCTGGTTTCTCGCCAAACGTTGCTGGTGGTTCACCAAAGGTAGACGGCTTTTCCCCAAATGTGGCAGGTTTTTCGCCAAACGTAGCTGGTTTCTCGCCAAACGTTGCTGGAGGTTCACCAAATGTGGCAGGTTTTTCGCCAAACGTAGCTGGTGATTCACCACTGGATGACTGTTTGCCTTCAGCAGTGTCCTGTTGAGTGCTGTATTTGGTAGGTGCTGCCGAATACACAGCTTTGCTAGGAGTTGGCTCCTCCTCTTCTTCATCTTCCGTGTCGCTCCCCGCTCCAGGGTGGGAAGACACGAAATTCTGCGGAGCTCTCCCGACTTGCTCACCGGGTCTATACCACTCTTTCTTGGACGAGTAGTACATTTGCTTCATGGCGGCCACTTTGTCCTGGTAAAACTTGTAGACGAAACTCGCCATTTCGGTCATGCTTTGTATGGTCTCAGGAGGGTTACGCATTCCCTGATCCACCTCTCGTTGCGTCGGATAGGCTTCTCTCGGGTATATTTGCAGGTGGAGCGGCCTCAAAGCCAGCTGATCCATGGCCATACGAAGTTCAAAACAGTTGAAAAACAACGACGACCTACCAAAGATGTACAATCCCAACCGAGCTCGAGATAACGCAACTATCAATCTCCTAACATCCCTTAAATGACCCACAGCTTTCGTCCTGACCAAAGACAATAACACATAATCATTCTGCTGCCCCTGATATTTATCAACAGTCGTCACTTTATGCGGCTTGCCAATAAGAGGGTTTGAAGCACACCTCGCATTCACCACATCTCTAATCAAATGTTTCTGCCCATTATAAGTGGTCAACATCGTTATTTTATGAGCAGGATAACCTAATAACCTCATGAACATGAACACAGCAACGCAATATTCAGCTTCTGCCAAGTTCTGGTAGAAATAAGGACTCGGTTCGGACTCTCCAACACCATTGAAATCTTCCACGTTGATGAACTGAAATTCATGTTTGAACCCAGCGTTCGCCAAATTGTACTCTCGTTCTTTCATCACGTGGGGCAAATTACCCAGATTCTTGTAGCGCCATTTGTACAAATCGCAGATGCTCGGGCGAGCACGACCTTGCGCATCCAAATCAACTGTGGGGACACCCAGCCTGACCAACCGAGTGAACAACGACTGCTCCATGTTGGAATATTTTTGAAAAGCCATATTTTTAATGACCGGGGGTAACTGATTGTGGTCACCGATCATGATCCACCGCTTCAATCTATTGTAACCATCTTGGACAGTTTGCACCAACAACGGAATGAACGTTTCAATTTCCAAAATCTGGGCTGACTCTTCCATTAGGATGTTGTCATATTTAAAACCGATTTCCACCAGTTCTGATCTTTTAAGTGCAGCGTGCGTACACGTCATTGCTATAATTTTTGCCTCCTTCACCAGCAAGTATTTGGATCTGTCAGGGCCACTACGCAACAATTCAAAAGCCCGGAATTCTTCTAACTGAGTGAATATTTTCTCAATATGACGGAAACAACCATTGGCAATTTCCATGTCCTCTTCGTGAGACTTTCCTTTGAATAAAGGCTGAGGAGCGTCTGCGAAGAAAGAATTGAACGGGAATTCTTCCGCTATATTTTCTACAGGGACTGTTTTCCCTTTTCTAGGAGTGATACTCTCTTTGAACTGTTCCCATTTGGCGTATACGTGACTCAAATAAAAATACCTGGCCGTTTCGCAGGTGTAAGCCATATCTCCTTCGACTCCCAGACATTTTTGAAGTCTTTCAACGTCCTCGAGAAGTTCTATACGTTTGGCCAGAACGAAATTCACTCTGCCGTATCGGCTGAAATCTTTTTCCGTCTCTAAAGCCCCTTCGCCGTGACCCAAACGCAGCAAATGTCGATCTTCTACGTCCAAATTGATGATCTTCTCGAAAAGCTGATTCAACGCTTGATTCGAATGCGTGACAATCAACGTTCTCTGATTGGGGAAATTGTGGTAAATATTTGAAATGATCTGAACCGCTACATCGGTTTTTCCTGTACCTGGAGGACCGACAACCATCGTCAAGCCTGGTTGCATCCCAGACCTAATCGCTTCTATTTGTGTCGGTGTAAACCAAACGGAATTCCTCTTCAAAATATTGGACGGGTACGGACCTCTATTCGGTATAACGTGAGGCTCAACAACTATACTTTTCGCAGCAGGTTTGGATTCATCGTGTTTATGCAAAACATCTTCAAACGTCAGCTTGAAAGGTGGTACTAGATCTTTCGGGTTGTCAACTTTAACTTTGATTTCATAGTTCGGAAAACTTGCTCTGAGATGGTCCATGTTGAGGAACGTATCGTTGAAATCCATCGTGGCAATCTCGTTTGGCATTCTGGTGTAATGCGCCGAGCCTGGATCGCCATAACCTAGAAGGATATCATGCAGCCAGTCTGGTACTATACAATCTGTATTCATCAGCTCTCGTATGGTTTGCAGAACAGCTTTGAAGTTGTTCTCTTTAGGTTTTCGTCTTAAAATGACGTTGAAATTTTCATAAAAATCGTCCTCGCCTTCGTTGATCAATTCCATATCCAATTTGTACTGGTTAGAGTCTAAAATCACACGGAACGTCCTGGTGTCTCCTTCTAGTTCAGGTTTGACGTCGGGGATATCTTCAATGATTTTTCCCGTGTTATCGAGCATACCTTCGACTTCGCAACCCCGAACGTATTTCACACCGCTCTGCTCTAAAAACGGGAGCCTGAAATTGTACTTGGTACCTATCGGCATAGTTGGCTTCACTGCAATCAGAAAACAAACGTCGTGTTTCCTCAAATTCTCCCACTCCCCTTTAACTTCCGATTTAACGTTTAGATTTACCGTCACATCAGCACGAACTCGTGAAGGAACTAACTCGCCAATATTGGGTTTGGTGACTTCCACAACAACGAAACTGACAATGGGTTGCGCCATGCGAGCCCAACCACCGAAATACACACCACCAACTTCGTTTTTCCAAGGGCTCAACCTACTGATCCCATCTTCAATATCTTGACGAATCTCATACGTCGATTCCAATCTGAACAAGTTCAAATTCCTCAACAAATAATCGTGAAGAGTCAAAAACTGTAAATTTAGCTTCGGCAAAGCCAAACAGCCTTCTCCAGAATAGTATTCCGTAGGTACCATGTTTTCATCCCAAATGATATCTTCTGTCGGGTATAAAGGAGTGTTATTTATTTCCATCAACTGCGATATCCTGCGTTCGTGTTTAAAGGCCAGGAGTTCCAGAAGGAATTTGGTTTCAGTTTTGTACCAATTCTCTTCGGATTCGCGTTCTTGTGGAGGCACGAGGTTCAAGTGGACCAAAACGCTGCGCAAGCTTTCTTGGTCGAGTTTGGAAAAATGTTTGAAAATTGCGTCCCGCGTGTCGATACTCGCTACATTGGCCAGAGCGAAGTTCAATAACGAAGGAAACTTCGCGAAAATCGCTTTTTGTAGGGATGTCATCGAGTCGTAATGTATTTGAGACATTTGAGCATCGGTGAGACAGTCGCCCGTGACGTCGTTGATCTCGAAACGAGCGTAAAACTTCAAAATCTCCAACAACTGCAGAAACAGCTTGCCCTCGACCCTTTTGGACAAGTTGGACAAACTGCAGCGGAGCACCAACTGACAATCGTCCAGCAAAACGTTGAAGAACCTCCTTGTAGGTAACGAAGCCTCCAAATCGATCATCAGCTCCAAAAACCTTTCGCAAAACTGCACTTTCGACTCTTCGATTTCACCTTCCTCAGGGATCTCCTCCAAATGCTCTAAAAATCCCAACATTAACCTGTAAAGGAATCTACGCTCCCAATCGGCGTTCTCGCCTTTTTCGTTCTCTTTTTTGAGGATTTTATTCCAATTTTTCTTCCATTTGGGCGCTTGTTTCAATTCGTGTTCCCTCCTCAAAGTGTGCATGCAGACCCAAGTAGACAATGACAGCAGTCTCTTGACTTGTTCTCGGATTATGTCAACTTCTATGCTGTTGAAAGTGTTGGTCAGAAACACTGTGAGAGCGGTTTTCTCGACGAAGCATTTATTTTGCTCTAAACAAGCGTGCAAGACTTGATTCAAAAACCCGTTGATGTGTGTCGGGTCTTTCTTTATAGCGGTCCAAGCCAAAACCCTTTCGCGAAATTTTTCATTCATCATGACGACTATGGACATCATGTGAGCGTAAGAAGACTCACCGGTGGCGTAATTGGGCCACAAATAGTTTTCCAAATACTGACTCACCTCGAGCATCATGATCCGCCTGATGTTGAACTTGGTTCCTTTGATTTCCTGGTTGTAAATCAACTCGATGATGGACGGATCGAAGGATTTGTGATCGTTTTTCGAATGGGGAGCCCAATATTCGACGGAAAGCTGAGTGATCCGATCGACTTTGATTTCGTCGACTGTCGGAACGATGGTTTTGGCCTTTGGCGGGGCCGCGACCGCCGCGGACATTTTGTCGGCCGGTTATTCGACAAACACCGAAATCAATAAAAAAAGAGTTCACTATTAACACGAAAACACTATGAATTATACACAAATATATCCTCAACAAACGTACTTTAAAATTGCAGCGAATCCGAACTAAACTCAAGTAAAACAAATCTCACGTGAATTAAACAGTTTTGAACGTTAAAGTAACGCGTGTAACCTAACTAACAGTATTGAGACATTCAGAAGGTTTTGCATGGGATCGACGACGGTAATTTAATCACACCTGTATCCAGTTTTCAAAGTGAGTGGTCATCTGTAGGGAGTAGGATTTAAAAATCATTGATTTCCCCATCCATAAAATGTAAGATATTGTATCTCAAGTATATTGGAATCTGAAGTAATTATACACTTAGTTAGAGCCCATAAAAATGTGTGACATACAGGGTTGTTAATTAATTTTAACAAAATAATTTGTAAAATATGCAAATGTTAATTTCCTCCCCCCCCACCTGGGAAAATGAATCTTTGTCTGGGATTGCAGAATAGTTGGAATGGAAAATTACATATTCTCAAAGAATAGGATTACTACAATTTTCAACTTTTTCTCTTACAATCGTTAAACAATGTTTCATAATTTCACAATGTGAAATTTCTATGTGTACCAAAGTTGTGGAGTTTCTATAACGAAAAAAAAAAAAAAATAATAGTATCTGTAACTCAAAGAAATTCGGTCCCAAGGACTCTGCAAAATTGAATTATCTACTACAAGGGAGTTACAATTGATTGAATATTGATAAATTTGAAAAGGTCCTCCCACACCCATAAAACTGCTGTCCCATCTGGGTCTTCAGCCTCACCCACTGGGTCATTTGCGAAAGAGGTTTTGACGATTTGCCGGATACCACAATTGCTACTCTTTTTAGGAAGCAGTCGTACTCTTTGTGAAGGGGCCCTTCGCAGGATATCGCCAAGGGCGTTAACGATTCTCTAATATCCTCGGCTGTCCTGTCGTACTACCGATGCTTCACATAGACTGCAGTTTGGGAGACTAACTGGGCATGTTTGAGAGCTGTAGGAGTCAGTGTTAAATATGCCGGTTTTTAACCCACCACCCTTCCTACTTGGACGTGTTCGCTCGAATAAATAAGGCAAGAGGTGCATTTGCTATGCTTCGACCAGTCTGTAGATCCACAAAGCTTAGTTTAAGAACAAAAGTCCGCATCTTTGAGTCAAATGTAAATCTGTATGGCTGTGTAACGAGACTTGGTTAGTGTCAGCAAGCATAAACGCTAAGCTCCAAGCCTTGGTCAACAGATGCCACCGCACAATAATCAAAGTCTGGTGGGCAGGGAACTGGATTTCAAACCAGGAACTGTACTGAAGGTGTTACCAAAAACCCATCCCTGAATCACTCCGTGAAAGGAAATGGGTTGGACACACTCTTCGGAAAGAAGCAAATACAATTCCCAGACAGGCTCTTGATTGGAACCCTCAAGGATCCCAACAATCTGGCCGACCACGGGGCACTTGGCGGAGGAGCTTAATGGCAGAAGCTTCTAACGCTGTTCCCAGCATCACATGGAATCAGATTACAGCCACAGCCATGAACCAGAGCCTGTGGAAAGCCTTCAAATCGGCACTATGCACCACCAACTTGGTGCAACAGCAATCCTAACTAACTAACTAACTATTCTCAGGTCTGTAACCAGTCTTGGGACGTCAACTTCAAGGAAAGCTGCCACTGAGCTTACCTAGCACTGAAACAAGCTTGTAAAATCCAAATTAATTTAACCAAGGATAGAAAATGAAATAATCGAGTATACACAACAGAAATATGATTTATTTACAAAATATACAAACATAAGTACAGGGCATCACATGGAATCAGAATTTGTTTTAAAAATATTTTTATCATCCACAGCCATGAACCAGAGCTGGTTTTTGAAGACTGGAAATAATTAAACGTTTCGTGAAAGTGAGGATATTTTTTTTATAAAATATAGACCAACAGGCCACATTCAATTGAAATTCAGGGTAAAGTAGTCTTAAATATAAAAGTGGGGTAACGTTTTGTAAACAACTATTAAAAAAATCACATCAAGTCCTAGAGACATTAAGGGTAACATGAGCAAGTAACTTCACATCCTAAACCAAATATAAACTAGTTAACATAACGTAGTCCGTCGAATGACACGTTTTCAAAACCTCTCCTTCCTATTTTAGTGGATTCTCAGGTCTGTAACCAGTCTTGGGACAGTAGCATGTTTTTCGTCACACTTCAAGGTTTGGTGCAAGCTGCCACTGAGCTTACCTAGCACTGAAACAAGCTTGTAAAATCCAAATTAATTTAACCAAGGATAGAAAATGAAATAATTGAGTATACACAACAGAAATATGATTTATTTACAAAATATACAAACATAAGAACACAATAGATATGAAAATATCTGGTAACAATGTTTTTCTTTTGATATTATACACAACATGGGACTTTGATCCTCATAAATTGTTAATCAACGTTGTTACAACACAACGTGACAATCTTAATGTCATAATAAATGTCAAGAACATCAAGATGAAGTTTTGGCAGTTCTCGACGCTTTGAGGTCTCTGTAGGCTTGAACCACATCGAGGCGTCTTTGTTCCTGGATTTGTCTGGCGGCCATGCTAACTTGATTTTTGGGGCTCAGCATTTGAGTGAGGAGGAGGCCTTTCACGCTGGGCTGCAACATAAATGATAATCTCATTAGTTGGTAAGCAGGTCAAGGCAAGAAATCGTTAGGCTTGGAATAAGATTAGTTTTAGAGGGCTGCTAATTTAATAAAGATTCATTATTTCTATACTCAAGCCTAAGAGAAATTAGGGCAGGCGTTTTAGGTGTTGCATCCAGGGACTCCACGAGCTCGCCACCCAAAACGCCGTTACAAGACAAAAGAAGAGCAGGGATGCTGGGAGCCAGAGTAAGAGCACGGCCTCAGGGGCATGGCGAATGCAGGACCTCGGGTAAGTTACCACCCGGGGGGAAGTTGCAGTCCTCCCAGGACCCTCCTCGCGCCACAGGGGTAGTCAGGTTGGCAGCCCAGGGGGTGGGTGCTGACAATAGAGAAGTACCTAAGGCCGGAGCTCCACTGGCTGTAGTTGATCGCGCCGTAATTTTCGCGCATTACACTCGACTGTTGGGTGGCTCCATGGGCAACAGAGAACCGATTGCAATCCGTCGCGCCACCATGGCTTCACTAGCAGTAGAAGTCAGTGTGGTAGACGTGACCAATGAACGATCATGCCACAAGTTACTGAGACGCGACAGACGCTGCATTCTACAGCAAAATGTAGCGGTAGAATTGGACCGGTTCCATTTGCGCGCGACTCTACATTCTGTGGCGCGCCGTCAAATATTTCACTCTGCAGACTGTCGCTAGTGAAGCCACCTCCATTTGTTTCCTGCCTTCTCATTTCTCTGACTTACCAACTGCACTTTGTAGCGCAATCAGCTACGGCCAGTGGAGCCGCGGCCTAAGATTGTCCAAACTGTAGTGAGATGTTCTGTACTCCATAATTCTTATACAAACAGTTTTGAACGGTTACTGTTAACTGATAAGGACACCAATATCGACAGTATCGATTAAGAATTCGGTGTAGTTTTTAAAAATATCCATGAAAGTTTATATTATGTTTATAAGTGTGATCCTATAAAAACCGGACATCCCTGTAAAGCACGCATTTTTTACTAACATGTTTCAACTCAAGTTTAGACCTTTTCCGCATAGATTTAATAGATTTTCACCAATGTAGGAAAAAATAACATCGTCAATATGAACAGGCGAGAACGAATTGCCTTAGAAACGATGACTATCGACTGAGCTAATATAATTTCAATTGCTTGAAGAAATATGGCCAATTATAACTTTTGTTATCTATATACACAAGTGGGTTGGTACTATTTCATTTCCACTCTCAATCTTCAGTTGATGAATTTGTTTAAATAATTATATTCTATAAATAGAAACAATTATACAGAAGTTATTCTCATCGTTTTGATTCTACGTGGGTATCTTATAAAGTGAACCATCAAATTGTTGAGGGGAGTTGGAATTTTTGTTTGCTTGGTCGATAAAAAAAGGTTTATTATAAAGCATTGAAAACAACAAACCGAACCGAGATATCTCGTATGAAATAATATCTTGGTTAGTCATAGAATGAAATCATTGAATTTCGGAGGGGTTCCCTAGTTCCTTCCGCCACAATGGAAAATATCGGAGCGTGAAATGCAATAGTTTTCCTCACTGCCAGTTTGTGTACAAAACAAATATTATTTTTCGTGTTTGCAGGTCAGGAAATGTGGAGTAGGGACACGATAAGAATGAAGCTATAAATATCTTCAATTTCCTCAATCCAGTGCAGAAGCGCTCGTCCCAACATCAAGCGGCCTTATCGGAACGAGAAAAGTAAGTTTACACATCTACTTCTATATACAAATTTATTTTTTGATTACTAAGGTAGATGCCGGCAGCAGTATAGATGAAATATTGTGCTTATTTCTCAATAAACCTGATTCATTAAACGATATTGGGTTATTTTGAATAAAATAGCGTATAGCATAAATTTTGGAAATTGGTCTAGAAGGAGCCCCTATTTATTGAATAGTATTCAACAACACAGCCCCACAAAAAAAAGTGTCCCTTGGTATTATCGATGCTGAATTTGAATCCGAGGCCCGAAAAATCCCCTGACCCCCAAATTTTGAGCTATGTCCAAAAAGCTACCCTTAAATTGGTGTCAGAACCTTCTTTTTGAGTCATGAGATTGGGATGAACTACGACATCTTTTTAAGTAAATTTCAGAGCACAGGGAGCAGGTTAAGGAGAGCACTTGAGGAAACTACCTCCCCCACAATCACCCCCCGCTTACCCCTGTTAGGGCTTGAAATTTGAGTTGAGTGGGGTATGGATTTCTCTGTTTTGGGGGTTACTGAGATCGAATCTGAACTTCCAAGAGTCCGTAGACACCTCTTCTTCCCTTAATCATCCCCTCCTAGGGGTTGAAATTTGATTTTTCGCGCCAAGTCGAATAAGGTAAGGATTTCTGTGTTCTCAGATTCGCTGAAATTGAATATGATTTTTGAAAAGGCTTTCAAACTTTGTTGGGGTCTCCTCCAATGACTTTTAATTCTTTCGGATTTTATTATCTTTTGTTGTAATGTCTCTGTAATATTTGAAAAATCAGTGAAAAAAACTTGAAAATCATATTCATTTTAGCAAACCTGGAAACACAGAAATCCAAATCGATTAAGGGACTTGGAGGGAAAATCACATTTCAAATGTAGAAATTCACTTAAAAAGATATCGTAGTTTATCCCAATCTCATGATTCAAAAAGAAGGTTCTGACTAGGGATGTCATATATCGTTATTTTTGGGCGACACTATTCCGATATATCCACATGAAATGCACACTATCGAATCTGATATCTTTCAGCTGTAAATCATCATATCAACCATATCCTTCATCTTATTGCTCAAAACTAATTTTATAATTTCCATGAAAGAATAGGGGAATTATATCAAATGAGGTAGGCAGATCGTAGGTAAAAAATCATAGACGATTTTTCCACGATGAACGCTTGCATACGAGTCTGCAACAAATTGGAACATTTTCATGTGTGTTTTCTTAGTTTATTTATTACCCGTACTAGGCAGATCTCACAGCCGATATACCAACAGAGCACTGTAGTTACCAGCTTTTGTTTATTGGTATCGCGTGAGCAACTTTTCGTGACGATTTTTCAGTTTAAGTGCCAAAGCAAACATGAAAATGTCAAAAGGTAGGGAGACTAGTATTCAAGCCAATTCGCCCCTTACTGGAGAGCACATCAATCCGAGGGTTTTCCTCACCTCTATCCCCAACCAACATTGATTTTACATCACTACATAATATTGAGTATTTAACAATTACTTCATAATATTGATAATATACTTCCCTGGATCCTGTACATAATTATTATCATGGATAAAGTTTCATTGAATTTGAGTGGTTGAATTCTTCATTGGACTCATATAATTTGGATTAAAGTTTGAAAAAAAATATCGATGACCGATGTATCGAAATATCAATATTTTCCTTGGATATATCGAATTACTAAAACGATACTTTTTAAAAATATCGATAGTCGATATTCTTTGCCGGTATTGACATCCCTAGTTCTGACACAAATTTAAGGGTAGTTTTTTGGCCATAGCTCAACATTTTGGGGGACAGGGGATTTTTTGGACCTTGGATTCGCATTCAGCATCGAAAAATACATAGGGATACCCTAGCCCTATGAGACGATTTCAAAAATCAAAAAAGGGCGACATATTTAGTACATCACAGACTCGTAAGAGATGTGGTTAGTTCTAAGCTATTCCGGATCCCTAATCAAACTGTACATATTTCCGAATTGTTGATAGCACCGATTAATGAAGCTATTTCTGTATTCATCTTATCAATTACAGTTAGAGATTCGAAGGCAACATGACTACCGGAGCAAGGATATGGCTGGTTGCCGGGCTCATCGCGACGCTTCAGCTACTCTCCGTCGAGAGTTACATCGATCCCATCAAAGACGTTAGAAGGGAAGGAACAGACGGGCGCGTTGAGTACATAAAAGCTGTCATCGAGCCCTCACATTTACCTGGACGTAAGGTTGAGATAAAAACTTCGTTCTATCAAGGAAAAATTAAGCATTCCAAAACAAAGGATGAGTTCGTTGGACAAGAATTTTTTGAGCACATTTAAATAACGGTACCGGTAGTGGCCACAGTTCAGAAACTTTAGTTTTGACAATTGTGGGCCAACAGTAGTACTGACTTTCTTCAGGAATATAGAATATAGCCCGACTCTTCCCTAACATATCCATTGCCTAAAACTATCAAAAGAACAATTTTTTCTATTTTTTATTAATTTTTTTCACACCTTTATTTTGATCTAGTAGTGGCCACATCAAATTACGAGTGGCAACTGCAGCAATTCCAGTAGTGGCCACTTGACATTTTGCCCTCCTTACGTGTTTAATTCTACTCAAAATATAACAAAATATTTATACTTACTTCGTTAACTAGAAGCTCTAGGATACAGCCCAACAAACGAGGAAACTAGGGACGGTCATATTAAGAAGTTTACCACAATTTCCAATGATGCTCTGCGGACGAAACGTTCAACCTCTGACTAAAGATGACATGATTTAACCTCCAAAGTTAAGAGACTAGGAGACCGTTCTATCAAGGAAATATAAACTTTCCAAAACAAAGGATGAGTGGCCAAGACCGGTTTTTGAGTTACATTAAATTGGTCAATTTTCAAAAATTACTCGTATACCAAAACTTGGCGCTGGGGACCTCGCACTCAAACGAGGTTTTCTCGAGCAAATAAAATAGTAAAAATTGGCGCATTTGTAAGCTACAGGCATCTGATCAAATGCAGTTTATAGTGGAGTACTTAACGTTTGAAAACCTTTTTCTTTCAAATTTCCTTGAACTTCGCGTGGTAGAGTGAATTTTCGCCAACTTGATGAGAAAGATAGGAAATTTAACGCACTTTCCAACGGTATCCTCAAAGTTTACTGTACGTAATGCTGTATGGCAGTTAATGACATAAGGTCGAAAACACGAAAAGAATCTTAGAAATGAAATAACTCAAAAACTACGCAGGATAAAAAAATGCAATGAGATACTTTTGGTTTATTATTCAATAATAAACCATTGTAATCGCTCTTGAAAAAAAAATTCTAACCCCCCCTGAAAATTTCATGGTTTACGTTTCAAAGGGTGTAGAATCCGAATCTGCAATAAACATTTTTCCGTCCGTCCGCCGTACGATTTCTTCCAAACGGCTGGAGCAAAATATCTGAAATTTTCAGGAAAAATCAATATTGGTCCGACAACGCCCCAATTCTTTAGCCAGCACTCTCACTTAATTTAAAGTGCCCCTTAAGGGTTGTCGAAATTTTGTAAAATCCCTGAAAACCTCAAAAAAGTCTAAGCGGCCTAAATTTGGACTCTTTTTGAAGAACTTTCCATGAGGAATCGAATGAGTCCTTCTCCAGGTTCGTAGATCAAACCATTTTCGATATACGGCCCGATTTATGGTGCCAACATTTGCGTTTTTTTGGTTTATTATTGTTTATGTTTTCATCGCAGTAACCTAGTGATGTAGTGATGCAGTAATGTGGATACTGGAGTGAACTCCTAAAAGGCTTTGTAGCCGATACAAGGGTTGAAGCATTCTGATATGCATGAAACGCTGCTAATTCTTTCACTGGGGTTTATTATTCCATTGGCTTGCGTTCATGATTTGAATTTCTACTAAGCTTTGGAGTGTGCGTGTTTCACAGGAGATAGAGCGATTACTGAATTTCAGGAGGCACACAAATATGATCAACTGATCAATCCAAATAGGTATTTTGCTTGAGAACAGATTTACGTGCTCTATGCATATCTCCCGAAATTCAATAATCGCTCTATCACCTGTGAAACACCCACACTCCAAAGCTTAGTAGAAATTCAAATCATGAACGCAAGCCAATTGAATAATAAACCCCAGTGAAAGAATTTGCAGCGTTTTTGTTGAAAATTGGTAGTAGAATACGTGGGTGAAGTACTGCGCACCTTATCTGACACTCCCTCTATATTTACCTACACACATTTTAAAGTAAAATATTCTAAAAAAAATTGTGATTACCGATGAAGCAGGTCATTCAAAAATTGATGCTCATGGTGGGATTCGTACTCGTATTTCATTAAAATGTGTTTATAATTTTGAAATTGAACAAGGGGGTCCCAATTAAAAAAAAAAAAAAAAAATTGTTTTTAGTCGATTTTTGAAATTCATGCATTATGAAATTTGAGACAACAATGTTTGAAGGAGGGATACAAATAGTTTTTCTTGGGTGATTACAAAGGTTCATTATTGAAAATGACTAAGAACAATAAATGATTGATATTAATTAAGAGTATGCAATCAGGGAAATTGTCTATTGAGCAGAAGAGTAGGACTGTACAGTGGCATCTGATTGAATCCAGGTGTCGAATGTCTCGTGTTCTGGTAGAACTGTAAGTTTTAAGTAACTGTAAGTACGAGTAAGTTTTCGTATGTTGCAGAAAGTTGTCACCAAGGGACCACCACGAATAACGCTGTAAGGGCGTACGCTAAAAAAATGGGTTGTAACGAGGACGCAGCGGGTCACCTTATAGCCCGTTGCTTAGGAGGCACGGGAGGACACACTTACAACATCGTCCCTCAGAATCCCAGCAGCAACAGACACTGGTACTGGGACGTGGAGAAGAAGATATTCGACCTCGTGCACAAGGAAAAGAAAACCGTCATATATGAAATCACACCCGTCTACAACGGGCGTCTTCACGGAAGACCATCGACTCTGCAGTACAAGGTTAGCTTGCAGCAGATTTGTATTCTCTCCAGTAAGGATTTTCCAACCTACCTGCTCCAAGCATTATTTTACTCAGATTTGCTAGGGCAAGCTGCCTTTAATCAAGTAACTGAAGAATTGAGATGATTATTGTACGAAAGTTGGTACGGAAATGCAAATGCAGTTTAACTACATACTAATTGCAACAGTACGTACGTGCACAGTGCACAGATGCAACAATATATATACTATCTGACAGCCAAGCAGCACTAAAGGCTATTTCTGCTTTCTCAGTAACTTCAAAGCTGACTTGGAGTTGCCTCAACTCCCTCAAGGCTGCAGCCCAGGGCAACAAACTGATGCTGTTATGGGTACCGGGTCATGAGGGAATAGAGGGCAATGAGGAAGCTGATGGATTAGCTAAAAAGGGATCGGAGTCCAACCCAATTGGACCTGAACCCCAACTAGGGGTTACCAAGAGTTATATAACTCAACAGGTTCAGAAATGGGAGGACAAAACACGCACAGAATACTGGCACAACACTCCTAAGCAGAGGCAAGCCAAGAGGTTTCTTACAATCTCAAGGAAACGCGCAAAAGCCCTTCTATCATTGAGGCGCAAAGACCTTCGCAAACTTGTGGTTCTTCTTACTGGCCACTGCCCCCTAAGGTATCACCTAAACAAAATTGGTAAGGCCAGGACATGGAGAATTCTTTGAGTTGCTTGTGAGAGGCCCCCGGGTTGACTAGCTTTCGCCTTATGCCCGAGAGGCCCCACAACTCACAACTGGTGGGGGATGGGGGACGGTGATCTACTTCCTAGCGATTTCACTACCATCACGAATCCAACCGCTTACAGGGGGCAGGCAGGTGACGCTTTGCCGAAGCATTGCGTCTGTTGCCTGGGGCTCCCCCCGCCCGTGGTACCATTTTGAGCAGTGCCAGTCTGCAGACAGCCCACACAAGGTGAACCATCCCCCGCCCGACACACCCTAAGCCTTGAATGGTCACAGGCCCGACATAAGTCTACCGCTTCTCATACCTGGTTGTTTCCTGGGGGTGGAGTTACCCCATTCACCAACCAGTCATGAAGGGGCGGTCCCTTATCCTAGCACCTTAGTACCAAGTGTTCTTGGACCTCGGTCCTAGTACCTTCTTTGTGACTAAAAAGCCACTTCAGACCTGAAAAGGTAGCAGGCCCCGAGTGAAGCTTTCCTAACGGCTTCAGTCAGCGTAAGAGCTGGTCCCCAGAAGAGGGGTGCCAGCTTCTGTCTTCCACCGTTATTACTCAACCACTCTCCCTCCTTTGTGACCCGAAGCTCACTTTGGACCGAGAGGTAGTAGGCCCCGAGTGTGACACTTTTCCTGATGGTAGATGTGTCAGCGTAATGGGCTGCCACGGTATCCAAGCTAATGGCACCTTCTGACCCACCACCAGTACTCCGCCATCACACTCTACCTTTTCTGTGAATATAAGGTTCACTTAGGACCTCACAAGGTATCAGGCCTCGAATGGGACTCTTTCCTGGTACTTACTCCTGATCTGTACCGGTACTAAAGCCCCACTCTTCCCACTTTACCTTGCGGAGGGTTGTGGCCACCCAGTAAGGCCAGGACAGTAGAATGCCAGCCCTGCTGCGAAGAGGCGGAAACAGCAGAACACATACTTTGTAATTGTCCTGCTGTTGCATCAACTAGATTCCGCCATTTAGGGAAGGGTGCCCTAACACCCTCTGATATTGTCTTGGAAACGCCTGAAAACCTCCTACACTTCGTGAACGAAGAGGTTATTAAAAAGGTTATGAATTAAAATGGGGACAGCGTCACAATAGATCCCTTATCGAAAAAAAAAAAAAAAAAAACAGTACGTATTGTACAAGGAATATGCCTGATGTTCCTACAAGGTTTAACAATGCAGATGAAGAATAACCGTTTGTTTAATAATTTACCGAGTTTAAAACAATTTGTTTTAAAATGTTTCAGGTGACCGACTTCCACGATACAACGAAAGTACTCATGGCAGACAAGGCAGAGAATCCAGAACCAAGTGTATGTACGCATTAGAAAAAAATCTTTTCACCTAAACTGCGATAATTACTTGAGGTTTCCAAGTTACTTGGGTTGTACGTGAAACATCAAGAATAAGTGTACGAATAATGAACCAGCCAGAAAGACTAGATGGTGCTATTTCAATATTGATACAATAGCAATTAATTATTAGTGTCAACTTTAGTTTCATAAACCCTTCAAGATAACCAACGTCCAGAATCCAACTAAACTGATCTGAATTCCTCCTCAAAGAAAACACGATATCTAAGTGTCAGCGGATAAACATTACGCATAGGACATCTCAAAAGTATTAGCATACCTAGTGCAGAAATCACCTACATTTCGTAAGACCTGCACTAAGCCATAGCTCAACTCTTTAATTGAACTCAACAAGTTCAATCCATCATACGATCAATCTGGCAAATATATGTGCCATTTGGGGAGGCGCTTTAAACTGCCAAATGAATTGGTAATTCAATAAGCAGCATTGAAGAACAATCACCAACGATCCCTGAGGATTCTGCAGAAAGTTGATGCTATGCACCGACCTGGATCTACCAGTTATAAGTGAACAATAAAATGCTCGTATCAAGAACATCCGCTCCAAAATCCATTAAACACTTAAGCCCACCCGTTTCAAGCTTACTCCAACATATTCCCCAAGCCAGCAACGAACGTCACCTCAAAAGGCTTCACTTAACATTCGCTTCAACTTGAAAGAGCTATCCACTCACCCTGAATCAGATTCAAGACCATAAAGCAAGACATCAACTACTATGGTTTACATAGGTATGAGTGCTGTAGGCGTGTGGCCTGGATTCGCCCCCTTGGCGTTCTCTCCTAATTGGAGTGATCTTTCCACTCTTCAGAGCTACCTGTTCTCAAATGGATCGGTGGCCCTGGAAACCGCCATGGTGGGTGGGTCCGGGCCAGTCGTTGCCCTCAGTCCCTGGCTTGCCACATTTGGAGCTCTGAGCCCACCACATGTTTGAACCTCATTCCTTACCCTACAGACATATACCATGGTATTTTGATAAACTTCCTATGATCATTCATTATATTCTGTAACGTTATTGTTGTAACGGTATTGTTTGTTACAAAATTTTGTTGATGGCGATAAAGATCGATTACTATTATTGTTATTATTCTTGACATACTATGAACAATAAACTAATTGACTCAACATCATTGTCTCAACTAAAGTGCAGAGTAATTACCTCCAATAAAGTCACATTCATTTACAAAAACGCTGCAAATTCTTCCACTGGGGTTTATTAT
The DNA here is from genome assembly GCA_031894815.1 of Creontiades dilutus. Lineage (NCBI taxonomy): Eukaryota > Metazoa > Arthropoda > Insecta > Hemiptera > Miridae > Creontiades > Creontiades dilutus. The sequence goes on along the minus strand of JAVIWC010003462.1, from coordinate 314,038 downwards.
TCAATTAGCTTGCGTTCATGATTTGAATTTCTACTAAGCTTTGGAGTGTACGTGTTTCACAGGTGATAGGGTGATTATTGAATTTCAGGAGGCACACGAACATGATCAACTGAACAATCCAAATAGGTATTTTGGTTGAGAACAGATTTACGTGCTCTATGCATATCTCCTGAAATTCAATAATCGCTCTATCACCTGTGAAACACGCACACTCCAAAGCTTAGTAGAAATTCAAAACATGAACGCAAGCCAATTGAATAATAAACCCCAGTGAAAGAATTTGCAGCGTTTTTTATGGTTATCAGAATGCTTCAACCCATGTATCGGCTACAAAGCCTTTTAGGAGTTCACTCCAGTATCCATTACTACATCAGTAGGTTACTGATATCAAAACAAAAACAATAACAAACCAAAATAAAGCGAAAGTTGGCACCATAAATCGGGCCATACATCGGGAATGGTTTGACCTACAGACCTGGGAAGAGGCTCATTCGATTCCTCGTAGAGTGTTCTTCAAAAAGAGTACAAATTTAGGGCGCCTTGACTTTTTTGAGGTTTTTAGGGATTTTACAAAACTTTGACAACCCTTAAAGGGCACTTTAAATTAAGTGAGAGAGCTGCCTCAAGAATTGGGGCGTCGTCGGACCAACATGGATTTTTCCTGAAAATTTCAGCTTTTTTGCTTCACCCGTTTGGGAGAAATCGTGCGTACGGCGGACGGACGGAAAAATTTTGATTGCAGATTCGGATTCTACACCCTTTGAACCGTAAACCATGAAATTTTCAGGGAGGGTTAGCATTTTTTTTTTTTTTTTTTTTTCCAAGAGCGATTACAATGGTTTATAATTGAATAATAAACCAAAAAACAGTGCTTTAACTTTGGTGTAGATTTTATATCCTGGGTCCTCTAGGCACAGGTTTTACATACTTTTCCATGGAACATGTACATCCACATGGCAATACTGATCAGTGACATAAATGTGACCGAATTTTTGAAATGAGCCAAGTAATAAACTAACCTTGGACGTTGGGTCGATGCCTCGTGGACGCTTCTTCAAATGTGGAGGTTCGTGGACGGTTTCACCAAATTGTACGTGATCGTACCGCCTCTCCATCCCGTCAAGCTCTTTTTCCAATTTCTTGGGCGCCATTTTCAATTTTTGCCTCTGCTTCTTCGATAATCTCTTTTTCAGCGAGCCTCCTGAAACCATATGGAGTTCGTACAATCGTCATCATCAGGGAACAATACAACATGATTTACTTTATTGCAGTAGGTGCTTCTTCACGAAGCAGAACAGTTCAGAATGTTACGTAAATTGAAAACAGGATGGTTAGTCATGTATGAAAGAAATGGCACAAAATTCAGAATTTAAAGAACAGAATTGTTATTAAAATTGAGTTTTTTTAAATCGATTTCGACTGTTAGGTCATCATCAGTAACAAAATATAACTAAATGTGCAAATCATCTTATATAGTCTCAGAAGTTGAGGGAGCTTGAATCCTATTTGGAAAAGAAATTTGACAGGGGGCGGGAGATACAACCAATGAACAAAGTGAAAGGGACTCAAACAGATTATAGGGTAACATTTTGAAGTTCAATATTATGGAAAATAACCCACCAATGGTGAAACGCTCTTAAACATTTACCTGCTTTGATTTGAATCTGTATCATTTTTCAAGAACATCCAACATGCTTCCTTTAGGACAAAAATGAAGAAATTTACAAACTGTCTATCATGCCAAGTCAAAATTGAAAATATTTAGTTATTTATGTTTCAGTTTTATTTTGCTACTGATCCTAAAGTCAAAATCGATTTAACTTTGTAACTCAGTATTTGGTGGAAATTCTTCAATTTTTTATTAAATTCTGTTTTCATGATTTTTTCTAAATGGGTTTCCACAACTTCATCGCGAGTGATTTAGTTCGTAAAGAAATGGCATTTGAACACTAGTTCAGGGAATCCTATTTGAAACAGATATTGAGCTAAACTTCCTATCAATACCTTCTATTCAACCGCCCTCTACTGAGAATGCCAAGGGAGGCAAATGTGGTCTGTTCGGTTCACAACTATGACTTTTTTAACGATTCCCAGCAAAAATAAAAAATCTGTTGAGATCTTAGGTACCTATATGTTAAACTTTCAATTTTTTGTCACTATTTATAATTTTTCTCGTCTCATTGTTCTAGTTTACTGTCTTATTGTCTCCATATTGTTAACTGTTGGTATGAAAGTATCACGTCCCGTATAAATAAATAAATCAAAGCTCCCCCATTAAACTTGGATAGTTTTCTCAACTACAGAGGTTTTGCCCTCTATGGGGGGTTTTGAACAATACATTCTTTCTTAGGGAACTAACAGTGAAGGAAAGAAGAATGGGGAAAAGGCAATCAAAAATTAGGCACGGATTTCCGCAACCTCTCAAAAGGTTTATTTTCAATTAAGAACAATTTTCTGGTTCTCAGGTTTTAAAAATTTTGTATAAGTTTTCTGTTTTTGCCTCTAATGTATTTGCGTTAGGTTTTCGATAATACGAAGTAAATTTTAGTGGGCTGTAATAAAAATTATGCAGTTGAAAGATGGGAAAAGGAGTGACTGTCCTACGGAGCTCCTTACATATTGGAATTTATGTGCTATCGGTCAATTTGATTTACTTTTTCGCTTTAAACCATAAGATTGACCGTAAAGTGGATGATGATGACTGGAAAATCTGCACACCCAGAAGCGGTAGGTTTTTGACGGAGACAATCAAAGTGGAAACGGCGAGAAAATCGGAGGAAATCGAAGAAAACCAAGGAAAGGGGTTCTGTGTAGAAACGTGTAGACGGAGGCAGACGATGAGAAACGGTACCAGCTGCTGAAGTTTCCAAATTTCTAATTTTCCCGAGGACGCTGATGTTCTCAATGGGGTTGGGAAAAAGAGGATTTTGCAGTGAAATTGCTGGGGCCCTTGACGACTCGAACTGGATGTTGGCCTGTGAGGCTTTTCCTTTGGAGACCAGGAGAATGACTCTGAGTGGAAGATTGAGAGATAAATGGGAGATCAGAACAGGATTGGACGATTCGAGCACCATTGATTCTTCTTCTAACAATGCCATACTCCTCTTCCCTCAATCTTCCCCTGTATTATCAACCTGACAAGTTTGTTCTTTCGACCAGCACAATATGACCGAAATAAGCCACCTTCCCAGCCAATAGCTCTCTTTCCTTTCCCATCATTCGAAGCACTTGCTCATTTGTCGCGTGTGTGTGAACCAGGAGATTCTTAGCATGCGACGATAACACCACGTTTCGAATGCCTCCAGCTTGTTCATGCACTTCACTTTCACTGGCCAGGTCTCAGCCTCAAAGTAAGATAGACCAGACATAGCATTTTAACACACGCGAGTATGGATGAACAGCGATCTGTTGGCTAACACGGGCTTCCAAGAGGCGAATGCAGCGCGGGCAATTTCAATTCTGCATACTATTGCACAATCAGAGCTCAAGTCCTCCCTTGGACTAGAGTCCAGGATGGAGCATTGGATCTTTCAAGCTCAGGGAGGAGCTTTCAAGAGATCTGGACCACTGTGCGCTTGATCCCAGCCAACAGCTCTCTTTCCTTTCCCATCATTCGAAGCACTTGCTCATTTGTCGTGTGTGTGACCCAGGAGATTCTTAGCATGCGACGATAACACCACGTTTCGAATGCCTCCAGCTTGTTCATGTACTTCACTTTCAATATCCAGGTCTCACAGAAATAAAATAAGATAGACCAGACATAGCATTTTAACACACGCGAGTATGGATGAACAGCGATCTGTCAGCTAACACGGGCTTCCAAGAGGCGAATGCAGCGCGTGCAATTTCAATTCTGCATACTATTGCACAATCAGAGCTCAAGCCCTCCCTTGGACTAGAGTCCAGGATGGACCGTAGGATCTTTCAAGCTCCAACACAAACCAAAGTGGAGATAAGAGGACTCCAACAAGAACATTGATTTCAAAGTAGAAACAAGGTTATCAAGTGCTCCTTCTGGACGCTTTGGCCAACAAAAACTTTGTGCATTGAAATCGTGACCAACAACTACCAGCATTTAAGGTTTTCTGCACAGTTTAGCCATTCTAAGGTAGGCAAACATTAGTTAAAACTAAAAACAATACAGATTCAAATTTGGTTTAGATGTAGACCTTTGTCAGGGATTCACCACATTTGAAATGGCAAGCGACCGACATTCTCGATTTGCAACGAAACTCAAAAACAAGCTCACCTTGCGATGTTTCTTGAGTCGCTCGAAGTTTTTCGATTTTCATCATCGTCTTTTCTTTCTTGGCCAATTTACCGGCGTCCGGCTTCTTCCCAAGATGAAAATCCTGCACGGATTTGCGTATTTTTCGACGAGTAGCTTCGTCCAAAGTTTTCTTCTTCCCTTTCTGCACGCCCACGACCTCGCCTGATTTGGTTCTGTTGACGATAACGTTATGCTGGGCTTCCATCTTTATCTGGTGAACAAAAAATTTGCATCCATTGAAATTGAAGAATCTCGAGTATTGCAGGAATATTGAAGGATTACGGGTCGGCCAAAACCATCATTAAATATGGCACTATTTTGTGGTTTGGAAAAAGCAAACGGTTGTTAAGAACGTTTGTGTTAAGCAGGAAAAATTAATTATATCAAGACAGTGTTATTCAGAGAAACAATACCACTCTATCTACAAGCGTCGAAACAGTGCTACTCTAGCTACCAGAGTTGGTAAAATTTACTCACAAGTACAATACTTGAAAAATCGAAAGTACAAGTACACAAGTGCACCACGATTTGTACTTGTCTAGGTGGCTTGTACGGGTGCTTGTACTTCAAGTGGGTGATTATCTGATAACTGGCCATTTTGAGGCGACCAAATTCCGAAAAAAAGTTGATAAAATAAGTGGCATTATGGGTTTTCCTATTTGTGGTTGGCAAAATTTACTCACAAGAACAAAGTACATTTGCACAATACTTGAAAAATCGAAAGTACAAGTACACCACGATTTGAATTTGTGTAGGTGGCTAGTACGGGTGCTTGTGCTTCAAGTGGGTGATTATCTGATAACTGGCCATTTTGAGGCGATCAAATTCCCAACAAAATTTAATAAAATAAGTGGCATTATGGGTTTTCCTATTTGTGGTTGGCAAAATTTACTCACAAGTACAAAGTACATTTGCACAATACTTGGTTTTCCTATTTGTGGTTGGCAAAATTTACTCACAAGTACAAAGTACATTTGTACAATACTTGAAAAATCGAAAGTACAAGTACACAAGTGCACCACGATTTGTACTTGTCTAGGTGGCTAGTACGGGTGCTTGTACTTCAAGTGGGTGATTATCTGATAACTGGCCATTTTGAGGCGACCAAATTCCGAAAAAAGTTAATAAAATAAGTGGCATTATGGGTTTTCCTATTTATGGTTTTCCCTGATGACGAAAGAATTATAATTAACTTTTCCCGTCAAATTTCATAAAAATTTAAACTGGGCCATATCTGTCATTATTGCATTTTTCAATTCTAACCATCTTCAACCTAAAAATGGACTGGATTGTCCGCTTGAAAACATTTATGCTTCACAAAGAAATAATACTCACCGGTGTGGTGTAGAATAGAGGTTGGTGTTGTTAAATATCAATATTTGTGGGCCATAACAGTTGGCGCAAGCAGTAGGAACCGATATAAAACGATACAATAATTGATTGAATCTCTCCAGAGCAAAAGACTGCCAACACCACATTCCTAGACTTAGTATCTTTCACTTCCTCACTCACCTGATTCTAAAAACAAACTGTGACAATGACCTCACTCGATTGCTGAACTCCTTCCAGCCAGCAACATGAATTTCCACTTTGTCATTTCGTCCGGGCCATAATCAGCCAAGACGGACGGTATTAGACTCCTGGGAAGTGTTACATTCAAGAAGAATAACCTTCAGTCGAAAAGGTTTGATAAAATCAGCCTCATACCTGTTAAGTTTTGCAACTAAAGGGAAATTTTCCTTAAGAGGACACAACACAACTTCGAACTCAGTCCGAGCTATGAATACTTTTGGCCTGCAGCAAGTACATGTACTTGTTTCCTAGTTCTTAGTACATTTATCTCTGTGCCCAATACTTAGTAATTGGAATGGCTTTCTCCTGCATTTCAAATATCAGTAATACAAAAACATAATTTCTTAAACTAAGCCAAATTCGCTTTATTCTTATAACTTACTTCGTTGATGAGATCTGAAGTTGCTGTTTCGATACGGTTTAGAAACATTTGCTCGCTCTCTCCCGATTTCTGTCTTAGAGTGGGTAAATTCTTGTCGTATTGGTTCATACCTAATAAAAAAGAAGAGAATTAGAAAAATGTTTTAAAGGTTTTCATTACAACTTCAAATATTAAACTTGGAGGTTGATTGTAAGATGATGAAATAAATTCAAAAATTGTCATTATATTAATAATTACTACCTTTTATTAAATATGGTACACTATTTTTTTCCTAGGTATTCATCACTCAATTTTTCATAGTGATTAACATTACAATACTTTAGTATCATGTTCTCAAACTCTTAGAATGAACGATGACAATCATAGATAAAAGGAATTGGGGTAGATCATCAAAAACGTGTGAATTTTATCAATAACAAAACATGTAATCAAAGTAGGTTACCTAACTGTGTGATTGGGTTATTTTTGGGCCAGAATAGTTGGAGCAGTATGAAGGATCCAAAATGATACGAAACCATAATGATTTGAATCCTTTGAAATAATTCATCTTGTTTTTTATTCCAATTTATTATCATTCTCTCTGTTTATAATTTATTGCTATTTTGTCGACGATTGGCCTAATTTCATGATTATGAGTGTTTTCGGCGTTGAAGAATATTATTATAACTACATTTCAACCAATCATTTTTTTGTTTCGTTTTTTAATCCTATGCCCTTCGCGTTCATTTGACGTCTCGCTGCCCAGTACTTTTCACATGCCGATTCCTCCGGTGTTGATCGTCCAGTCTCAACCAGTGCAGGGCATTTTATGATATGACGGGCGTCCGTTTCTCAAAAATTGCAGAGAGGACATGTTGGCGAGTCAGCTACCCCTATTCTGCACAAATGCTTTTGGAGGTAGTCGTGGTCAGTGACCACTCTGAACAGGGCCACCGACATTTGCCGTGGGAGAACAGAGGGAATGATTCCCTCCCTCCCCCCTTGGGGAGGAAAATCCCTGGCCAAACTGAGTCAGGGGGCCCGTGCCTGAGCACCTGTTTACAAAATGCACTACAGGGTGGAGCTGAGCGTTCTAGCTCGCCCTAGCTGCGAGAACCTCCCAGTCCTTCCCAGTGCTGGCTTCTTCCACAGCCTCCATGCTGCGGCGCTTTATAGCAGCTACTATGTCACGCCTAACCCTATGCAAGGTACGAGGTGGATCCGGTTGTGCTTTTCTGGCACTTTCTCTTTCCATCCGGTCTGCTTTTTCATTTCCCCTGACCCCACACCCCTGATCCACTGGAGGAGACGGTCCCCGCCATACTCCCAGACCAACTGCAGAAACCCAAGGGCGTCAGCAATCGCCTGCGATCTGGCTAAGGCCTGAACAGTACCAAGTGCAAGTATGGCAGCCTGGCAATCCACAAAAATCATGACCCTCCACAACTGTCGCCTGTCCACCTCCTGCACAGCAAGCTGAATAGCCGCCACCTCTTCATCAAAGTTTGTACCATTCAACCCACAGGCTCGCTGATATCAAAAAGTGCTGTGTGCACACCAGCTCCTCCCATCCTTGACAGCCCCATTGGTATATATGTGGTACCACTCTCTTGTGGGCTATTGCTCCTGTATGGTCAGAATGGCGGCAGCTCTCAATTCCAACGGCGTGGCGTTTCCCTAGAAGATGTTCCCGATCACATCAAGATCGTACGCAAAAGGGTGGTAGTTGTACTGCTTCGGAAAGGGCTCCGGTACTCCTAAATTTAGCCCCAGCTCCCTCAGCTTGCTCTCAACTGGTATGCAAGAAATTGAGCTGTGACAACAGGTGGGCCTGCTGCGGCGCATAGTTTCTCCAGCATGGAGTACTCTGTCTCTTCAGCTTCTAACTTAGAGTCATAGTAGCTCCATCCACCACAGAGTTGATGGATTGGATACCCATCTGGGTTTGCATCGCGGCAATTGGGGTTGACTTCACCGCTCCAGTGGTACTTCGTAGCGCCACATTCTGGACAAGTTCCAGCTTCTCTCGAGCAGTGCCCGTTGCCATGATTGTTGCTTCGCAGCCATACATGATGGCTGATTCCAACCATTCAAAGCACCTTCATTACCAATAATTCATCGGTAAGTACATACACGCAAATAACTACCACAAAATGCAAAACTGTGCACTAAATAATTAGTTTAGCAAATTAAGTAATGGCTGATAACCAATTGTTTTCAGGGTAGAAGTCGAGAATAGGTGACCCCTTCCTGAGATGACCGTCGCCATATTGAAAAACCCGATGGCTCCTATCGATATAGGTCCACGCTTTCGATGTGTATTCTGTCTAGTTTGCTGGTCTGGATGCTCGCTTCGCTCGCATCTCAAGAACAAAAAAATATCCTACATCAATCCTTCTAGTAAACTATAGGTCACTTGGACAAATAGATCAGAACGTGTTAACACTTGTGTCTTCGTGAAAATTCTTGTGTCGTTCGTTCGTGAAAATCATTCCACAATACTTACATGGCAGTGGTGTCGATATGTTATCCTACATACACATCGATACAGTCTGATAAGAGGAAGGGGTCACCTATTCTCTACTTCAGCCGTTTTCAGTTCTAGCGTTAGTTGAACTAAAAACTTGGTAACACGACCTTTAAGTAAGAGTGCAAAACACTGCAGGTAGATAAGTAGGTACATTAAGTTACCAGCTAGCAAAGGTCCTGAGCTGTTCATATTCTGCAAATCGATGAGCCCTTTCCGGCCGGCTTTCTTCTTCTTTTTCTGTTTGAACTTCCCGGCCGAGGATTTGGCCAGTTCGCGAAGTCGACCGATTTCCAAGACGCTTTTGGGAACCTCTTGATAGTCGAGTTTAGTGGGCGGAGCATTCACTTTGTCTTTCAAACTGAAATAGAAGGATTGGGATTCGTAATGAACGCTTTACCTACTTAAGAATGAAGTGGGAAAACAATTTCAACGAGTAGGAAAATTTCGTGGGGTTCCGAGTAAAAGTGACCAAGTAACATTTGCAAAATTTTACAGGGGAGCGATCTGAAGTTTCACCTATTTTCTTCTTACGAACACTGGTTGTGTGACGTCTCATCCGACTATGTTTCGATTTTTCTTTATCCTGTAGGTAGTTAGCTAGTGCCCTCCTCTCATATCGTGCTTCAAAATTCACTTCAGATTAAATAAGAGCTGTTTATTCGGAAAACTCTATTTGATCATTTTTACCTGCCTGGAGTTTCAAGCTTTACTTTGGTCAATTCAATTTTTCGCAAATCAGTCGCATAGTTACATGAAATTGAGGGATTGAATAGTTTTTTCGTTAATTTATCGTGTTGCCAAGCATCTAATAACAATGATATACCTATTTCTGTTAGAAAAGGTTATCCATTACCTATCACTGTAATTGGTCATTTTCACCTGCCCACTATGCAATCTTACAAATCTTACACAGTAAAAGTGATCAAATGGCAATTGATAACATTTACATGCACCAGCGAGAGTACATTTATAATCCATCTCGTGTTTTGTGGTTGAGTTCAAATGCCATTTGGTCACATAAAACTCTTTGGGTCAGGCAGGTAAAATTTATTTTCAAGCATTTCTTGCACATCAGTTTGAAGATAACGTTCTTAGCAACAACACACAGTAGACAACGTTCCTTAGTACCGGAATGACAAAAAAAGCTCATTTTGAAAAAAATGTTACTTGGTCACTTTTACCCGGAACCCCACGATTTGTATGCTATAGATAGGTCTATGTATTCCACCGTTCTGGAATATTCAAGGTAATAGCCTATTACTATTACTATTAGTAATAGGCAGGTAGGGGTTTCTGAATAAAACCTAACATCCAAAAGCTACACTTTCCTAAAAGAAAGAGTATTCAAATCTATTATTATTTATTAAATTATCCGAATAGATAGCAAGATATAAGAGGTTGCACTTCATCTACCTTAGCTCCCTCCGAAGTTTCTGAATCGCGGGATCTTTCACTCCGTGATGTTTCTTCCCAGGTATTTTTCGTCCCATTTTCTATATACCGCGAATTCTCTAATACACAAAATATGTAAAGAAAACTTCAATCTATGAAAATTATTAACAAATTGATCGGAACCCAAAATCAAAACAACACCGCGTGTTCCCGTCGTGTGACTGCAGTGTTGCCAAAAAAACATTTACTTCAATTTTCCGTAGATTGACGTTTTCCGTAGATTGCACTTGTAAAATCCGTAGATTGATGTTTTCCGTAGATTGAACTTGTAAAATCCGTAGATTGACGTTTTCCGTAGATTACACTCGTAAAATCCGTAGATTGACGTTTTCCGTAGATTGTTCGTCTAAAAGAATTTTGTCAGCGAATTCCTAAACTTGTGGCAAAAGGATCAAATATAAATGTCGTAAAACCCATGGTGAACTTTAATGTGGTCCCTAGATATTAGAATTGAAATGTTTTGTGAATAATATTTCTTTCTAACTTCTATAAACAAATAGATACACAGTTATGTTATCATTTCTTGAATAATTATTCACTCAGTTTTTTGAATCACGGACAAAAAATCCTCGCGTTTAGCCCACCCCGGACAAAAATCCCCGTGTGAAAAATGACAGAAATATCCTATCGTCTAGTTTGCTGGTCTGGATGCTCGCTACTCTCGCATCTCAAAAACAAAAAAATATCCTACATCAATCCTTTTAGTAAAGTATAGATCAGTTGGAAAAATAGATGCGTTACCTATTCTGTGATTCAGCCCTAGTTTTCCGAAGTTGGGGATTTTTTGTCCGCCCTAGGAGATTTTTTGTCCGATTACCCCGTTTTTTGGATGGATGTGTGTTGATGGACACAGTGATCCATTTAACTTTGCCATCTGATGACAAGTTGTTGGGACCTTGGCTGTCATACTTTTTCTTATTTTGATATACAATTCAGCAATATTGAGCTACTATTCAATCTAGTTGGTAGGTAACAATTCAAAATTAGATGATTCTGATCAATTAATTTCTTTATCTCTCAGCAATGGCTATAGTTTTCATTGATACCAAGTTCTAGAAAAATTAAAGGGATCTTCGTACGAATTAAAATGTATTAAGCTTGTTTTGTCGAACCAATTACCAATAACAGAAGGGAATTTTATTTCGCAGATTTTAATGTCAGAGTTACGAACATCAAATTATGGAATCCCGCTTCTATTTTTTTTAAACCCGTCCATTGCAGCTAGTGACACAAGACAGTCCTATTTGAACCTGCTGGATTTTGCTAGAGTAGGTACGCAGGGCTACGAAGCACGATAAATGAGGTATTTTATTCTAAACACTTTTAATTTTAAAAGGAACAATAGTAGGACATTCATTAGTTTTTTACTAACAAACAAGGAGAAAGAGAAGAACGGTGGGGAAATTTCGATTTTGAAAGATCAATAAGAGAAAAATGTTTCTGTCCATTTGCACTAGTTCCATATTCATACCTTCAGAAGCACCATCAACACATGGGTTAACCAGCAAACCACAAGATGGTAAAATATTGAAGGGTATGTCCACATTAAACACATGGTGGGCAAATCCAACACCCAAATTTCTGAAGGGCTACATAGGTAAAACTGTAGGGGTCTGAAAGCAATGCTCAGCCTGTGAGGAGGCTATTGAAACAGCATCCCACATAATCTTTGCATCCAACAAACCACAAGATGGTCAAATGTTGAAGGGTATGTCCACAGTGAACTAATGGTGAGCAAATCCAACACCCAAATTTCTAAAGGGCTACTTAGGTAAAACTGTAGGGGTCAAAAGCAAAGCCTGTGAGGAGGCTATGAGAAACAGATGCAAACAAACCACAAGATGGTCAAATGTTGAAGGGTATGTCCACAGTGAACTCATGGTGGGCAAATCCAACACCCAAATTTCTGAAGGGCTACTTAGGTAAAACTGTAGGGGTCTAAAAGCAATGCTCAGCCTGTGAGGAGGCTATAGAAACAGCATACCACATAATCTTTGCATCCATCAACACATGGGTTAACCAACAAACCACAAGATGGTCAAATGAAGGGTACGTCCACAGTGAACTCATGGTGGGCAAATTTCTGAAGGGCTACTACTTAGGTAAAACTGTAGGGGTCTAAAAGCAAAGCTCAGCCTGTGAGGAGGCTATTCCAACAGCATCCCACATAATCTTTGCATCCATCAACACATGGGTTAACCAACAAACCACAAGATGGTAAAATATTGAAGGGTATGTCTATAGTGAACTCATGGTGGGCAAATCCAACACCCAAATTTCTGAAGGGCTACTTAGGTAAAACTGTAGGGGTCTAAAAGCAATGCTCAGCCTGTGAGGAGGCTATTGAAACAGCATCCCACATAATCTTTGCATCCAACAAACCACAAGATGGTCAAATGTTGAAGGGTATGTCCACAGTGAACTAATAAATCCAACACCCAAATTTCTAAAGGGCAAATCCCACATAATCTTTGCATCCATCAACACATGGGTATGTCCACATGAAATTGATGGGTGGGCAAATCCAAATCCACCCAAATTTCTGAAGGGCTACTTAGGTAAAACTGTAGGGGTCTAAAAGCAATGCTCAGCCTGTGAGGAGGCTATTGAAACAGCATCCCACATAATCTTTGCATCCATCAACACATGGGTTAACCAACAAACCACAAGATGGTCAAATATTGAAGGGTATGTCCACAGTGAACTCATGGTGGGCAAATCCAACACCCAAATTTCTGAAGGGCTACTTAGGTAAAACTGTAGGGGTCTAAAAGCAAAGCTCAGCCTGTGAGGAGGCTATTCTAACAGCATCCCACATAATCTTTGCATCCATCAACACATGGGTTAACCAACTAACCACAAGGTGCACAAATCCCAATGAGTTCTATCCAAAGCGAACAATTATTGAAAGGCTTCAACAGAGATCGATAAATAGCGATTAAATAACAAAAACCTCTTAGGAAAGTAGAATAAGCCCCTCCCCCCCCCAATGAGTTCTCCTCAACATGTACATTTAAGCAAATCAGCAAGGAAAGTTAAGGAGCCCATAACGGATAACGAAAAAGTGGTAATGGTGTTTCATATTTACAAAAACTCTCACGACGTAGTTTTTTGAACTGTAGTAACCAACCTCAGCATTATACTTCGGTAAACAACGGAATGAACGGAACACAATAATAAGAAGCAGAAATTTATTTAATTTTTGATGAATTACAAATGAAATAATTCTCTTCAATTTTTATATACAGAGGGTTTTTTTCAGTAGTCGTCCCCTTTGGAAATGACCTCTTTGCAAGTGGGACGGAGGACGATGGTGTGCTCGAACTGGGCAGTGTAGCACCCCTTGATGTCACAGAGCGGGGGGTATGCTTCCACAACGCCTGTAATGAAAGAAAAAATGCAATTATAATACGAGAAAATATCGATAAACAGATTAATCATTTTGATAAATTATTTATTGATTGATTGGATAATGGTTAGTTCAGTTCACAGTTGCTACTTAAAACTTTCAACGCGGGACCAGAAACACGACCCAACGCGATGGGAGTGCTCAACTTTTGGAATTTGACATTGGCTCTATATTTTTGGGTTTTTAGGGTATACAGCGTGCCCCCCCTTATTTTCTCTAATTGTGGACGAAAAAAAATCGGACCAATGCTAGTCTTCATAATTTTATTGCGTACAGTTCAAAAATGACCAAATTGCGCAGTACAAACCAAGATTAACTTTGTTTTTTCAAATGGAAACCCCCATTTTTTATTGCAGATTCGGATTCTACGGAAAATTTCATGAACATTTGGCTCCTCAATCGATTTTTTTGACCGCGCGCAACCCGTTCAGCGAGCGCTCAAAGATGGGCAACCCAGGGATAGCGGCAAAATTGAGATGAAGGTAGTCCTCAAGTGTGGCACACAAATTTCAATTGTTTTTCAACGCTGATTCTCGTGGTGCTATCCATTCTTTTTGAATAGGAAATCTTCGATTTTCATATGAAGGGTAATGAATCAATCCCGATAAAGTGTTACAAAAATTGTAAAATAACAGGTAACTTTTACACATCACAAAATTATGTAAGCAGCAATGGAGAAATAATTAGTGAAGAAAACAATACTCGAAAAAGATTCCACGGAAAATGAATGATTTCCTCCTAATAAAGTGGCTTTTTTGGCTGTAAAATCAAATCAAGAAAAGGATATCAACACGCGATTCAACGTTGAAAAACAGTGCTTACCGTGCCAATTGAGGACAACCTTCATCTCAGGCGCTGATTGCGCATCTTTGATCTTGAAAAAATCACCAAATGTTCATGAGCCGCAGAATCCGAATGAAAAAAATGTTGATTAATCTTGGTTGCGCAAATGCAATTTTGTCATTTTTGAACTATATGAAGAATTTGGTCCGATTTCGGTCGTCCACAATTAGAGAAAATAAGGGGGGGGGGGGAGCATAGTTACTAGGACACCCTGTATATTATGTATTGAAGGTGAAATAATGAGATAACACCAATTTTCAAGGCATGATGTCTGATGACATCATGTGTGAGCCATGAAAGTCTGAGTTGTGCAAACCCGCAATGACTCAACGATTGTTTTCATCCTGACTACATTTGCTTGCGATAAACGCTCTGAAACGCCTCCAAAATCATGTTGTTCGGTTGTGAAGATTTATTACTCACAATGAGGGGGCAGAAATAGGTAAATTGTACGAAACGAAGCCTGTTATTATAAGTGCACTAAATAAACACATCGATTTGGAAACGACACATTCTATTTTGTACAGGGGGGAAGTAATCAAGAGAAAGACCACCTCAAGAGGTTTCTAAATGGAGCCAGGTACTCAGGAGGGATTTTCAAAGTTTGGAAACAGCTAGAAGAGCCAGTGATATCATATGACATCGTCATGATCCTTTCATCCGCGTTAAAAGTGTTCATCATTACCATTTCAATTGCTTTTCGCATTATGCTAGTATTCCACTGTCCTGACACCATACACACACAAACAAGGAAACAGACGATTTTGACAGATAATTGCTATGACCAGGGGCAGCTGTTGACAGGAGCACCTGCACCCTCTGGTCAAAATGAAAAACATACCTGATAACATAATCTTACTGTTTTCCATCTTTCCCCCATTAATTCTCACTGAAGAGCAGAAGTTTCAAATTTTGAGTTTGGTGAGGGGGGTTAGGGGTTCGCTGTCCAGGAGCACACTCCGTCTGTGCCCCAATGGGCGGAGCTTGGACGTAAAACAAAGCGTTTGATTGGATCCAGCTCCAAAGAATGAACCAATGAGAGGGCCCGAAAAAAAGCGCGCAAAATTTCAGAGAGCACACCTAAGCGGCTGCTCACCCACTAGAATGCGTGCATCAATAAAACACACTCTCATCCTATAATCAGTTGATTATCTGTCAAGGTCAGCAGATATTACAAATGGGTAGGTATTTCCAAGAGAAATTTTGATGTTTGTTTTTTATCCTAAATAGAGTGTGAATATAAATGGTGAGGGATACATCGTTCAAAATACAGGGAAATTCAGTATAGTCAAATTTTCCCTCTTAGAAGTTGGTCTAATTTCCAACTTTTCTTGTCGAATTCAAGCCATTTTAATAAAACCTACATAACCTTGTGTTTGGTTCACCAACCAATTTTCAGTCATTTTTAAAGAAATAAGCTCTAACTGTCAAACATACAACGAATTTTTATTTGCATTCACAGTAAATTTTAACATAAAATGATCTTATTCAGCCTTTGTTGTTACCTTTATCACACAAATCCTTGAGAGCCATCTGGTACCTCGTCTGCCCCAAGCGATCCAACCAGCGCTTGCAGAAAGCCAGGGTGCCGAAGTTCTGGTTGATCGTGTTCAACAAACTTTTCGACGACTGAATTCTGAAAAGATCCAATCATTCACGAGTGAAGATACCATAAGATAGACACAAATTGTTGTGATAAAAAAATTATCGTAAAATATATTAATTATTTGTGAAATATGAGAAGTGATGAATGACACACAATGCAGTGTCCCATTTTAGTACCTCGTTTTTTACAAGGCAATTCAAAAAAAAGAGGAAAAACAAGTTTTTTTAGCACTTTTCCAGCGCTCTGCAGATGATTCATGCAATAAATGTTATCGAACGGGTTGTTGGAGCTCTTCAAAAATTTTTCTTTATTGTCATATGCGTTTGGATCCTCTCTTCAAAAAACGTTGTTCACCTCCCATTAACTTTCTTTTTTCAAAATTGGCATTCAAGGCAAACATCATAAAGCTGAACATACCCGGCCAATAGGATGTGCAAAGCCTTCAGCATGCAGTAAAAGATGATATCGATGATGTAGACGACGATTCTAATGAATCCGAGGAATGACAAAACTAATGTAAGAAAATACATGCTGAAGAAGCCCACGTTGTCTGGGCGAAACGTCCAAATATAGATTTCCATGACAATAAAGAAAAATTTTTGAAGAGCTCCAACAACCCGTTCGATAAGAAAAATGGTCAATCCATGCCTCACCAACTCAAATACAATAAATTTTGAAACGCGAGTTAACAACGTTTATTTTGGTCTAAGAGAATTTAAATTTCTTACAAATATTTCAACGAAATGACCATTCTAGCACTGTATGGCTGTAATTCCTTAATGGGCCCATATAGATGGGATACCCTGTATAATGGAATCATACTCTGTAATCCAAGTCAGGATACCAATTTACCTCAGAGGTACAAAGCCTGCATCGAAGTTTTTCATGTAGTGAGAAACTTCCATGTCATCGTGCACCACACCGCGACCTGTGGATCCGAAAGTTTCAATTGCGTAGAACTCGTTTTCCTCCATAACAGTGGCCTCTCCTCCCTGGAAAACCAAAGAGCGATCTAACATTAGACACCTCTTAATTACAAACAGAAACACCTACTACAATAATAACAACGTAAGCATGACATTCCCTACAAAGTAGATGAAAACAAGGTGTAAAACTCAAATTTTTGTAGTACAAAAGGCATGAATAGTATCAATACCCTGATTAGCAGCGAATACTTGTAAAATACACAATTTTGCTTTATGAAGCAAGGAAATGTAAACGTACAATAATTATTGTATACCACGAATTCTATTGTAAGTTATCTTTGCAGCTAGTCAGAGCTGTGGCGAGAACATTCAGGCCATGGGATGGAATTAACCGGGTCCTTCTGAAAGTATAGGATGGCGCGCAGGCAGTGGCGTAACCCCGTGATGCAGGGGGGAAGGGGGGGAACAAATTTTGAATTTGATTCAATTTGAATTGATGAATGAAAATTAATTTTTTTTTTAATTTTAAAGAATAAAGCGGAACTAACGATACACAAAAAATTCGATTATGTAACAAAGTTTATAAACATCAACGGTAATGTAGGTTCATTGATCAATCATCTTTTGGTTTTATTTATAACCAGGTGAGGAAGGGTGTAAAGCAGCTAAGGTGTCAGAGTACTACGTGGGTAGGCCTACCTGAGGAAGTACGGGGGGCTGATAAACGTTACGCTGCTGCGCGCAGGAATCGGGTGTTTTTGAAATGGGTAGCAGGGGCGTGAGGGGATTGAAGGGCAGGATCGGAAGTTGTAGCACACCATCAAAAAAGGCTTCAGTTCAGCCATCGTATGTTGGAGATAATGAAGAATGAAGACGCGATTGTCATGATGAATGATGAGGATCACTTTCTCCTTGACAGCTACGTCAACACGCAGAATTGGCAGTATTGGGCCCGACGTTAATCCATAGGAATTCAACAAGCAACCTATCCACAGTGACAAGGTGATCGTTTGGTGTGGGGTTTCCAAGTTGGGAATCATTGGACTAGCATCGAGAGGAACCTGGAAGCATCCGAGATGTTCATGTATAGACGCATGTTGCGCATCTCATGGGTTCAGCGGGTGACCAACGTTGAGGTGCTCCAACGTATGGGGAAGGAGAAGGAGCTTCTTCTTACCATCAAAGAGAGGAAAGTGCGGTACCTCGGGCACGTGATGAGGGGTGCTCGTTACGAGCTGTTGATGCTCATTAGAGATGTTCAATATTTCTGTCCCAGCGACAAAGTCACCTATATGTGACAAGGAACTGGAAAAAGCAGTGACAGATACTTTGGTGACTGCGCTGGATTCCAACACAAAATACTACTTTGCGCAGGCGCGGGATTGGAAGGCGTACCGCAGTTTTGCTTCGTCTCCGCTAGGTGGCTCTGGCCTCAGTCACTGAATCATCTCATATCCAATATCCACTTACAGTCTCTGTCACCGCGTATCGCAACCGTTTCAACCATCCACTCTCTGTCACCGATATGCCAGTTATCAATATTTGTCACCAATATTTCCTTGTCACTGGAACCGAAGTCACCGACATTTGTAAGTCACCGGATCGCACATCTCTGATGCTCATCATCGAAGGCAAGATTTGTGGGAGGCGTTCGATTGGGAGGAGACAGAATTCATGGATAAAGGACCTCAGGTGCTGGTTTTCTTGGTCTTCGGTGGACGTCTTCGGTGCAGCAACCAACAAAGAAGAGCTGGCCGTTTGGATCGCCAACCTCCGTGTGGAGACGGTGATTCAAGAAGAAGATTATTTACCTAATAATATTATCTGTTTTATTTTGTAGCGAGTAGAAATAGGGTACCTTAACGATAGGAACAGTCTTTCCAGCGTGAATGCGGTAAGGGGCGATGGAGTGGCCGTTCAAATTGCGGATCGACTTGACGGGGAAGGTTTTCCCGTCGATTTCCACTTCGTACGACTCCATCACTTCCTGGATTTCCGCTCCGATTTCGCACAACTGCACATCTATACCGGCCGCCTGAAATGTGATAAAAATTATTAGAATCGAACAACTTGCGTATTATTAATGTTTCAGACAATAAGATGATATTACTGTTCTGCAAACAAAACAAATTGCACTTATTTATAACCTGTACCACTTATATCAGTGCCGGTTCAGAATACGACCTTCAATCTATCTACAAATCTCCACCCACTGTCCCGCGAGATCAAAAACATGAGGAACCAGAGTAAGGTTTCAGTATTTTTGTCGTGGAATATGTATTGTTGTTATACTTTCCAAAGGCAAAATGGTAGCCACAGCGGAAAACCCCATTCAAATAGACGATGCCCGTTTTGCAGGCAAAAATCAGGGGAAGATTGTTTGCTGGAGACGCACCCTAATCATTGGAAGATTCAAATGCTGAAGTGGTGAATAATAGAAACCATGGAGCATGCGAAGGTAGGCCCTGGGGTTTGGTCTGATGAAAGGTGATGATTGCCGATATTTCCACAGTTCTCGACGTGACAAGGCCAACGACTCTGTTGCCAAAAATTAAGACAGAGACATTCAGTTGTAAACTCAGATGAGTTGGCGGCCTGCTGATGTCTTACCGGTCGAAGGTCTGGAATCCTACGTAGACCCAAGTAATGGTGCTCAAAACCATCATTCCCTGCAGCACATGAGAGGTCATGGTTGGACACTTAGATGAAGGTGTTGAAGAAAATGAGGGGCTTGCAACACCGCCTACAATCACACCTGGACTCATATACTGCAGGCGAAGGTACAAAACAGAAAGCCCAGTCCTATTTCTTGTTCTGTTGACGGACATCCAAGATTTTTCGGACTACAGTGAGCATTTCACCTTTCCGCTAACGCTTTAGCTTGTAGATTGCATACTGAACCAGAAACATCGCCCATAACTTGCAAACCAGCACCTCAGTATCATCTACTTGAGAGAAACACTTGAATGATTGTTCGAGGACTTAACCTTGATATATATTAATAGTGAGCAACATAATTCAAATGTGCTTCTTTGAATGTCATCAACCGTTCACTTATTAGTATCACGCTACGTGGAAATATTTATGTTCCATTTTGATTTGTTGTTTGAATGCAGTCAAATTCGCCAAGCCGTTTTCATTTCGCATACTCATATTTGCTGAATTGGTTCTGTCTTGCATGACTTGCCATTTTTTGGTTTGATTCTATCATTTTATATCTTTTATTTGCATAATCGGAAACCTTTTACCTCAGCCTTGCATCAGTTTCTTTTGCTTTAAATTTATTTTATTATAGGAAGCAATGTTAGTTAGATTTAAGCCACATCAATATTTGTAAGGGTGAAGAATCATGCAGTATTTATGTTATTTAAAATTCAATATGTACTCTTGTAATAATCCTACGATTTTTTACAATAAACAATTACTACTACTCATTAGTATCACGCACTGTCTTTTTTGGGTTCCCTTTTAAAAACAGATCCAGCTAAAATTTTTGGTAGTTTCCCTCGTATTAAGGCTTCTTTAATTTCAAAGGATATTCCATTGACAGACCTGAGTTTGAGTATTCACAGTTGAGCTTTCCTAAAGAATCCTGTTTACTAATACATTCTAGATTCCAAACTATTAATGCATACGTATTTTCACAAAAAAAAGTCACAAACACGAAGGCACCTGGATAAATTTGGTGAATGGTCTTTGTAGCATCACTCATAAAATCATCTTACAGCCGCTCATATGGATCGAAATGATTCAACAAATGAATAAACAGAACAATTGTAAAGGGATGGCATACTTCGGGAAGGCGCAACTCTCCTAAAACTGTGGGGTTCTTTAAACTCACCGTTAGATTGTCCACAACTTTCATTTCATATGATTAATGCATGATGCGAACGATTGAAAATCGACGAATGGTATGTTTTAGTCACAATAGGAAAAATTGTCATTTTTCAGCCGCCAGTTACTACGCTAAAAATTAGTCAAATTTTGAATTGATTAGTCTTTCGGTAAGAAGCGTCGTCGTCTAAGGGTTTAAAGCAAAAAACGTCCAACAATTTTGTGGTTTAGTTTGACAACCAGAAGTTATGGTTTTGATGGTGCAAACTCAAATTAAAAATAAATTGCGCACGCATGAAACAGCCGATCGCGAAGTCTTGGATGTTCACTTATGATCAACCTGTTTATTACATTTGATGATCGATTATATTGGTCGAGAAACAGCTCAAATTGTTTGACCATCGTCGTGACCATTTACAAAAAGTCGTCGTTGGATATCATTAAGTGCCCTCTGGGTGTAGTGGTCAGTCAATTTTGACCCAATAAACACAGTTCTTTGCGAAATTTCTGTACAAAATGCTCTATCCGGTAATTTCTATCACACTTGGACCGGGTTGCATCGTCCCTAGAGAAGAGGTGGAATTTTAAGTCCAAACCCTTGTGATTATGACAGCCTGTGATCGCACAACGCACCATTCAAAGGAACCTAACCAAGGACTAGAGTTTACTGAACTAAGTAACCGAGCTGTTAAAAGCTAAATCAGGTGTAATAGGGGTTGAACATACCTTAATACCCGTATTAGTTGCTTCGCGCACAGCTTCGATGAGTTTATCATACTTGGGATTAAACGATAAAGTCCAAGCACAATCAATAATTCTTCCTGAAATCAAGAACGTAAATGATTAGATACAATTACTTAGCACTTTCAAACCTCTTATGGGTTTGGCGTTTGCCACGCCGGATTGCATTATCAGATTGGAACTGGGCCTAATTCACATAAAGCATTTAATAGCCAAATCGATGTTTGGCTGGTGGGTTAAACTCCTATCCATGCCTGAATATAGAGAGATTGTTGTCACTTGCTCAACATTTTCCTGACCCAAAATTCAACTGGTCTCTGCAATTGAAATGCATCCTTCAAGAGGCAAATCTTGAAAACTTGTGGACATCCAGGGATCTCGCCTTGATTAGGGGGAAAAAACAGGATTTATTGGATGCCTTACTCAGCAATCTGTGCCATGCTGACCTGGAGAGATTTTCTTCGTCGTCCTTTAATTATCGCCCGCGACATTTCCCGATTGGCCCCTGACTAAGTGCTTCATATCTCGAAAATGAACACCCACTGTATATAAGATGTGGCAACCCCTCAATCTGTCGAGTGATCCTTCATGGGATAATCAACCGATTTGACAGCTCCGTAAGCTGCTCAATATGCAACGATAATAGCCCAGACACGCTGTACCACCTCATCTCTTCATGCAAAGTTTATAAGTACGAGCGGGTCAAATACTATGGAACTACATGCTTTCATTAAGAAATTTTTCAATCGTTCCTACTGTGTAACGATAAGAGAGAGGTGGTGAAGTTGGCAGGAAGGGAGTTCACTTTAAATGAAGGCTTTCTTTTCGACTGAATTGCTTTTCATGCCATTTCATTAATTTTTTTTTTCATTATTATTATTATTACTTTTAGTTTCATTGATATTTTGGTTGTTTATCTCCGAACTCTTGTGAAAAACCATGTTTTTTAACATAGGGGAAGGTGGGTAATCAGAGACACGGTCAATAAGAGACATGAGGATTTTAAAATATCCCGCGAAGCTGTATTTGTCCAAAAAGTGCCTACAGAGGTCACCAGGGGTCTGATGTAAAATTTTAGTGGGTTAGGAAAATCCGCAGACACATTCCGTGGTAACACCGAGTAATCTACGAAAACCCTTCCTTTCAAAGTCAGGTTACGCGTGTCTCTTATTATCCGTCAGTGCTCCGTCCGCCCAACAACCCGGCTTTTACGAACTGGTAAGTTTTTCCAGACTTTTCTTATGCAATTCTCTTCAATATCTCTTTGCCAGATTACGACCACTCCTTAATCATTTATTGCGATGTTTCTTATTGCCTCCAGCTGGTGAACAGGTGGGGCAATTGTAGACAGTTTGTCTCTTATTACCCCAATCTCTATTAATATATAATTTGAATAGGAATTCTATATTTTTTCTAAAGGTTGGTAACGGTTTGGGATTCCTTTTAAAGAAGACAACGTTTCATAATGTTTTTATTTTTCTCTGTTTGGCAATGCCAAGTTTTTCAATGTTCAAAAGAGAATCAGACCTTCCTATGTCAATAATTCTGAGTCAACAAAATTGGGTTTACAATGTTTATAAGGTTCGAATTTTATTTTCAAAGACTGATCAGTAACATTATTTTTCTTACATTTATTTTGGAAGACTGATCTAGAGCTGTGACGTACTTTATGATGATAATATTATGTGATATAGCTTGTCCAAAGCAGTGACAAGTAGCAAGAAAAAACGGTGCTTTGTTCAACCTAATTTGTTTCTTTGGAGTGCCCTTCAATTTTGAACGCTTTTTTGAAAGTAAATTTGGTTTGTGCAGCAATGGGCTGTTCCCAGGACCTCAGAAATGAAATTTTTGAATGGCAGTTTTGGTGAAAATTTTAGAAAATTTGAAACTTTTTTTTTGTGTCAACCTGGAAGCCTGAAACTTTTAGGGTATTAAGGAAGTTAGGACGTTAGAACGTCTCTAGAAGTGTTTCTGACTTGCCTATTGAAGATTTTTACATCTGTCTCTTATTGACCCTAAGTGGGCAATAAGAGACAAAGGCCCCCCGAGAAAATTCGACTATTTTTCTCTCTAAACTGAATTTTGCTATAAATCTCAAAAAATCGTGGGGTTTTTATTTGTTACGAAGTGTTTACACAAAAATTGGCGACCTTGAAAAGTCAAAGGTTCGGCCAGAAAAAAATATTTTTGTCTCTTATTACCCCTTCGCGTCTCTAATTACCCCACCTTCTAATTACCCTACCTAATAAATATATCTATCTATCTATCAATTACTAAGCAAATATACAGATATAGGTGTGTACAAGGTAGATGATGTAGCTAAGCAAGGTAACAGGCAACTTACCATTGATGTGAGTGCCAAAATCGATCTTGGTCACATCGTCGTACAGAAGAACCGTGGGGTCACCGGCGTTGGGGGTGTAGTGGGCGGCGCAATGATTCCTCGAGCAGCCAGTGGGGAACGCGAGGCCAGCCTTCAGGCCGTTCTCTTTGATCAGAGCTCTAGAAGTTTTTTCAAGTTCCTCGCACAGTTCGATCATCGTCACCCCGGGACGGACCCACTTTTGGATGTGTTGACGAGTCTGCGGAAAAAAATAAAATGAAATTACAGAGTGCAGCATGACCTAACAAGGAGGTGATGGATTGGACTGGTTGTCTCTAACAAAGGCTCAGGCGATATGCCTGAAACACCCAGCTAAAAAGCTACAGATTATGCTTAGGGGTAGCTGTTTCAAGAAAGTCACCGAAGGTCTTTCATTCCCTTATTCTACAGGTAATAAACTTTGAGAAAACCACATTACACCACCTTTTGCTTCCGAGTCTACCAAGGTAGCGGAAGCATTGTTTTCACTTTCGGAATGTGAAAATTTTTTTGTCTCCCAAAATCAAAATTCCACTCGCATTTTGCGTTTTAGACCTTTCTGAACAATTTTGGTTCCGTGTCTGTCTGTGTGTCTGTCAGCAAATCCTTGTTACGGGCAAAACTACACGAAGTTATAGTTCGATTTTGATGAAATTTTCAGGGATTGTGCGGGTTGGGGTGTAGATGGTCCCCTATAAGTTTCATGATCCCCGGATCAATAGTAGCCTCTGCGCATGCGCAAACGTGAAATCCTTGTTACGCGCATAACTCCGGGAGTTCTTGACCAATTTCGATGAAATTTTCAGGGATTGTTCGGTTTGATGTGTAGATGGTCCCCTATGAGTTTCATGACCCCCGGATCAATAGTAGCCTCTGCGCATGTGCAAACGTGAAATCCTTGTTACACGCATAACTCCGGGAGTTCTTGACCAATTTCGATGAAATTTTCAGGGATTGTTCGGTTTGATGTGTAGATGGTCCCCTATGAGTTTCATGGTCCCCGGATCAATAGTAGCCTCTGCGCATCCGCAAACGTGAAATCCTTGTTACACGCATAACTCCGGGAGTTCATGACTGATTTCGATGAAATTTTCAGGGATTGTTAGGACTGATGTAGCTTTAGTCAATAATAATTTTCAATGATCTATGCAGTCATGTTATGGATACGAGGAAGCTATGTGCCACACCCACTTGGCAGACGTTTTTTGAGTGACTTTGCAAAAATTGATTTTTTCAACCTTGGCCCCACTGTGAGGCGGACGGACCGATTGTTTGATTTCCGGATTCTATGCATCTTAAAAACTAATTTTGGGAGGGTATTATTAAATTCAGTCAGAGTACGAACATTCGATATTGGAAATATTAAACCAAAACCAGTTATTAAATACTGGTTAGTTGTTAAAACAAGGTGTGTTGTGTTGGTTGTTTCCTTTTTCACCTTGATAAGGTGGGCGAGAGAGTTTTGCGTCAATTCAAGAAAACCTTACTCGTTAACGCGTAGACATATCTACATCCTTGTAAAGCCTGTTTGAGCAGCCCGGGCATGTTAGCACCTTCACACCCATACTCACGTCACTTCATGCTCCTCGAACAGACCTAATATTATTTTGCTTGGGGTTAGTTCCTTGCAAAAATGGGATGCCTTGAATTCTAAGCAGTTTCTTGACAGCACAGTTCGGCAATACCTAGATCAAAGTCTGTAAGCTATTCAATTAATAGTAAAATACTAACTTGACGGTGAGCCTCAGCTGCCTGTCTGGCTTCATTGTAAATATCGTTGTGAAGGCGGTCGAGGGCTCGTTTCTCTTCGTTGCTGAACCTGTCCTTGGCAGTCCGATCGTCGACAGGGTATGGCATCTCAAGCCCAACAGGGAAGTTGCCTGCAAAAATAATTCGATTAGAACCCAGCCTGAAGCAACCAGCCAAAGAAACCCCTCTGCAGTTGTCACCCCTGCAATCGTTCTAGATGCTGGCTCTAAAGGCCATTACAGTCAATTTAGTTAATCTCCCAGCCTGTGATATTTCTGGGGACCGTATCCCTCGTGGCTGCCTGAGGAATGGGATAAGCCTATCCCCAGGAGGCGGGCAGTCATGAAAAGCGGTAGACATTTGTCAGGCCTGGGTCCTATTTTAGGAATAGGGTGCTTTGGACGGGGAGGTAGCTCATCTGGTCTGGACTTTCTGCAGGCTAACGCTACCCAAAATAGTAACAGAGGGAGCCCCAGCTGTCACCGGCCTGCCCTTTGCCAGAGGTTGGATTCGTGGTGGTAGAGAATTCGCTGGGAAGTAATTTTCTGTCCCCATTCCCCATCAGGTTGAGAGTTGTAGGGCCCTGGGTACACCCCTGAAATATTTGACTGTTAGCCTCCATTTTGTGTGCAATGAATGTAACTATGGGTACTAATTGATATCAAAATATTATTTAAATGATGAGAGTGCTTTTCTTTTTTGAAAGAGAAAGGGGTGTTGTTGGACAATTGAGAAATGGGTAATACATAATGGAAACTATGGGGAAACTGAATAAAGCTCGGAGATCACATCAAAAACAACTGTCTACGATGTGTCATCTTGACGAGAGCACATTTCCTTGGTAGACCGCATACATACTCAATAGAGGGTTGGTAGATAACATACAGGGTGGCCAAAATTTAATGGACCAGGCATTTATCTCCGTAATTTTCGGGCCTAAAAAAATTTCAAGTGATAACTTCACTAATCTTCAACAAGAAATTCAAATATCACAATTTCGCGTGTTGCGAACGTGCGCAAATGCGCGATTTGCTCATCAACTTTGTTAATTCAAATGGGAACCCACATTTTTTATTGCAGATTCGGATTCTGCTCAAAATTTCATGAAAATTTGACCCCTCAACCAATTTTTTTTATTGCGCGTAACCGGTTCAGCGAGCACGCAAAGTTGCGCAACCCTGAATTTGTCAAATAGTTGATGATGGTGATCTGTAAAGTGTGGCATATGAATTTTCATTGTTTTTTAACGCTGATTCACGTGATGCTATCCGTTTTTAGATTTGACTCAATTTTTGCGGAATAATGACCGACATTAGTTCATTTCGCGTCCGTTTTTTTATTCTAGGCGCCTGTTTTCAGATTGTTACTGGGATTAATTTTCAAGGTCTGGTTGAGAAATGTAAAAATAGGAGATTGAAAGCTTCTTCAATGATCAAGTGAAAAATCATCTTAATCTGAGAGTTGAAAGTAGGAATAAATGATGATTTTTCACTCGTAATAAACAAATTTTGGTCATTATTCCGCAAAACTTCAGTCAAATCTAAAAACGTATAGCATCAAGCAAATCAGCGTTAAAAAACAATGAAAATTCATATGCCACACTTTACAGATCACCATCATCAACTATTTGACAAATTCGGGGTTGCGCAACTGCGCGCTCGCTGAATTGGTTACGCGCAATCAACAAAATTTTCAATAAAAAATGGGGGTTCCCATTTGAAATAACAAAGTTGATGCGCAAATCGCTCATTTGCGCACGTTCGCAACACGCGAAATTGTAATATTTGAATTTCTTGTTAAAGATTAGTGGAGTTATCACTTGAAATTTTCTTTATACCCGAAAATTATGGAGATAAATGTCTGGTCCATTAAATGTTGACCACCCAGTATACAACTGGTGCCCAAGTTCGGTCTCTGCAGGAGTACTGGCGAAATTATGAGTTTTAAACGTAATTGGTAGATGGAGTGAGTAAAACCAAGAATATTCGAGCATAGCGTACCATGGGAGTACTGAGTATTCTTCGGCGTTGTATGGCTGGTGAGAAACTTCTGCCCAATATATTCAGGCGCAGCATCGAAAAGGTTAATCTTTTCGTCTGTCCAAACTACTGAATTGGTAACTGCAAAATTCTACCGAGGAATTGAATTTAGTTCAGCTCTGTGAGCGTTGCACTTTCTTCAACAGCAACGCCTAACCCACAATAATATATTAAAATTAATACGATAAATTCATACCATCGGGGAATAAGTCGCAGATGGGGATAGTTGGCGGGTCGGTCTGACCTTTACCGCCTCCAGGTCCCTTCTTCCCGCGGTTCCTCTTCTTCTTCTTCTTAGTTTCCTCTTCTCCTCCTCCGTCACCCGCTTCAGTCCCTCCATCATCAACTTTCAACTTCCCCACGTCATCCGCTATATTGTTCTCCTGATCTCCGGGCACATCAGCTGATGCCTCACCAGCACCTGTCAGCAACAAATGGGATAACATTCATTGTCTTCAAAATTAAATGAATTAATCAAACTTACAAAGCTACCAGTCAATATACGAGGTGTGGCTATTAGATAACGAGACCGCATGAGCAGACAGGATAGGCGGGAACCTAATGCACAGTTCTACGGCTGGAAGGGTCTACTATTCCAGTATGAGAACACATGTCTGGAGGTGAAGTAGTTTTTTTTCTGTAGCAGTTTAAAATGAACGTTCTTTTGTTCCTACGTAGGATCAATGTGAAATTCCTTGTAAAACTGAAAAAAAAAACCGAGACCGAGTGCTATAAATTATTAAAAGAGACTTACAGTGAGAGTTCTCTATCACGTGCGCGTGTTTTTGAGTGGCACAAAAGATTTTCTGAGGCTCGAGAGAGCACCAAAGATCGTCAAATTCAAAAAAGTGAATGAAATCAACGAAATGAGTGTCCAAATGATTGCTGAGGCTGTGATTGCCAATAAGGAAGCCGTCAGAAAAATTTTACACGAAGAATTGAACATGAGAAAAGTCTGTGCAAAGTTGGTACCAAAAAACTCAAAGGGTATAAATACCTACCTATCAAAGTAGGTGTGAAATAATGCATAACATTTTTGGTTATTAATAATGGGTAATGTTGCGTGTTACATAAAAACATTACACCAACTTCACATTGGTAGGTCCTTTCTCCTTAATACTTACTACTTTCTTAATACAGAACTCTTAATGACGTACGCCGGGTCGATTTTATACCAATTCTAGCGAGTATATACCAATTTTTTACCATCTCGGATCGTCCCACTTCAGCTGCTGAATAGACTGGCCTGCCCTGACGTGATCTTACCTGACAGTGTGAATGGGTGGCCCCTTAACGTGACTCTGACCTGACGTTGCCGTTACCGCTAGTGTGAATCATCCTTTAGGGTAGAAAAGCGGCTGAAGTTCAGAATAGGGGGCCCCTTCTGATAAGAATATATCGATGTGTACTAGGATCGATGTTTTTATAGGATCATGATATCGATACCGCTGCAATGTCGGATTGCCTTTCATTATCATCGATTTATATATCGGGAGCGTGGACCGATATATAGACATCGAGTTACAACGGTCTTATCAGGAAGGGCCCCCTATTCTGAACTTCTACCAGAAAAGCCATTGGGGTGTTGCACACCCCACAGACGCATTCCACGGCCAGGACAACAAACTTGTTACACTGATTAGAGAGAGACATTAGGTTCATAATGAGATCCAAGGAATTCCTTTCAATAAATTTACGTCCATGTAATCAACACTTAATTACATTATTTACGTAAGACTATTGGCGAGAGTCCAAATCACCACTGGGCCAATAATAATCGCAGGTTCAAGTCGTACCTACCGATTCCCAAGATTTGCCGAGTTTGGGATTCAAATCAGACTTCAAGTAACGTCATTCAGCTCAACTTCCACGACCTAAACCGCGTACTACGATATGAAAATACCTAATCAAATACTCAACCTGTAGGGCGTAGGAGGAAACACTTGAACTCCCAACACGTGACCGAGCTGTATCGCTTCCAAGAACATAAATTTTCTAATCACACCAAACCGTAAATTTTCATCGTTGAATTGTTCCCTTTGAAATATTACAAGCTCACACTTTACAACACAAGAAATAATCGTATTTGATCGCAAAACAATAGTCTGAACGGTCCGGGACGACGGTATACAAAGAGAACCAAGGAAAATACATCGTCTTACCGGCTTTTTTCTTCTTCTTCTTTTTTTTCTTTTTCTTCGACGCTTCCGAAGGTCCGTCCTCAACTTCTACATCGTCAATTTCCCCGTTGACGGTATCGTCGACGATTTTCTCTTCCGATTTTCCGACTTCATCCACGACGGCGGCCATTTTTGAATTTTACCCACAGTTTCCTGGCTACCAGTGTTGTTTTGCCGGGTGATGTGTTTCCTGTTCGCGTTGCCAACTAAATAACGAAAGATGACGAAGGAGTTAAGTTAAGTTATGGACGAGCCATTTCGAAGAAAATTAAAATATGAGAGCCTGTACCAAACTAGCGAATGATTCATTAATCGTTAAAAAGTATTTAACCAATGAAATCGATTGGCTAACGGCATAAAAAGATAATGGAAGGGATAAAATATGAACATATAAGGATCAATATGAAGAAGTTGATACTTCAAGTGCCACATATTACAGGAATATTTAGAATCCACATATCACTACTGTATGTGAAATCCGATTTTAATTGATACGCACTCCGTAGAAATATCTCTTTTGAATATAAATAAGATAAAAATATTGTTATTTATACCTCACATAATAAGCAAAAATAATCTTATAAATACTGAAAGTGACTGGACAATCAGAACCCACTTCTACCTCCCCCCCTGCTACTACTAGCGCTGTCTGTGCCTTTAGGTGGAACTACACAACTCTCATTTCTTATCAATCTTATCACTAGTGTTTCCCACTTGTTCAAAATTGTTTAAATGTGAACGAGGGAAGTGTAATGATTCCAAATCGTGCTTTTAAAACTAAACAAAGGATGGTTTGAACTGGAGAGATTTGGTTTTGAAATGGAGTCCTGCAGTGAAGAACATCCAGCTCTGATAAACCTCGGTATTACGTGTTCCTCCAAAGTCACAAGGGGATCTTGATGTTTGTAGGTCTCTCGGAATGCGTCCTAATTGATTGTTACTACCTTTAAGTAGCGGAAGCTTCGATTTCACTTTCGGGGGATGACATTTTTTCTTCCTTCAAAATCAACCTTTCCAATTTAATTTTCATTTTCGACCGTTCTGAACAACATTCATGTCTTGTCTATCTGTCTGTGTATCCGTTTCTTGTAACAAGCCTAATTCCCACAGTTGTCACCTAATTCGGATGAAATCTTGAGGGATTATGTGGGTTATGCTGTGGATGGTCCTCTAAGAGTTGGATCGCTCTCAAATCCATACATCAGTCTGCGCATGAGCAGGAGTGAAATCCAATAACTACCATTTTCCCAGGTCCTAGTGGTCTGAACAGAACAATCTTAAAACCTGATGTCAATTTCAACTGGCTAGTTCCATAAAATTTATGGAACATTTAATGTCAACTGTCCATCTGCAAATGTCAAATCTTTGCCTAGAAAGCCTAATTTCTACCAATTTCATCCGATTTTAACGAAATCTTAAGGGATTGTGTTAGTTAGGCTGTCGATGGTCTCCTTTGAGTTCCATCCCTCTGAAATCAATACATCGACCTGAGCATGCGCAAACGTAAAATTCACTAAGCATAATTGTCTAATTCTAGAGGCCCAATCGCACCAGAACTTCCAAGGTATTATGAGAAAAATGATCTGAAAATGCCATGCTGATTTAAACTGTTTAATAGTATCATATACAAATTTCTGTACCTTGCATGATTATTTTTATCCTGGAAAAATTTTTAAATGTGTTTAAGACATCTTCGTGAGTCACTTCATATTCCACCAATCGATTTTTCAAGTCTCGAGTCAAGTTTTTCAGGTGCAACAATATATATACCATCTGACAGCCAAGCAGCATTAAAGGCTATTTCTGCTTCCTCAGTAACTTCAATGCTGACTTGGAGTTGCCTCAACTCCCTCAAGGCTGGGGCCCAGGGCAACAAACTGGTGTTGTTATGGGTACTGGGTCATGAGGGAATAGAGGGCAACGAGGAAGCTGATTGCCTTGCTAAAAAGGGATCAGAATCCAACCCAATTGGACCTGAACCGCAACTAGGGGTTACCAAGAGTTATATAACTCAACAGGTTCAGAAATGGGAGGACAAACACGTACGAAATACTGGCATAACACTCCTAAGCAGAGGCAAGCCAAGCGGTTCCTCTCTATTTCAAGGAAACGCGCAAAGCCCTTCTGTCATTGAGGCGCAAAGACCTTCGCAAACTTGTGGGTCTTCTCACTGGCCATTGCCCCCTAAGGTACCACCTAAACAAATTGGGGAAGGCCAGGACAGTAGAATGCCAGCCCTGCTGCGAAGAGGCAGAAACAGCAGAACACATCCTCTGTAACTGTCCTGCTGTTGCATCGATAAGATTCCAGCATTTTGGGATGGGTGTCCTAACACCGATATTGCCTTGGAAACGCCTGAAAACCTCCTACACTTTGTGAACGAAGAGGTTATTAAAAAGGATTTGAATTAAAAATGGGGACAGCGTCACAATAGTGAGAAGGTCACAGTGACCAGGAGCTCCTCCCATCCCTTATCTAAAAAAAAAATCGATTTTATCATAATAATATTCCGAGTTTTGGTTTATAATTCTCCAATAACTGACTGAATAGATCACATGACTGTGTTGTTGAATGAGCAACGAATGATTGATGCCAATGCACTCTACTAGCAATTTTTGGAACTAAACAGTATAACTCTCTAGCAACATATTAGTTGACTGTAATCGATCACATGGCTGTGTGATCTCTATTTACTATCCCTATCTCTTGACTTGGAATTATTCAGGACGTTAAGAAGTAGCATGATTTACTGCTAATTCTTACTTTTAATGCACTTTTTTGTTTCGCAGAACGTAGGACAAGAAGGTATTCAATATTACAGTACATAATACATAAAACTGTATATTTATGAGTATCACTTTCAGTTCTGTTTTTCCAGGCACGACTTGAACATATTCCCATAACGCTTCATAGTCCACGATCCAGTTGCAATAATGGCGACTCATTTGAAGACAATTTTCACAATGGCATAAAATAGTTGAAAATTGGTGAAGAGATTAGGAAAGATAAAAGTTTGATGGTCATCCGGTATTCTGTTCTGATAAGGCCTCAGTTCTCCCCAGTATACTTAAGAGAGACCTAAATATGCCCTATAGAATTGAAGTCAGGCAAATCGTCCTTAATTAACAAGCTTTTGAAAAATTAGTGGGATATTAAGGACCAAAATTTGGGGACATTTCTTTAGAATGAAAACAAATCTATCACTATTTTTATTTGTATCCTGTAATTCCTAAATTGTGTATCCTACAGAAATGTAAATATGAAAGAACTTCGAATTACCTCTTAGAATAAGAAAGATACAAACAATTGAGATTGAATTGAAACAGATAGAGATTATTTTGAGTACTTTCTCGTTTTGAGAGAAGATACTATTTACAGACCATGGTCCAGTAAGGAAGTGGTGGAATGGACTAGTTGCCCCTTCTAAGGGCTGAGGCGATATGCCTGCAACACACATGGGATACCCTTGCAGCTAAAAAGCTTCAGGTTTATGCTCAGGGTACGAAGTTTAATGAATTAGGAGAGAAGAACTATCCATATCTATCACAACGGTGAAAATTATCTGGAAATGAATCATAATTTTTGCGTCTGGCTTTTGGAACAACTAACTTTCTACACAAGCCTATTCTCATACAATTGAACTTCCACTCATGACATTGCAACTAGAAGCTCGGACCGTACACTAGCAAATTTGATTTATTGTCCCTTATATGTACTCCCTTATGTTAGTTTCATTTTGATTTTCCTGAGTTGCTCCCCTGTTCTGTGGAATCCGGGGGTATTGGTCCAGAGTAGTTGGTATAGTTCACAACGTGGGTCCCTCTTTGCTGGTACGTCGGTGCTGGCTGTGCAAGAAAACAAAAGGAGGATTTAAAAAAAAATCGCTGCAATTAATTAAGTATTGTTTATTAAGTTAATTGACGAATATGCCGCAAACCGCGAGCAAAGGCTACTCAATAAGCATAAGAACCCTGGGCAACTCCATCTACTTGATAACTTATAGCAAGTTCGGCGTTCGGAGCGAATCAAGCTCCTTGATCTTGGATGCTAATCACCAGCTGAAGATGCTGGACTGCATGGTCTATTGTGATACTCTTCACAGGACTGATACCACTTCAAAAGACAATAATTGTGCATTGCCAAGCAAACTAAACGCTTGAAAAACAATATAGCGTTAACCTGGTACTTACCGAATCATTGTTTGGCGGGGGGTTACTATTGTTATCTCCTTTGGTGCACATTTTTCTGAACTCTTTCGCCATCATCTCTCCACCCGCATCATCAAGCTTATTGGTGAGAATATCATCTAGAGCTGGAAGTCCTTTGCCTGGACCTCCAATACCCTTCTGCTTCTTACGGTTCATTGTCAGCTACGAACAAAGCAGTGCCCCTAAAAATTAAGGTACAAAAACAGTAATGAGGCCGTAACAAGAAGATGGATCTACAATCAAAAGTTGCTTCCCTTGACTCATCTTCTCCCCGTACCATCAACTATTGCAGGTTTTTTTTTAATGCCAAATATGTAATTTAATTTAATTTCAATACATTGTACAAATGTTCACACATGTAAACACATTTCATTCATGAAATGCTCCCACTAAAAAATTTCTTTCAATTTATAAAAAGAGGAAATAGTTTTGTTTATGGCAATTTTGAAGCAATTTTCTTCCCACCATACCATTAACTGTTACAACTTCGTGCCACTATTTCAGGTTTTGTTACCATCAAATGTTTAATTTTAATCATAAATTGTAGAAATACAACACATGTACACATTTCAATAATTAAATGCTCTCAAGAAAAAAATTCCATTCATCTTGTAAAGAGAGAGGAAATTGTTTTTTTCGTGGTCTATTCCTGAACCCCATGAGGGCTCAATAAGGTGTCATCATTGTTAACTTGACTTACTTACAGTACTATATTTAAGTGACAAATTTTAAAATTTGGGCCCTTTTTCGTACAAAGAAAAAATGGTGAATAATATACCTACTGCTATGAAAACGAATATTCTGCTAATTTGACGTTTTATGAAGAGTTCTCAATTTTGTAGCACAGTTTAATGAAATTTAAGTACATTTTACAACATAATGTTGTGCTTAAAATTGTTGTTATCATAGTTGATTAACTTTTAAATAATATTTTGCTAGAAAAGTATAAGTTATTATATAGTAGTATAGTTAGTAAGTAGCTTATATAGTTTTTGTTGTAATTTATAGACATTTTTCAAACAAATTTTTCAAAATTATCTTATCAATTATCATTGTAAAAGCGTTGAAACCAGCCCGGAATCGTTTTAAAATACTTCAAAACGTGTTCCAAAGAAAATAAATTTTAACACAGTTTAAACGGCGAGTGGCGATTTTGATGGAAAAAAATTTCATCTCCCAATTCATTTTATAACATAAGTTTGTGCTTAAAATTGTTGTTATCATAGTTAATGAACTTTTTAAATAATATTTTGCAAGAAAAGTATAAACTAAATTATTCGTGGCAGTTTTTTTTGTAATTTATTAAGATTATTTAGCAAATTTTTTGAAAATTATCTTATTAATAATTATCTTTGTAAAGCGTTGAAACCCAGCCCGGAATCGTTTTAAAATACTTCAAAATGTGTTCCAAAGAAAATAAATTTCAACATAGTTTAAACGGCGAGTGGCAATTTTGATGAAAAAAAGTTCATCTCCCTATTCATGACAATTTTTAAACACATTTTTCGAAATTTGAGCTATCAACCGTTGAGACCCAGGAATCATCTTAGAATACTTCAAAACTTGTTTTTAAGAATACAATTTTTGGATGAAATCGCAATGGAGAGAAAGAGTTTATCTCCCAATTCATGGATATCTTTTAAACACATTTTTCGAAATTTGAGCAAATAACTGTGTCAAACCGTTGAAACCTAGGAATCATATTAAAATACCTCAAAACGCGTCTCTAGGAAGAAAATTTTGTATGAAACTGCAATGGATAGCACAATGTTCACAGGAAATCGGGTAAAAAGCTAGTGGCAATTTTTATGGAGAGAAAAGTTCATCTATTACAAAAAGATGTATTACAACGCTAATGATTGGTAGAGTCGGAAGCAAATTTGGTGACTTTATTACGGTTAAGCTGAATCGATTCTTTAATAAATGCGTAAAAGTTACCTTCAACGATCCTGCAGGAGACGCCAATCAACTCGAACTACTTGAAGAAAATTTTGGATGAAATGAATTTTCTAAAGACATAAAGAAAAGCGAGGACCAACTTTGATGGAGAAGAAAATGTCATCTCCCGATTCATGAAGATTTTATAATCACATTCCTACAAATTTGAGCAAAACGGTGTGCAATCGTTGAAACCCTAAGAAAATTGTGCAGGAGGCCGATTTCGATGGAGAAAAAAAACACCCGAAAATGGTGACAATGCATCATTATTTGAAGAGTTTGAAGCAAATTTGGTGACTTTAGTATCGTTAAAATGAGAAGGTTCTCAAGTAAATGCATAACAGTTACCTTCAAAGATCCTGCAGAAGACACCAATCAACTCAACCTATTTGACTCCGAAATTTTAAGATTTCGAGTAGATCAGTGAAACTGGTGATATATGCGAAAAAAATTGACAACCTTTCGATATCATAGGAGCTAAATTATGACCACTTGAGGCGATACGAGCGATTTTTTCTTGCCACGGCGGCCGTCCTTATCTGCTCCGAGTTAATTTTAGTTTGCATATCGAGGACGGATGATGTTTGCGAAGTTTCGCGTACTCGAGAAAAATAACGTTGGAAAATGTTTACAGAAAGGATCCTTCGGTTTATTGCTCAATAATGGACCTTTCTAATCGACCAAGAAAAAAAATACGCTTATCTGTGTGTAATAGACGTAGTCTGCGGTACGTTATCTCAACACCTCGAGCCTTCATATGTAATTGTTTTCAAGATGAAAATACTTGGAGCGCCCGCCAGCCACGTGGTCGAACTCAGACCTCCCCTTGAACGGGCTCCCCTGCTCGACCGTCAACGACTCATTTCATTATACGAAAAAGAGTTTCTTCAAATGGGGAGCGAACGTAAGATCGTACGGCGAACTGACTGGCATTCTTGAACCAACTCCTTCAGTTTAATTTAATATTCTAGTGTCCATGACATTTTACCACGCAGTTATGGGCCAGGCAACGTAGGCCCAAAACGGGGAATTGAGAATTACTCGTACAACACGTATTTCGAGGGTGCCCACAGGGGGGGGGGGCTATGACGCAGTCAGCGTCATTGATATTCTTGGGGGGCTAAAGTTGATTGAAACAGTGTTTTAACGTGACGGCATTCAAAAATACACTAGATCAGGACACTCACTAGATAGTACGTAAATAATAATGAACTGCTCCGAAAGTGGTTTACTCAACTTTACTCTCCTTAGTAATTACACTGCTCTACAAAAAAAAAAAAAAAAAAAAAAAAAATTTTTTGGCAGTTTCCCGCTTGCAAGTAGTAAAATTGTAAGTAATTTCCATCGAGAAACTCGAATATCACAACGAAAAATTTTAATTAGCTCTTGTTTTCAAGATACAGAACAGGCTTCATATGTAGCAGCGGGCACCGAGGATAACATGTAAAATGAAGAAAAAGCTATCTTATTAATTACTATTTACATTTTAATCGATGTTTTTTCGAACAAAATACATTTTAAAGCTTTATAAGAGAAGAGTAGTAAATTTTCAATTTATTGTTGGGAGCGTTTCCTCTTGGCTTGCCTCTTGTAAGTCAAATCTGGAGCGTCTCTCGCAACAGTCCAGCAGTAGTCTGCAAGCATAGTCTCGTCCCAACGACCCTGATACCTGCGTTTCATTGATGAGATATCCTGGTGGAATGTCTTCACCAATTTCAAAATGTGTAGGTGTTTTGGGGATTGGTAGATTAGCCGAATGGCAGATGGGACATTACAATCCACAGTCTTCTTATTTGTCGACCAACCCTGCTAAGTTAACCCTTTGTCAATAAGTTAAGGGTTAATGAAGGCGTCAGGCGAAAATAACAATCATTTACATGGTTTGTAAGTTCACGTAAAACCAAAAATATAGCTGGCCACTGACGATAGTTCCGAATGGAGCGAAGTCGGGCGATATTGGAGCGACGAAAAAATGAGTCGAAAGTAGGGAGGCCATTCACGATCCCTCCACTCCATTTTCGACAGTGCGGTTCCGTCGTCTGAAGGGTCCCTATGTGGTGTTTGTGTCCATCTTGAGGTGCTTGTGTCATTCAATATTAAATAATAGTCAAAAGCGTGTTCTCGCAAGATGGACGAAGAAGAATTTCTCTTGTTGGCTACAGCTGTAAGTTTGTACGCCAAACAAAGAAAACCCAAAAAGAAGTGGGTGAAACAGCGATTTCTCAACAGAAGACAGCACACACACTTGAATTTATTTCAAGGGCAAGGTTTCTTTTAAATATGTCATGGTAATTTGGGTCACTTGTTTTCCACAAGCAGGTGTGTTCCTTGTATAAATCGATGACGGTAATCCCATAGTCCTTGTTGGAAACACTCATTTCATGGAGAGGAAATGTCAATTGGGGAAAGAACCGAAAGCGACAAGCAACCTGTTTGACTGACCATAGCCAACTGAGACTGAAAAGTGCGCGGTTTTCCCACTCACGGTCGTTCCATCAGCCCGTATTTCTTGGTCGCGTTTCCCCATTCACGAGCAGTTGGAGCGATGGAGTTTTGGCGTGGCGCGATGGCTTTTCGACTGGTAGGAATTCCATCACGCCCTGTCACTCCACTCCAAACCCGATGAGTTTTGCCATTCACGTCGTTCCATTGGAGTGCTACCAAGCTATTTGGAACGATCGTCAGTGGCCAGCTTATGAGGGGCCCACACCTTGTCTTGGTCACCCACTTCTACACCAAAATAATGGAAGTAAGCCGTCTTCACAGTAGGTGTAATTGTGCGCTTCTGGCCTAAAAATGACATCTCACCACACACATAACAAAAGTTGTCGGCAATATTGTTGCACTTTCACGGCATTCTGACAGTGAAGCAGAAAATCGGTTTTTACTGCGCTGAATAGGTTTAATTACTGGCTTGAAAACTCGGTTAAACAACAAAACATTTGGAACTCCGTTCCAAAGGTCAGTCAAACAGTTAAACCAATGGGAATAACAGGTGGCATGGCTACCAACCTTCGAAAATTGAATATCCCTAGAGATGGCCATGTCTACTTGTATTACCCAAGTTAGGTAGGTACTTTATCGTGAAAACAAGAGCTAATCCGAACTTTTCGTGATCAGCACGTCAAATTACTTAGGAAATAGCTAGTTTTGAGCCCGAAACTTTTTCTGTGTTACTAGTTATTCCGCAAAAGAGCAATGAGGCAAGTTAAAATCATCAAAAATAGATATATAGGAGACTCATGGTTGCCCAAACTAATGGTTCTTGCTACAGTAAAAGATGTACTCGAGTCTATTTCTAATGAAGAAATAATCGAAAGATTTTCTATTTCCTCATCCCAAAGACAAAAACTGCTATGAAGTTAGAAAAGATATATTCAACAAGCTCAGAAGGTACCTGGATAACTTGAAGATGGTCTGACTATAAATTTAAGTTTTTTGGAATATACTAGGAATGAACTATATAGAATATCAACACTGATTTAAAGTTCACTTGTTTACAAATATATATATGTACAATAAGTACCTAATGAAAACCTGGTTTGAGACAGCGGTATCATTGTATTCATTATTCATATAGTAACCATCTTGCAACTGTATACCAACTGCAATAGTTTCATTTTTTGAAAGAAAATTCACTAAAAAGCGTCAACATCAAATTTCTTAATTTAAAACGGATCCACGAAATAATCATTTAAATTTTATTTAACCATTTTAGGCAATAGCTTAATTTTCTAAGAATATTCGATAAAAATACGGGATTGTTCAGGTGTTTTGCGAAGCATAAACGAATTCCCAACAAAATGAACAACACTTTATTTTCCAATTAGGAATATATTTTTGTTTTTTACAAAAAACATAATAAAAAACTTGCCAGTGTCAATAATTAAAAAATGAAGAATTGTCCTTTTGTGTCGGGTTGGAGGTTAAAAGAAAACAAAACATTTATGAAGCGACCTTCTTGACTGGAGGAAGTCCTTCCCTGAATCCGTTCCTGCAACAAAAAAACAGAGAAATATGATTTAAACAATAATACTAACAAATATAACGTAGCCTTATTAAAACTAATTGTAAAAAATAATTTTAAACTTCCCAAAATTGTAACACAAATTCCAATTATTAGATTTCTGTTAGCGTTTTCCGAATGAAAATGTTATATCATTTGTATTAGAATTAATTTTATTGGAAAATTAAAGGGGTGTTTCCGGGAAAGGCAACGGTTTCTAGTGTGGTATAAGCAAGAAATATCAACTGCGCAAGCGCAAATTTCAACAGTGGGGCAAATATAACCTGTTTTAAGTTCACTTTCTAGTATTACCGTAGGGAACAACTTTTCCAACTACCTCAATTTCTTAGGGAAAGTAAAACGCTGTGATTAATAACCGAGATTGCATTATTGATATAATTGTGTTCAACTTGGTTAGTTAAAATCTTTCATTAGCTTTGTATTTGACGTGTGGAACAACTTTTCTTCAATGATGGATGTCCAACAACAGAGAGTAAGTAGGGGATTTTCTTAATTAGGTGGTATCGTCTAGGGTTTGACAGTGTGTTTTGACTCAAATGAGTGAGGAAATAAAAGATGCTACTTCTTTTGGACCTAGAATGATTTAATTAATTATTTCGCGTCCTACTGACTGCGCCAAATGTTACGACTCAAGAATATTAGTACCTCTCACTGAGTTCGAACTCGTGTCCTTACTACCAAGGGGAAATTTCCCTTTAGTTAAAACCCTCAAACCGATTGTATTATTTGGCAGATTCAATCAAAACTTTCCAACTACGTTGAACATAACAATATTACCATCAGAGATATCAAGATTTTGTCAATTTAAGGATTGTACTACGTGCTAGAATAACAGAACTTGCAAATAAACAACTTCCGAATTGGTTGTACGCAACATCATTAACCATACATCAAGATGAGTATCGATTACTAATCTATAGAACCTAAATATTTATAAAAACGGTATAATTAAATTGACAGAAGGTGATGTTTGTTCTCATCTTGGTTCACTTCACAAATCCATAAGGCGTAAGCGAAGGCGACAAGAGAGATGGTGTTTCATTTTCGCAAACGATTTCGCCCGACTTACTATGAAGAATAAATCGGACAACATAACACTTGCGTTGATCAGACATTCATGGTCTTAAAAATACCTTTCCATTCAAATATGGCTACTCTTATAACAGAATTCTATTTCCAATGGTCTTCAGGGAGACAAATTTGGTCCGTAGTGTCCTTTAAAAACTGTTTATTCAGTCGAAGCTTTCTACAATCTTCCAATTGTCATCATCAGCTATATCACAGCAACAGGTGGTTTTTTTAAAGTGGTGGTTAAGCAAAAATCAATCCAAAATCTAATTAAGCAACCCTTAAAAAACAATAATTATATCATTAAAAATTCATTTGAATTCAAGGATTATATTAACCCGCCAAGTACTATAGTCACCTCTAGGTGACAATACTTTGATAATTAATTAAAAATAAATTAGCCGCCCGGTCCTACGGGATCTACAGTGCACGGACAACAACCTACGAGTCATAAAGAAGTTAATATTCATGACAGTTCAACTGATAAGCTCATATGTTTTGTTATCTCATGAATTTCGTTGTTTCCCTGCAACTTGTCAAGAGTTTTGAGAAAAATGCCGAAGATCAGATAAAATTGTGGGACTAACATTAAATAACATTTTGTCCAGAAAAATTCAAACTGAAGCCCCCTATACTCAACCAAATCAGGCATGTCACCTGTAGGTGACTCAAGGATTTCACAGCACAAAGTGTTTTTATTCGTAATACTTAAGCTTTATTTGAACTGTTAACAAGGTGAAAGTATGTGTCTGGTGTTGGCTGTTCTCCGTTGACCCCGTTGGAGGAGGATTTTAGATGTCACAGATCTACCATGGTAGGCATGGCAGCAAGCAGCACTTCAAGGGGAAGCCAATCCGTTTTGGCAACAAACTCTGGACCATACCACCAAGAATGGGTTCCTTGTGTCGATTAAACCTTACCAAGGTGCAAAAGCTGCCCCCCATCCTCATCAAAATGAAGTTGGACTTGGAGCTACAGTCGTCCTCACCACTCATTCAAGGATGCCAGCAGAGCTCTGACCATACAATTTGTACATTGAAAATTTTTTCACCCGGTTGCTGCTGCTGAATATTCTTCATGGTTGGTATTCATTCCAAAAAACTAACGTTTGATTCAACGTACAAGAGATAAAGTTCACAGTGTAAGATTTTGGAGGACTAATACTATATGTAGTGTTGAGCTCAGGCCTAGAGTCACCTAGGGGTGACACCCTCATATCTTTTGAATAAATAATTTTTCTCGCGGTTTTTCGTCTTGTATGCTTTTCATTACCCCTCAGTAACAACATATAAAAAGAAGGAGTGGACATTTGCATCAAACAAGGGTATTCTTTGATATCCCTAGATGTGGTCTCCCTGCTCACTAACATCCCTACTGCAATTGCCAAAAAAGTCATTATCAAGAGATGGGGTGAGATTCTAAGTCGCACCAAAATGAGTTGTGACTTCTTCAATGAAATCCTCGATTTTTGCTTAAACACCACTTTAAAAAACCACCTTGTTGCTGTTGATATAGCTGATGATGACAATTGGAAGATTGTAGAAAGCTCCAATGAATGAACAGTTTTTAAAGAAACTACGGACCAAATTGACAGTAACTTGAGAAATTTGAATTCTATTTATTTTGCTTGTTTAATTTCCTCATCGGAACTGTTTAAATTTAAGCATGTCTAAAATTGTCCCCTGCTTGGTTCACTTCACAAACCCATAAGGCGTAAGCAAAGGCGACAAGAGGAGAATATTTCAATGTATGCACGCAACGTTTTCCAAACATCAATATTTTGGTGATGGAGGAAGCACTGCATGCAATACAACCGGTACTATTGATCAGACAGTAATTTTTGTATTGTGGTAGGTCCAGGACTTCTAACTCAGTTGAATTTCAGGTTTTAACGAATCTAGAAGCTTTTGAAATCATGTTTCGTATCAAATTCATCTCATTCTTGCATTAGATAATAATCGAACAAAAGGTTACAGTTCAATAATTATTCTGCTCAATCCAGGTAATTTAAGAATGTGTTGTTTCCTTCTGCACCACACAGATTGTGCTGTGAGGTGATTCAAGTCAGGAAACAGGAATTTTATAGCATCTCATCTCTATCACAAGTAGATTTAGAACCACTTGAGATCTATCATAATGCGTTAGTACGATATTACTGAACATGAGGAATAACTACACTTAGTAATAACTATGGATTAGATTTAACATCTTTATATAACGTCGAGTGAGAAAAGTAGTGGGGTAGTAGTAGGGTATTTGTAACGCATATTAACTAGACATAAGTCAATATTGTCAATAAACGTATTTACTGTAGCATATTGGGAAGAATCACAAGCAGTAAAACGAATTACTTTGTGAATGGCAAAAATATGCAAGAAATGTCCACCATTTTGATGAAAGAATGTGCAATAGTATGAAGGGATTTTAAGAAACTCCAGCCTTAGAAATGTATGCAAGTTAACAAACACGTTGATCGGTGAGAGGTACAACTTTTTCCATCTTCAGTTTTCAATATCATAATAGAGTAAAATTTTAGCGTCCCAGTTCCGCATTTCTAAATTAGCGAGGAAGAGTAGAGGTGGGATTTACATCAAGTGGTCCTTTCAGAAGGTCATATGTAACATCACAAGGAATCAGAACAGGTCTGTGAATGATGGATTCATCACATGGAACCACTCAGATATTACTTTGTGTAAGGCAAGAACATGCGAAAGATGAGCTGAATGTAAGAAATTATTTCAGAAATTTTCTCTAAGAGAATTAAAACAGAATAATAGTTCTCAAGCCCCCTGCAGAAGGGGCAATTAATGGCGGCCAGTTCAACTGACAGGACGGACCCCTTCAGAAGGGGAAAATAATGGCTTCCATTAGTTGCGGCCACTATGGCGTAGTTCTGCACACATGGAGTCTAAATCGGGAACTTCAATTCCAAGACCTTTTAAATCTGTCCGCAATTTCAACAGAGCACTGATTCTTTTTGTTTGGTGTGCGTATTCAGGATGCCGCGTATTCCATAATAATTCAAAGCTTATATATGTTTCTTAGAATGTACTTATGTCATCTGCACTCTACTTAACACTTCCTTTTTACAGCTTCTTGTTGTTTTGCAGCCATAATTTCAATGAACACAAAACTGCTCACATACACACGTGAAATCTCGCCTGACTCATCCAGCCTACTGGCGTCTGGCAGCGGCCGGTGCCTCATCCGACACGGCAAGTAATGGCCGCCACTAGGTCACGTGACTAACTTTGTGGACGTCTGCAGAAGGGGCAATTACTGGCGGCCATTAGTAATAGCTATTAATGACTGCCACTATAGTCTGATGGTTGTATTCCTGTTGAAGGGCCAGTAAACTGAACGAAATAATGGCCGCCACAAGAAAGCAAACAAGTTTGCTTTTAGTATTCGCCTGACGTCCACAAAGTTAGTCACGT
This sequence comes from Creontiades dilutus, assembly GCA_031894815.1. Taxonomy (NCBI): domain Eukaryota; kingdom Metazoa; phylum Arthropoda; class Insecta; order Hemiptera; family Miridae; genus Creontiades; species Creontiades dilutus. The sequence goes on along the minus strand of JAVIWC010003462.1, from coordinate 269,486 downwards.
GGCCTAGTGGCGGCCATTACTTGCCTTGTCTGATGAGGCACTGGCCACTGCCAGACGCCAGTAGGCTGGATGAGTCAAGCAAGACGTCACTTGTGTATATGTGAGCAGTTTTATTTTTGTTGAAATTATGGCTGCAAAACAACAAGAAGCGGTAAAAAGGAAGTGTTAAAGGGAGTACAGATGACATAAGTACATTCTAAGAAACATATGTAAGCTTTGAATTATTATGGATTACGCGGCATCCAGAATACGCACACCAAACAAAAAGAATCAGAGCTCTGTTGAAATAGCAGACGGTTGAAATTGCAGAAAAGGACTTGGAATTGAAGTTCCCGATGTAGACTCCATGTGTGCCGAACTATGCCATAGTGGCTACAACTAATGGAAGCCATTACTTTCCACGTCTGAAGGGGTCAATCCTGTCAGTTGAACTGGCCTTCAATAATTGCCCCGTCTGCAGGGGGCTTTATGGTGGAAAATGACTCTTTCGTTCCACATCTTTGCAAGGTACGTTTGAATATACATGAAAAGCAGACGGTTAGGGTTCGGAAATAACTTGGAAATTTATAAAATTCAGACATATTTGAAGGGAGCGTCGTTCTGTATTGGAACAGTTTTTGAGATGAAATTTTCAAAATCTAATGTCAAAGTTTCTCTCCTTACCGATGAATCACATTTCAACTGCAGCTACTAGTAATTTAACAACCTACTTTTACATAAATTGAAAGCTTCAATAGCAATTTTCGTTCAAATCTAGGAAGCGGTGCAATTGCGATCAGATAATGAGAAATGCTCGTGTAATCATGATTTCTCAGCTGAAACACGGACAACATTTGGTTCATCATAGCAATCACACCCAGAATTGTTGATAATTCATATATTATGAAGTGATTCATCGGATATTGTATATGTAGTTATCCATTTCTTCAATATTTTGTACCATGTCAGTATCACGACACAATGTGAAACAGGTTATGGGTCCAGCAGCTTCAGTTTGACTGAGGCCTTGTACACATGAGGGCGTTGGATGCTACTTCGAGTCCACATTGGCTGACAGTGCAAGACACGGCATCTGGCAGTTGGACCAGCGTAGTCAGTGCAAATACATGGATTTAGAGGAGTTTACCTGTTTTTGGTTATTGTACGGTAGATGAAAGGCCGAAGAAGACAAAGACGATGATGGGTTCATCCTCGAATAGATGACCATGGGTTCATTTGTGACGCTAAACGCAAAATTAAGGGAATACCTCAACAAGTTTTTCAACTACTTCCGTACGAGTATAAGTTTATTTGATCTTTAGTCACTGATGGCATATTACCTTGAGAATTTGTTGTGGGAAATGGTAAGATCACTCACGGATCACACAATTCAAGTCAAAAACGAGCAAAAGCGCGTGCTCAACTGAGCAGATGTGCACATTCCAATGCCCAGTAGAGTCACTTGAAGCCCACTGCAAACGTACCGGTTGAAATGAAAACTACAAGCGTCGCGCTCTGGCGACGTTGATTCAAAGCGCGCGTTTGCATGTGTACGATCCCATTTGTTTCTATGTATTTGGCTAACCCGCGTTGGACAAAAGAGCGCTCAACACAGCGTCCAACGCCTTCATGTGTACAAGGCCTGAACGTGTGAGTTGGAAAACCTCACCTCAAACATGTACACAGTTTTGAAGTGCAGTAGAATGAAATTATGGTAAAACTTCACTATTCTAAGATTTGCTGAAGGCATATAACAACAGGTAATAGAGAAGATTGAAAAGTTGCTGTAGCTTTTGGTTGACAAGTAACTGAAAGAGTAGGTATTTGTATAATGTCACGTATGTTGACTAGACATGAGTCAATATTGTCAACAAACGTGTTTACTGTAGCATATTGGGAAGAATCACAAGCAGTAAAACAAATTACTTTGTGAATGGCAAAAATATGCAAAACATTAGCACAGTTTTGAAGTGCAGATGAATGAAATAATGGCAAAACTTCGCTATTTTAGAAATTCACGGAAGGTCAGGTGGATAATTGTGGCGAGAAAACACCAGGACACAAGCGGTTTGGCGAGGTTGGGTCCAACGATATCTCACATTTACTGTAGCACTGTTTCTGCGATCTGCCTCCATATGATATAAAGGCAGGAGATACCGCAGTGCACAATTGGAAACATTTGGTTGTCAAATACAATGAATATGGTCAAAAAGTTGAAATTAATTGAGTTGATACAAGGAACATGGGACAACTTCTTTTACACAACGGTCTTTAGTACCGAAATACAGTAAAACTTTTACATTTCAGTTTCAAAATCATCTCCGTCTTTAAATAGACGAAAAAGATTATAGATGAAATTAGTTAGATCAAGTGGTCCTATCAGAATGTTCATACGTAACTTCACAATCAATCAGAACAGGTCTGTGAATGATGTTTCATCACATAGAACCACTCAGGGATTACTTTCCTATAAGGCAAACATCCTCATTTCAAACTTTCCCAACACACGAACTACTTTCCCACATCTACACTGATGGTTCCTTGATTGATGGCAAAGTGGGATCAGCGTACCTTGATGCAAGCCAACATGTTACCGCCCGATTTAGATTGGCAGACTTAGCATCAATCTATACAGCCGAACTATTCGCTATACACGAAGCTATGAAATATGCTGCACATCAGCTCGGCGCAGGTGGTCAAAGGCATATCATTATTATGACTTTCAAAACTGCGACATATTAGCCCAAACTCAAACATGAATTTTCTCGAGGGAGAGATAGTTAAAACGTGTGACAGATTTAGGACATCAGGATGGCAATTCAGGCTAATATGGGTGAAGAGTCACTCGGGAATAGTTGGCAATGAATTGGCCACAAAACGTACTATGGTGGACGTTCAAGCAGCGGTGTACTCCCCAACGGACCTTTACAAAATATGTAAAGAGGCAATGAATCAAAAAATGGCAAACATTCTGTGACCGATGTACAACTGGGGCAATGTATAAATCGATGTTTCCCAAAGTCTCACCGAGTCCGTGGTACTTAAAATGCCCCGGAAAAGACAAGAGGTTCTATAAAACCATGACCAGAATGCGTGCAGGGCACTGTGTCACCAAATCATACCTCCATAAGATCGGAAGAAGTGACACAGAGCTATGTGATATCCTGCCTAATACAAGAGACATTGTCCCACATAATCCTGGCCTGCTATAAATTCGAAGCAGAGAGAGCAACCATGATCGATAACCTTCCAGACAGCATCCTCCGACCGTTTAACCTACCTACCTTGCTTATATCAAATAGTGTTATTGTGTATGAGCTGTTATACAATTACTTATGCAGTACGAACATTAAAATGTAACATGTATTAACATACAACAAAGAAAAAAAGAAAAAAAAAAAAAAAAACCAGATTAGCCTCTAGCTTCTGTCAAACCCAACTATTTAAAAAAAAGTGATAAACTAAAATTATTCATCATTATTAATTATTAATTAAAATAGTAAGTTAGAAAGCTTCAACGGCGATTTACTGCAAGAATAAAATTGTCTGGATCTCTTAGTATCCAAGGATTTAGTAAATTTATTACAATAAATCCCATTTATATGACCCCATTAAGGAATACAGCCATACGGTGCGAGCTATCAAAAAATTGAACCGGACCTTTTCTATAGTATTTTCACTCTGCTTGAAGGTGGTGGAACCCGTTTTTCATTTTTCGATGTTTTAGTGCCTCAAATCTTCAATTGAAACTTGAGGTTACCTCTTGACCCCCCTTTTTTATTTTAGTTTTTGATTCTACGTTAAATTTAGAAGAGAAAATGCATAGTTGACTTTTTTTTTTTAGAGACTTCATTTCTGAGTTACTTTGCAAACAACAAAAATCGACGAATTGTTTTAGAAAAAACACTTTTCTTCAATTATTTCAATATTTTTTAGATTTTGACCACATTTTTGAAATCAGCATCAAATTTCCTATCAACAGAAGCCAGTTTCCATCATCAACAATCATCACCAGAGGATTGACATTACAGTTGAAGCGCTAACAATTTGAAAAAATGTTTAAAAAAAGGAAAATTTAATAGCGTTCCAATATTTCAGTATTTTACTCATTTAACAGCATCGAAAATTATTAATCAGTATTGAATGCGATCATACCTATTTTTAATTTGGCGAAAAACCATACCTATACCTATTTTGAAGATCCTCTGATCTCGATATGACGTGAACCCAAAACGCTTCCAACCCAGGGGCGTGAGGCAATGGGAAGCCACGAGCGAAATCGTCAGACAGACCCCAGTGAGAATAGAAGATATTTCTTATGAATTAGAAGATATTTCTTATAAATTAGAAGATATTTCTATAAATATAGAAGGATTTCTTCTATCCCCAGTGACCGACCCCCGATCCTTTCTGGAGGACGGCTGGCGACGTCCGCGACACCTCCGGGTAGTCGGACGAAAATCCAAGGTGAAATTCCTTGTTTACTTTACTTTAACCTATTTTGAAGAACATTTGAAACTCCGTCTTGTGGACTAGCCTATAGGAAATTTGATGCTTCAAAAATGTGGTCGTAGAACGTAGAATTGAAAACTAAAATAAAAAAGGGGGTCAAGAGGTAACCTCAAGTTTCAATCGAAGATTTGAGGCACTACAACATAAAAAAAAATGAAAAACGGATTCCACCACCTTCAAGCAGAGTGAAAATACTATAGAAAAGGTCCGGTACAATATTTTGATAGCTCGCACCGTATGGCTGTCATGCCTTAATGGGCCCATAGAGATGGGACACCGTTTATGGTCCTTGATACTAAAATATAGGTGGAATGGGATTTCATCAAAATTACTATTCATTTCTAGAGGGTTATTCAGGGTGCCTAGCGGTCGGGAAAGTCGGGAATCAGTAATGAATTTAAAAACGGTCTTGAAAAGTCGGGAATTAGCATAGAAATTCATATAAAAGTCTGAAATTTGTTACCAAAACAATATAGGTTGGAATTTACTAAGATTCAATAAGTGCCTTGCATTTTATTTCGTCAAGGTCAAATTACACGGGAAGTGAAGAATCCTTTTCAAAGGAAACGTAAATAGGGTTGAGGTTATTATTTTAAAATTATTATGCTTCCTTTCAATTTGACAGTTTTTTTACGAAATTTTAGGATCCAAAACAGAAAAACAATTGCGGAATATTTGTCTTTTTGAAAAATTGGTTAAAAATAGTTCATTTATTTATTTTCATATAAACGTTTTATACATACTGTAAATAATTTGAACACGATAAAATTTTCTAGGTTCGTCTTGAAAAAGGAATCATTTTTGTGCGATAAACTGTAAATGTAATTAAATGTGATTTTTTTTAAGTGATTCAAGACATTTTACTTCCATTCAGTAAGGTATGTCCACTTGGTATTTTTAATTCTAATGATATTTTTTCATATTCTCGCATGTTCACTTGAAATAAAAGTTCTTATTATTTTAATATAAGATGAATATATTACAGCGTAAAAGTCCGGAAATTTGTGGAAAAAGTCTCGAATTTATTTTTGAATAATTGCTAGACACCCTGGTTATTAGACACTGTTAGATGTTAACAAAAATTAGGTCAACTACAACTAAAGCAGAAATGATAAATGGTAATAGAAAATGTTAAGTTAGAATCGATTCATTCTAACATCATACACCTAAAACCTTTTAATGTTTGGGAGGCGGTGTAATTGCGATCAGATAATGAGAAATGCTCGTGTAATCATGATTTCTCAGCTGAAACACGGACAACATTTGGTTCATCATAGCAATCACACCCAGAATTGTTGATAATTCATATATTATGAAGTGATTCATCGGATATTGTATATGTAGTTATCAGTATCACGATGGAATGTGTAACAGGTTATGGGTCCAGCAGCTTCAGTTTGACTGAGGCCTTGTACACATGAGGGCGTTGGATGCTACTTCGAGTCCACATTGGCTGACAGTGCAAGACACGGCATCTGGCAGTTGGACCAGCGTGGTCAGTGCGAATACATGGATTTAGAGAAGTTTAAATGTTGTTGGTTATTGTACGGTAGATGAAAGGCCGAAGAAGACAAAGACGATGATGGGTTCATCCTCCAATAGATGACCATGGGTTCATTTGTGATGAAATACCCAAAATTAAGGGAGTACCCCAACAAGTTTTTCAACTACTTCCGTACGAGTATAAGTTTATTTGATCTTTAGTCACTGATGACATATTACCTTGTGAATTCAAGATCACACAATTCAAGTGTGATCAAAACGATCAAAAGCGCGTGCTCAACTGAGCAGATGTGCACGTTCCAATGCCCAGTAGAGTCACTTGAAGCGCTGCAAACGTAGAGGTTGAAATGAAAACTACAAGCGTTGCGCTCTGGCGACGTTGATTCAAAGCGCGCGTTTGCATGTGTACGATCCCATTTGTTTCTATGTATTTGGCTAACCCGCGTTGGACAAAAGAGCGCTCAACACGGCGTCCAACGCCTTCATGTGTACAAGGCCTGAACGTGTGAGTTGGAAAACCTCACCTCAAACAAGTGCACAGTTTTGAAGTGCAGTAGAATGAAATTATGGTAAAACTTCATACACCTAAAACCTTTTCATGTTTGGGAGGCGGTGTAATTGCGATCAGATAATGAGAAATGCTCGTGTAATCATGATTTCTCAGCTGAAACACGGACAACATTCGGTTCATCATAACAATTACAACCTGCATTTGTTCAATAGTCAAGCCCTAGTTGTCATTATTAAGAAACATGATGAAACGTTCGTTGATATATCATTGTAAGTGAATATTGATTCATTTCTTCGTCATTGGGTATCAATATAGTACTTAACATTACATATAGTACTTAATTGTAGCGAGAAAACACCAGGACACAAGCGGTTTGGCGAGGTTGGGTCCAACGATATCTCACATTTACTGTAGCACTGTTTTTGCGATCTGCCTCCATATGATATAAAGGCAGAAGATACCGCAGTGCACAATTGGAATCATTTAATTGTCATATACAATGAATATGGCCAGTGTTGAAACTGTAACACGTGGAGTTGATGAATGGTATAGTTGCCCCTTCTATGAACTGAATGCGGATAAAGCCCGCAACACTCAGGATGTCCCAAATGATGGAAGGCGTCTGGTATATCTCCCGAGGTAGCGGATACAAGAATCGGGACGGAAAACTAATCATATCCATCACAAAAGTTGAATGAGAAATATGGGTTAAGTATTCAGGGATGGGTAGAAATGATCAATAAAAGAGGTGAAAGCTGAATTAAAAAGGGATTTCTTGGGAATGTAAGTTATTGACCACTTGCTATCAACTACAATTCGTTAGCACAATATAAATGTGTAAGCAACAAGAAATATTTGAATAAAGATTAAAAAGTTGATGTAGCTCTTGGTTGACAATAAGCAACTGAAGTATTTGTATGTCACGTATGTTGACTAGACATAAGTCGATATTGTCAACAAACGTGTTTACTGTAGCATATTGGGAAGAATCACAAGCAGTAAAACGAATTACTTTGTGAATGGCAAAAATATGCAAAACATTAGCACAGTTTTGAGGTGCAACATGTATGAATAATTGTAAAATTTCACTATTTTAGAAATTCACGGAAGGTCAGGTGGATAATTGTAGCGAGAAAACACCAGGACACAAGCGGTTTGGCGAGGTTGGGTCCAACGATATCTCACATTTACTGTAGCACTGTTTTAGCGATCTGCCTCCATATGATATGATGATAGGCAGGAGATACCGCAGTGCACAATTGGAAACATTTGGTTGTCAAATACAATGCATATGATTGATGTTTCATCACACGGAACCACACAGGGATCGGTCAGACTGATCAATAAAGAAAGTAATGGCTGATTACATCCTTTTTTTATATTCCTTGAGATTGAACTAACAAACCACGTTCAGAAATTATATTGCTTCCGAGTCTACTGAAGTAGCGGAAGCATTCTTTTCACTTTCGGAATGTGAAAATTTTTTTGTATCCAAAATCAAAAATTCCACTCGCATTTTGCGTTTTAGACCTTTCTGAACAATTTTGGTTCCGTTTCTGTCAGCAAATCCTTGTTACGGGCAAAACTACACGAAGTTATACGAAGTTTTCAGGGATCGTGCGGGTTAGGATGTAGATCCGATTATGATGAAATTTTCAGGGATCGTGCGGGTTAGGGTGTAGATGGTCCCCTATAGGTTCCATGACCCCCGGATCAATAGTAGCCTCTGCGCATGCGCAAACGTGAAATCCTTGTTACGCGCATAACGCTGGGTGTTCTTGACCAATTTTGATGAAATTTTCAGGGTTCGATGTGTAGATGGTGTTCGACCCCCGGATCAATAGTATGTGCAGATGGCATCCCCTTCTTGACCAATTTCGATGAAATTTTCAGGGATTGTTCGGTTTGATGTGCAGATGGTCCCCTATGAGTTTCATGACCCCCGAATCAATAGTAGCCTCTGCGCATGCACAAACGTGAAATCCTTGCCACAAGCATAACTCCGGGAGTTCTTGACCAATTTTGATGACATTTTCAGGGATTGTTCGGTTTGATGTGTAGATGGTCCCCTATGAGTTTCATGACATCCGGATCAATAGTACCCTCTGCGCATGCTCAAACGTGAAATCCTTGTTACGCGCATAACTTTGGGAGTTCTTGACCGATTTCGATGAAATCTAACTAACTATAGTGTAGTGATCAACTGTTGATCACCAGGTGCAGTCAGAATTTTAGTTTCAACTTCACACAGAGTCAGAACAGGTCTGTGATAAGGTTTATCATCATATTGCACCATCTTATAAATTCACTGGTCATATTTTATGACTTATGATATTTTTATTTCAGATGCATATGAGGAGAAGATGTAACGCGAATTTTATTTTACAACAACGGTCAAGAAATGAAGTGTTACGCAGATGAGTCAAGAAAAATGCTTTTTGAGTCCTGAAGAGTAGGGATGGGACATCGATGTAGATGTTTTTGAAACATCGATGTTTTGCCACCATCGATGTAGGCAACGCCTGATTCACTTTTATGGATGTCCAGAATTAAAAGAAAAAAAAATTCTAAACAAACTACGACATAGACAGCAGTCAGAATAGTTTATGCTCGTGTAATCATAAAATCTCAGTTGAAACACGGACAACATTTGATTCATCATCGCAATCTCAAGTCTGTACGTGGTTAGTTTAGACCAAAAATTCGGGCAGCAAACGCAAACCAACAACTTTTGAGGAGGTTAAAACACTTTTTGGTCGATTACAAAGATTCATTATTGAAAACAACTTGCTCCTGCTACTCATGATAAGTAATGGTGGGGAAAGTTGAAGAATGGTGTGGCATTGAAACGAAAATAGCTGGGCCCTACCAAAATCAATTTACATGACTCTAGCTTGTAGCGGGAAATATTTGAATTTGAATCTCCCGCTGATTTGATTCGTGGTCTCGTCGTTCAGGCAACAGCTGAGCGATATAGACCATTGCCAACATAACCTTGAACATTATTTTGCGAACTATTTCAGAAGATCAACTTTAATTTACAGTTCGAATGGTCAAACTATAATTTAATATCACCACGTATCTCTCTAATTGGATGTAACTCCAAATTGAGTGAAAACTCAATTTGAATTGCTTGAAATTGCCTAAGTGTAAATTTCCCACTGCCACCGCTGACGGGACTCCGTTGTGCATGGAGGACTACGTGGATCGCCACCATTTTCCTTTTTATCATCTACCGTTCTCGCTTCGCTCCTCTCGTCTCGACAATTTTTCCCCCTTCAACTATAATTTCCCCTTTTATATTCGAAGATTCGAATATCTCCGTCATCGTCGGAAATTCTCTTCCCTGGACCTGGGGTGAAGAAATACATCATTTCTGACTGGAAGGAGTTTCTCTTGTATTCTTCGATCCTCAAGGATTCAAGACACGTGACTTCAGGTTACGCCGTCGTCACCTCCTCGTTCGTCGTATGGAAGCCCTAATTAGCATTCACCTCTACCGTGCCGGTAAGCTCAATTTCCCCTCCCCGAATCTCGTCATCTCAACACTCAAATTCGTTCTTTCCCTAACCAAATCGTATCCAGTTTCAGATACGGATTCTAGCCTGCGATCCCAAGACGGAAGGATAGAAGCCCCGTCCCGTCCTGCCGATGCTGTTCCCCTTTTCCGATGCTTAATTGTGATTTCTGATACTATAGCTAACTGTAATAGCTTTAAAGTAAGCTTTAGATGACGGCCGTCAGTACAGGTAACATAGTAGTAAGAAGTCCTATGTACTTGTTGAATGCTCACGTAGGTATAGTACCTCAATTATAACTGTGACGTCATCCCCTGAGAAGTTCCTACTTATTAATTTCGGCCAATAAAATTTATTTTTATTTTTGTCAAAGGAGAATACATTTTAATTATTTATAATATCTCCCCTTCTCTCATCTCGCAAGAACAACAGAGGTAATTACCTATTATTTTCGTTTGTTTCGTGGGTTAATCCCCAATTTGATAGCTTTCGTCACAAGCTATAATTCTCATGTTTGGGAAGGAACAAAAATCAATCAGAAGTGTTCAAGAGCGGCACATTCAGAATAATCAAGATTGACATCATTACATTTCAGAACAGGTCTGTGAATGTTAGCTTCATCACAATGTGCCACTCAAAAGTCATAACAATTCTTTGTTCCAAAGTAGGGATGGGATATCGATATCGATAATATCGGATTATCGATATTTTCCTTGCGATATTATCGGTTTTTAAAAACTCAACTGAGAAATGAATTGGGTAGCTAGCGCAAGTATTAAAATATGAACAGGTGAGCAAAAAAAATCAATGAATTCGTGCTTGATTTTGCAGATTTTATTAATGTAAACAGGTAATTATAAATCCTAAATTCCTTCTTCCTTATAATATCTATAAATATCTGATTTCTGTCTGTACTTCTTCTTCTTTGACCAGCAAGCTGCTCTATTCAACTTGTTCACACTTTTAGACCCTATAAACTTTATAGGTTCATTTAGTTTATACTATATTCACAGTTGATATTTAATCATAGCAGCCCCACATAAAAGTATTGAAGATTATTCTGCCATTTAACGTGAAAGAGTTAACCTGAAAAGTTCGATGATCAAAACTGAAGATAATGTTCCGAAATTTTTGACCGATAATGTCAGATATCGATATTTTTCCTCCGATATCCCATCCCTATTCCAGAGCATAGTCATAAACAGACAAAATTAATGGATTTTGTTTTTTAAAAAGCTAATGCAGGTAGGGAAGAGAGAAGTTTTTGAAGAATGATTGGATTGAAATAGCTGATAAATCGCCGACAGATTTAGGATTTCACAAGTTTCTAAATAATTTCGAACACAGCAGATGCGATGGACTTGGTTTCAAGAACCTTATTCTGTTCATAATCACGACTGCTTTATAAACAGAAAAATGGCAATACAATTATTAAGGATTCTGAATGTTGATGGAGAATTGGAACGTCTTTATTTTGGTTCGGGAATGAACATTAACAACTTGGTATGGAGATATTCCTTATGTCACTGTTAGTTCACTAGATATTCCAACACCACAGAATGAGGAATATGGAAGTGTCTTCCCCTCACCAACCCACAACGACTTTTGGTTTATTATTCAATAATAAACCATTGTAATAGCTCTGGGAAAAGAATCCTAACCACCCCTGAAAATTTCATGGTTTACGTTTCAAAGGGTGTAGAATCCGAATCTGCAATAAAAATTGTTCCGTCCGTCCGCCGTACGCACGATATCTCCCAAACGGCTGGAGCAAAAGATCTGAAATTTTCAGGAAAAATCCATCTTGGTCCGACGACGCCCCAATTCTTGAGCCAGCTCTCTCACTCAATTTAAAGTGCCCTTTAAGGGCTGTCAAAGTTTTGTTAAATCCCTAAAAACCTCAAAGAAAGTCAAAGCGGCCTAAATGTGTACTCATTTTGAAGAACATACCATGAGGAATCGAATGAGACCCTCTCCACGTCCGTAGGTCAAACCATTCCCGGTGTATGGCCCGATTTATGGTGCCGACATTTGCGTTATTTTGGTTTATTATTGTTTTTGTTTTGATATCAGTAACCTAGTGATGTAGTAATGTGGATACTGGAGTGAACTCCTAAAAGGTTTTGTAGCCGATACACGAGTTGAAGCATTCTGATAATTAAAACGCTGCAAATTCAAAGTTTTTTGGTTTATTATTGTTTGTTTGTAACCTAGTGATGCCGATAGCGTCGAGTTGTAGTGAATGTGGATACTGGAGTGATAGCCGATGTGGATACTTGTAGTTTATAGCCGATACACGGGTTGAAGCATTCTGATATGCATGAAACGCTGATAATATATAGGTAAATATTATTCAATATTGTTACTGGGGTTTATTATTCAATATTATTAGTGGGGTAAATAAGTATTCTTTCACTGGGGTTTATTATTCAACTGGCTTGCGTTCATGATTTGAATTTCTACTAAGCTTCGGAGTGTGCGTGTTTCACAGGTGATAGAGTGATTATTGAATTCCAGGAAATATGCAATAAAAATTAGATATGTTCAATAAAAAAACGCTGCAAATTCTTTCTCTGGCGTTTATTATTCCATTGGCTTGCGTTCATGATTTGAATTTCTACTAAGCTTTGGAGTGTGCGTGTTTCACAAGAGATAGAGCGATTACTGAATTTCAGGAGGCACACAAATATGATCAACTGATCAATCCAAATAGGTATTTTGCTTGAGAACAGATTTACGTGCTCCATGCAAATCTCCTGAAATTCAATAATCGCTCTATCCTATGAAACACCCACACACCTAAGCTTAGTAGAAATTCAAATCATGTACGCAAGCTAATTGAATAATAAACCCCAGGGAAAGAATTTGCAGCGTTTTGTTATTGAAAGCCTTGCAACTGTTGTCCTCACCATTTCGCAGGAAAAGATCCAATTCATCTGTCAAGAGCTTAACGAAATTAGGAGATTTGAATCAGCGCCTGCGGCTTATGGAGTCTTGAACGCAGTGGAAAGTCTGAAATCCGTAGGGTACCCTAATACCTAATAATCCGTAAATTACCATGAAGAACGTTCGAAGTTACTGGTTTGTTGTCTCAACTGTTGGAACGGCTGCCAACAGTTAAGAGAAATAACAACGAGCTACTGGGATACTAGTTGTCCGAAGGCCATCTGCCATCTGGACGCCAAAAGTCTGGAGATTCGACACTAAGCAACATAATGACGAGCCCCCCCCTCCGAGCTCCAACTATCGAAACTTTGATTATTCTCAAACAACCTCCGGTTTTCTTAAATTACTCAAATTCGGGCTAAAACTCTTTCAAATGGGATACAAACTACAATATCGTAATCCTGAAAGGGATTTCACTGGAAACGCTTGCATTTTCTACCTCCCCTCACTCCAATCAATAAATCAATTCAATCGATAAATTCAAAACTCACCTGAACCTCCTTCTGACGACCTTCAAGAACCTCATTCGGCCAGTTCCGGTGGTCTTCCTCCTTTGGGCCTTGATGCTCCAGTTATCTGTTGTCAAAGACAAAAAAACGTAAGAACTAATACACCAGTTCTTATTGAGTAAAAAGAAGAGTAAGAAGAAGAAGAATGAGAAAGAAGAAAAGAAGGTGTTCCACATGCCCATACAACACATGGCAATTTGAGAACACCTGAACGTTTATTTGAAACGGAAACGATCTTACACTTACAAAGATTATCATTGAATAGCATGAGAACATTTTTGTAAACTGGGGAGAGATTTTTCTTGTATCACAATTGTGGACCTCTGATCCCTTCCACCAAGAATCAAGGCATACTTCATAACATTTGAAACGAATAATTTACTTCACTCACCTACTCAAGCTATATATCATCAGAAGCCAAACATACTAATTTCGGTGCTATATTAGTATGCGCCCCACAGGCCTCTCTATTAGTACTCGCCCCACACTTACGTACTCGCAATGTGCCCCTCAGCGGTGTTTGTGTCGTACATAATCGCGAAGTTGTGTTTCATCTTAGACAACTGTCGCAAGACAACAGGCTTATCGCTGGAACAAATTCGAATGTTCCATTGTGATCAACCTATCCCATCTTGTCCTTCAGTCGACCGAAACTTCTCAAACGAACTAAGTACCTACCTACACGGTAATGCTCTGTGTTTATGTTTGTTCTTTACCTATCGCTTACCACCACCGCTGATTTGACCGGAAAATCAACCAAGAACATCACGGACTGGTCCAATATGTGTCGTGAAGTTTGTTCATCAATCGTCCACAATGATAGGCACTTGCGACCACCCCATTCATAAATCCCGGTTTGCTGGTAAGCGCAATCGGGTTAGACTGCTGCAGACCTGTTCGTCGCATTCCTGAAGGACGTGAAAGAAGTATACCGACCCTGAACTGTGATAGAGCCTCGACGAAGCACCTTTCAATGAGGATTTCTTGTAAGTACCTTCCACAAAGCTTCCCATGTACGATTACCTTTTTCTCGACATGTATCTTCTGCGTTGCAGTGTGGGTCGCATACTACCATAAAAACCAAGGGTTGTGGGGCACCGGAGGGATGTAGGGGCATACTAATATAGGACCCGAATTTCATACACCTAAAAACCTAGTGGTAGTGTAACAATGGTAGAAGTTCATTATAATAGGCCCTTCCTGATAAGACCGTCGTAACCGGATGTCTATATATCAATCCTCGCTTTCGATATATAAATCGATGATACGCGTTACCTCTACAAACTGCAACTTTTGAATATGGCGGAAAATAACGAACTTTTAAGTAGCAAATGGCGGGAAATGAACATGGTGAAATACGTAGGTTACGAGTCTGGAAGGAAAAAAAAAAACCATCTCGGCTGACGTGTACAAGTGCTCTCATCTATCTTATTCTCACCTCCAACCATGTCCGTATCACTCGCCAACAAATCCACACAAACTTCTCTAAAAAAAACTACGCCAATCAGCAACAGTAGCCTCAGCTAGGTTGAATTCGTGTATAATGTGACTCAAGATGTGCGTTCTAATGTGTTCTGTCTAGTTTGCTGGTCTGGATGCTCGCTTGGCTCGCATCTCAAAAACAAAAAAATATCCTACATCAATCCTTCTAGTAAAGTATAGATCAGTTGGACAAATAGGAGGTTGACAGTTGTGCTGGTTCAAGAACGAAAGGTTGAATAGAAGCGGGAAAGATGGCGGACCTTCAGCTTCTCGAAGGTGGTTGTGGAAAGCAATCCGACTTGGCAGCGGTATCGATATTATGATCCTATAAAACATCGATCCTAGTACACATCGATATATTCTTCTTATCAGGAGGGGCCCCCTATACTGAACTTCAGCCTAAAAATCGAATGAGCGTTCAAATTTCCATGGAATACGGTTCAGCCTTATAAAAAATGTGGGTTTCTAACATTTATATCAACCATCAAGGCACACATTTCGCTAGAACTCACTGCACATTCATTGGACGGTTATGAGGCCGTAACCAGTCAGGGTGAATATGGGGTGCGAGAGTTCCGGTAAACAACCCATTAGGGGACCAGGACAGAAACGTGTTGTCTAGTTTGGTAGGATGCCGTCATCTCAAAAACGAAAAAATTTCCTAAATCATTCTGGTAATGTAATGAACAGTTGGACAAAAGATCAGAATATGTGTTAAAACTTGTGTCTCTGAGTTTTGATGTGACGACGTGTATCAAGATTTGGCCAAGTAGGAGATCCCCCAACGTACCCCTAATGGGGCCGGTTATGCTGGAACCATTAACTTAGTGACTTTTGTTAGCACCAGAGGGAATTGTTTTACATGCACCGCCTGGTATAGACTACACCGGAACAAGAACAAGATAGTTCTGTTCTTTTATGGGAAATGAAATATTTACCTTCTAGTCATGAACTGTTCAAGCGAATTTTGAATTACAACGAATTAATCAAGATTACTCACAATGTCGAAGTTTCTTGCTGGGGTAACCGCACTGAGCGCAGCGGGACTTCTGAATGTGGTAGGACGACCGACCGCATCTTCGGCAGAGGGTGTGCGACTTGTTACGCCGCTTACCAAAACTCGATGTTCCCTTCGTCTGAACACAAAATATCCAACATCAAATTCGTTTACATGAGAACTATAAAAGGGGAACAATCGAAATCAAAACAACAAAATGTGCTACCTAACGTGAGCAGGCCCATGTCAGGGACAGGTTATGCTTTATGTTTAGATACCGAAATCGATCATAAATAACACAAATCCAATCATCATCACCCGTCATGAGAGCGAGAATTGATTGTAGAATAAATAAAATTATAACTGTGCAGGAAATTCGCAAAGATTACAAAGATATTTTCAGATAAATGAACAACAAAACGACGTGCCACTCACCATTTTTCAGAATATCCGATGTGAAAGAGCAAAATGGATGACATCGAGTTGTGCCTTCTAGATCATTGTTTTGGCAGTGTTGCCACCACCAACAGAAACCTCTCTACGGCGCCAACCGAGGAACTCGAAATGCACTCTGTCGGCTGCATTTTGAGTTCAATACCTTTCCCTCCGTATTTGAAACCCTTGTGTTGCCGCTAATTTTCTTGACCCCGTGTTCTGCTTGGTCCGACAACGCCCCAATTCTTTAGCCAGCACTCTCACCTAATTTAAAGTGCCCTTTAAGGGTTGTCAAAGTTTTGTAAAATCCCTAAAAACCTCAAAAAAAGTTAAGGCGGCCTAAATTTGTGCTCTTTTAGAAGAACACTCCACGAGGAATCGAATGAGCCCCTCCCAGGTCCGTAGCTCAAACCATTCCCGATTTATGGTGCCAACATTTGCGTTATTTTGGTTTATTATTGTTTTTGTTTTGATTGCAGTAACCTGGTGATGTAGTGAACGTGGATTCTGGAGTGAACTCCTAAAAGGGTATATAGCCGATACACGGATTGAAGTATTCCAATAACCATTAAAAAAACGCTGCAAATGCTTTCACTGGGGTTTATTATTCAACTGGGTTGCGTTCATTATTTGAATTTCTGCTAAGCTTTGGAGTGTGCGCGTTTCACAGGTGATAGAGCGATTTTTGAATTTCAGGAGGCACACAAATATGATCAACTGATCAATCCAAATATTTATTTTGGTTGAGAACAGATTTACATGCTCTATGCATATCTCCTGAAATTCAATAATTGCTCTATCACCTGTGCAACGTGCACACTCCAAAGCTTAGTAGAAATTCAATTCATGAACGCAAGCCAATTGAATAATAAACCCCAGTGAAAGCATTTGCAGCGTTTTTTGTTCGATTCCAATTCTACTCTAGTTGTGCTACAAACTTCTAAAATTTTAAATTTCGTTACTGAAGGGGAGGAATTTTAGGTAGTAATGGGGGTAAAACGTGATTTTTTTAGCAGACGTTGATGACAGTAGTCAGGGTATTTCTAATTCCAAACCAATTTTAAATAATCTCATTTGATCCCAATTTTACTAGTTTTGGAACAAACCTCAACAATTTTGCTTTTGTTGCCAGGACAGGGAATGGCAGTAATTGCTGCTACTATTGTGCAACGTTTATCTGTTTCATAACAGAACTCGTGGTTACATCCATGAGAAGTTTTTCCATGCTACGAAAATGTCCGACATGTCTGGCTCGGATGTCAAATCGAAAAGAACTAACCATTTCAATAACCTCGTCCTTTTGATTAAGTTTTGTGTGTGCGCGGAAGCGTGGTTTCTATCGTATTTTCCGTAATTTTCCCCATTTTTTCCGGAATTTTAGAATTTTCACAATGAGCGTTTTCATAGATTTAGGCTACGATGAACAAACGGCCGAACTTCGTCAGTATTTCAGATCCTTGGGAGTGGACATCAGCGCGGAGACCTTAGGTGATTACAGTAGTTCTATAAGTTGCTTAAGTATCCGCAATATGTTGGGTTCTAATCGGCAATATGAAGCCTTTTCTTATTTATTACTTGGATTTGTCATTAATGAGAACTGAAAGTTGACGGTTCCGGTTAGTTTTCTCACTATTCCATTGCATTTGTTGGACCTAAGCGCTTGTTTTCTACCGCAGATTGGGTGGGTCACCCGGTGGATTGTTGCAAGTGTAATATTCAACTAACCTCCTACAATGGATAAATGTAGAGAGTAGTGTGAAGCCTGGCCCCAGATGTTTGTTTCCTATTATGATGCATCGGTATTATGAGGTCGGTGCCCACGTATTGTGGAGTTACCGAGTTTTTTATGTAGTTCTTGGTCGTAAATTCTCAAAAAGCACATTATCATCGGAATTTGAGATTTTATAAAATGTAGTTCTCATAACATTCGTGACAGGGAAAGTCTGGGTGTCAATATGAGATCCCTCAATCCCTCTACCGTTTTTGTATACACGGTCATTTCAAAATTATGATTATTCTGTGTCGGTATTATGAGGTCGAGTGACCATCTTTTGTGGAGTAGAGATTTTCCGTTTTTGTCGTGATGCGTCAAAAAGCACATTATCATCGAATATTAATTTGTGCAAGATATGTTGATTAGTTAAAACGATTAAAATTAATAAAATTAGTTCTCATAATATTCGTGTCAGGGAAAGCTGCAGGTTACTCTATCTCTCCTTGGGATCCCTCACTGCCTCTACCGTTCTTCTATACACGTATTGGAATTCCCACAATTTTTGTCAATAATCTACTACTCCATTTTTTCTTGTTCATATTGGGATACTTTCACACACACTGATTGAAACTCGTTGTCAACAATTGTTAAAAATTGAAAATGTCAATCCATTTAAACTCAGTTTTTTAAAATCTAACCCTACAGAAAACATGGAGAGGACTTGGTGATGGCTACAAAGTTTAACCTATCTTGTCAATCATCCCTAGAATAATGCCGACGATGAAGAATCCGATTTGGGAAATCTGAGACATTTTTTTAAAGAAAACTTGAATGTTCAAAATTATTTATTCAATATGGTTCACTTGATTTCATAAATCAATTAGCTATAGTCAATGTTGCTGATCCTCCGTTCTTCAATAGGTAAAACATTTATTAAAAAAAAAAATATTAAAAATTGTGTTTAAATAGAAAATGAAAACGTTTTTTCTCCATACTGGCCTATTACTTGGAACCTGATAAAATTTACCATTTTTCTTTTGTCAACCAAAAGTACCGTAATTTTTTACCAGATCTTTAAATATGCAATCAAGTGCTGGAACGGCTTGGTTCATAAATCATTGGTAGTGGCATTGGGAGAAGGAATTGCGGTCATTGCATCATCCAAACTGGAAGCTCTTAAAGCTACACAAATGAGAATTTCGTTACTCCACACAGAATTCCAAAAGTTAGAAGTTTTTATGGCCCCAACCTTTCATTCTGCAGTGTTAAAGTACTATATTAATATAAACATAAATTTACAAAACGATTTTGCTTTAAAATTGAGCTTTATTACTTCGAAAAATAATAGTTTTATGACACCTACTGAAACAAGTGTAAGATAAACGCTCCAGAAAACATTTATGAGCATATTAAATAACTGCCATCACCTTTCCCACACTGGACTGTGTTGATCGTGGAAGAAGAAGGAGGAAGTTAGAGTGTGTGGAAAACAGGATTTATCTTTACTTAGTAACTTCATCTTTTTCGTTATCTTGCCATAGAAGAACATTGAACTACTGTATACAGTACAATACAAGTAAAGTATTACACATGAGAGGCAGTGTCTGTAAAAATTATTGCGGAGCCTAAAATGTGAGGAAACATTTGTGATTAATCGTAATCCAGTAAGTTTCAAGGAAGGTGACCTCTCGTGCCTTGGTGTTCCCGAAATTATTCGCATATCGGTGTATGAGAATCATCGTATCAGGTCTGCTATGTTAAATAATTTATTTAGTACGTAGCTGTACACCAGTGTTTCAATGAGTGGCTGTGTGTGTTTTAGGTCTTGAAGAAGATCTCCTTCAAATCATCAATGTTTGCGATGCTTGCTTCAACCACGGCACCGAGCAAGAAATCGAGGCTGTGCTCAATGACATCGTCTCGATCCTGGTTGTGATGAACTCAGACAAGACCGACTCGCTGATAAAAGCCTTCTCGGACAAGTTAGCTAAGGCGAAAGTGAGTTTTTGCAAATTCAAGATTTTTATGATTTGAAAAAGTTTCGAGACAGAAACTGAACTGTGTAGTTCTACTTCAAACTATGATTGAACCAATTTTGCCTTTTCTCATCCTCTTTTCTAAAAGAGAGTGTATTTCCATGTTTGTCCCCCTCTTTTGAATTGGTATAAATCTGTCATTCTTCCACCACATAGGGGAATAAAATAGTGTTTTGAGGACCTCTGAGTCTCCCATTTCTTTTGTTGGAATGATAATTTCCCTTCTTCTAATTGGCTTCTGTGAGAATGATGAATTCGCTTCACATTTTCGAAAAATTAATTCAATCATTATTTATTTATTTTTTTTGTTTTCAAAAGAAGTTTCACTGATATGAAAGAAAAGCATAGTGTGCTCAAAAATCACTGGAGTTTATTATTCAATTGGCTTGCGTTCATGATTTGAATTTCTACTAAGCTTTGGAGTATGCGTGTTTCACGGGTGATAGAGCGATTGTTGAATTTCAGGAGATATGGATACAGCACGTAAATCTATTCTCAACCAAAATACCTATTTGGATTGATCAGTTGATCATATTTGTGTGCCTCCTGAAATTCAATAATCGCTCTATCACCTGTGAAACACGCCACTCCAAAGCTTAGTATAAATTCAAATCATGAACGCAAGCCAATTGAATAATGAACCCCAGTGAACCCTCGTACAGTGTTCTTCTAAAAGAGCACAAATTTAGGCCGCCTTAACTTTTTTTGCTGTTGAAACAATCAATGAATCTTGTGTGAGTTCCCTTTGACCGCACAATCGTCAATTTTCATCCTCGCGGATTTATACAAAGTGTTCAAGACTGGAGAAGGTGGTTTGGAGTGGCTGTAAGGGGAAGGATTAATTATGGGCTACAAAAACAACACAACTCGAACTTGTAAATTCACGTCTGTGATAGCAAACTTGTAAATTCTCCTCGTAAACGTACCTATAAAAAACGTCTGCCAAGTGGGTGTGGCACATAGCTTCCTCGTATCCATAACATGACTGTATAGAGTATGCAATATGGTTCGATCCAAGCTCGAGGCTAAAACTTTATTTTCTCTTTATTACTCACAAGGACCATCTTTACATCAGTCCGAACAATCCCTGAAAATTTCATCGAAATCAGTCGAGAACTCCCGGAGTTATGCGTGTAACAAGGATTTCACGTTTGCGGATGCGCAGAGGCTACTATTGATCCGGGGGTCATGAAACTTATAGGGGATCATCTACACATCAAACCGAACAATCCCTGAAAATTTCATCGAAATCGGTTGAGAACTCCCGGAGTTATGCTTGTGGCAAGGATTTCACGTTTGCGCATACGCAGAGGCTACTATTGATTCGGGGCTCATGAAACTCTTAGGGGACCATCTACACATCAAACCGAACAATCCCTGAAAATTTCATCGAAATTGGTCACGAACTCCCGGAGTTGAAGCGCGTAACAAGGATTTCACGTTTGCTCATGCGCAGAGGCTACTATTGATCCGGGGGTCATGAAACCTATAGGGGACCATTTACATCCCAACCCGCACAATCTCTGAAAATTTCATCAAAATCGGACTATAACTTCGTGTAGTTTTGCCCGTAACAAGGATTTGCTGACAGACAGACACGGAACCAAAATTGTTCAGAAAGGTCTAAAACGCAAAATGCGAGTGGGATTTTTGATTTTGGAGACAAAAAAATTTTCACATTCCGAAAGTGAAAATAATGCTTTTGCTACCTTGGTAGACTCGGAAGCAATAGTGAAGCTTAATTTTTCGGTGGATATCTTCTCCCTTGTAGGGGCACATACGGTAATATTTTCAACCTCATAATTCTCATGTCCGCTTCAGATAAGGGGAATTTCTCATTTAAGCAAGTAAAAGAGGAGATCCAGAGGTTTCCAGAAAGCTATCCACATTCTATTTTTCGAGAAATTCACATCTATTCAAAAGTGGAGGCACTTACGGAGTGACACTCCTGAATGACTTGTTTGTGTTGTGTAGGATTCATCTTCCATAATTTTCTCAATGTTTCTGTTTTCAGTTGGGGAACACAGCACTGAAGGTCCTTTGGCTGCTGTTCCAGAGCGTGGATGAAAAGATGCCAATCCGATTCGACATTTACTATCACCTTGTTCAGGTACCTCCTTATGTCAATCTAGAGAAGAGCGCGCGTGAGTCTTACCGTTGACATCCAGCTACTGAAAATTTCACCTATCTACACTTGGATACTCGCTCTGAATCCGTAGACACAATTTTTGACACATTTGTCAATGTGGCAATATCCATGAAATTTGGTATTTCTCTTAATAAATCTGTTATATGGGTCATTTCAAAATTTCGATCACATTTGGGTATCGACTTTTGTAAAAAAAAAAAAAAAAAAATGAAACTTGATCAATTTTCTTGTTTCTAATAAATCACTACGGTTCTCTCGGCACATAACTCAAGTTAGCATACATAATCTTGAACCATACTGCTGATACGCCATTTTGAAGAAAAAAAACTTTTCTAGGGAGTAAGATATAGGTACTACTATTTTTTCCGTTCTTGATCCTCCAACCTCCCTAGGAATCGCCGCTCAAGTCTTTCAATTTAGGTGAGTGGAACAGCACAAATTAGCTTAATTTCAGCTGCAGTAAATTCTAAGGTTTCCTTGCAAAATCTCACTTGCTACAAGCAGATCTCACTCCCTACAATTTAAGGGGCTATTGGCTAGATATTGTAGGGAGTGTGGTTATAGCCTTTCACCGCCTTTACAGGCCACAAATCAATTGAAACTGGTTGAACCAAAATGTTGTCAACGAACTTCCAACAACTACACTCAACAGGTGCGATCAAGTTTCACTTGCCACAGTCAGAATGTTACTGGAGTAGGGAGTGAGAGTTAAAAAACCCACACTGCTGCCTCCAGGGATGGTTTCCCCGGTAGAACTGACTGGGAAGGTCTAGGCAAAATCCAACCACCAGCGTTGGGACCATCTTGAATAAGGTATGCTAACAAAACAGAAGCAGATTCATAAACACCCGTTCCTGTCAGTTGGGGGCTACTTTTCAAAACATTGTAGGGAGTGAGGAAAAACCGTGTGACACTGAAATAATGGGCTGATAAGGCTACTTGATTTGATCCAATTTTTTTTTTCCTGAGGCAGATATCCATTGTAGATGGTATGTTCTTTCATAGTGTAAGTGGATATAACAGCCCCAATAAATATTTCGCTGAGTAGTGACGATGGAAGTTGTATACCTCTGGTTAGTGACAGCTGTAGGGAATGAGAAATACGGACTTTGGTATTTTTTCCTGGGTCCTGTAGGCGCAACTTTTACATACTTTTCCACGGATAAGCCAGTTATAAACCAACAGGCTTCCCTAACCTCCACCCTGAGAGTTTTAGTTCACATCTACAGCTACATGGAACATGTACAACCACATACGAGAAAACTTTCCAACACTTACAAAACTGTATTTAGTTGAGATTTGAAGGCAATACTGATCAATGACATACATGTGACCGAAATTTTGAAATGACCCATATAACAATAACAATTATTGGTTCATAATTAATAATTAGGAGAAAACCTCCGTCTCCCGGCATGCAGCCCAAGCCAAACACGCAAAATACGATAGAGTCGCTGAAGACCTGAGAGGGTCTTTCACGCCACTCGTCGTTTCATGCGATGGCGCATTACATAAAGAATACGAAGCCTTCCTCAAGAACGTTTCCTTACGCCTCGCCAACAAGTGGTCGAAATCCTACTCCCAGGTGATGATGTGGGCACGAGTGAAAACTCAATTCTCGGTTCACCGAGCAGTCTCCATGAGGCTAAGGGGCCCTAGGAAACACGTACGAGGACTAGGACTGGAGGACGGAGCAGCAATTTGGCTACCAGAAGACTAAAATCACACACACACACAACGTACTTACATACCTACATACATATATATAGTTAGGAAAAAAAATGAAATCAGATCAGTTTGGCAAAATCAATTTGAACCTTTTTCACGAATCAATTCTGATATTTTTGGCATCTCAATTTAAACTTTCGGCGACTCAATTTCTACTTCTGGCTTCCATACCACTTCGAGCTTTTGGCATATCAATTTATACTTTTCACAAATCCCAACTAAATTTAAAAAAAAATAATTAGGAGAAAAGATCCGAAAAGTCGGGAACTGAAAAACGTGGTACTTCATTATAAGGAAAGAAAAAGATAACAGCACTTGAAGGTTTTTCTGCACAAGGTTATTCCTCTGTTGTAGTTGTTTTTACTGTCACTACACAACAAAATCCAACAACCCTCATGGCCTTTGGAGAAAGCTCATCTTGCTGGTCTTGGGAAGAGATAGGGCAATCGATCAGTTCTCCTAGATTTAGCTCTTACAAATCTTTAGCTCCCAGGGATTGAGCAATCATAGATCTTGGAATCGGATTATTCTCCAACCATCCAGGGCTTCCAGAGATGGTTCAGGCACCCTAATGCCCTTCAAGGATTTCATCTTAGTAAACACTTTTAGTCGTCAGCAAATATCAAATGCTGTACATTGTTTTTAAATGCCCACCCTACATCGTCCATGTACGAAAGGAGCATGGTTTAGTATGCCGATGAAGATACTAAGGATGGATCCTGAGCGGTGGCCTAGAGTCTGCCTGGAGGAGTTGAGGAGGTCCGATGCGAATGGCTCAAACAGAGATCCCAGGTACAATTGGTTCACCCAAATTAGAACCTGGTTGATGGCGATAGGAGCAGAAGGCCTCATCGAGGACTTGAACTATGACAGATTGAGAGGTGAGCTCAGCAGCCTGGTGGAGGGCTTCAGTAACCATTGTTGGAGTCTCGACATCCAGAGGACTCTCAACTCTTCTTTTAACCCTCTCTACAGGCGGATTATTGGGCTCAACGGAGGGCAGCACTATTTGGGAAGCCACAAAAACACCCAAGTTGAGCGACTTTTGGCCCAGATTCGGCTTTTTTCGAGGGACGAGATTCATGTTTATCACAGAAAGGTGGCATACATCATAAATTGCACGCAAATATGTATGCACTGCAATATGCCCACTTAATTTTGATGTGCCCGCTCTATCAGCCGTATCGTGCGCACTATCTGACACCAAATATGCCGTCTGGCAGATCTTTTGGTCAAATGAGCTCCACTGAGCTTGAGACTGTCCTTTGCGATATCTTGGATTTAGGCGAAAACAACGAAAAGGCTTTTGCAGTTTACAACTTTGTCAGCCGATCATTGCTGTTGCGTGCCTTCTCTGCTAATGAATAGCTGCTGTGCTGTGCTGATTTATACATGAAATAGTCTACTGGTTCCTTTTGTCACGAGCTTCTTTTTGGTCGGTCGAGATTCAACTGAAAATACAAATACTAAGTTTATTTTCGCTTCTACAGCATTTGAGCCAATTAGTCGTTACTTTAACATTTTATTTAAATTGTGAGAAATGTACTTTTTTTTCTTTTTGTTCAACGAACTCTTGTAACGATCCACGATCTCGACAAATAAAATATCTATCTATCTATGCCGATATCAAGCTCTACTGGTTTTAACAAAAATTTTGTACTTAACTATTTAATGGTCAAGTAAGAAAAACTCTTCTCTGTTTCAGTTGAATTTCATGAACATTTTTAGCTCCTAAACTAGGTCTAAGTACAATAATACAACAATAGGACAACAATACCGTTGAAAGGGTCATGCTGAAATGATGTACCTCATCTGGTGACATTGTCTTCGATTAGAGAAGTAGGCATGATGATCAACGAAAACGTTTAACCTAGGAAAAGGCTGTACATTTGTCATTTCCCACCACCTGCTGATGATATAGTTCTCTACTGGAAAGCAGCTACTAAAATTACTTCAGTTAGGGTGTACATTCTTTTGACTTTGAGCGACTTTATCAGTGACGTTTCTGTTTCCTCTTTGTAGATTTCAAAGGAGACCGACCAAGTGAGAGCGGTATTCCCGGGTTTGGATGAACTGAAGAGGTGGTTTGCCGCGGCTCCGCCCACGACGGAGCAGATGCAGAAGCTCCTGCGGATCCTCCACGAAGCTCTTCTCCACTGTAAAGAATCGGAGCTCGCTGCCAAAGTTATGATTGATCTTCTAGGAACGTACACAACCGAGAACGCTTCCCAGGCCAAGTGAGTCTTATCTTTCCTCATTACATTCACCAAGTTGGTACCATTTTCTCTATATTTATGCGTTTTTTAGGACGTTCTTCTGGAACGTAGCTTCATAAAAGGACGCCCTATTAGAATTGATCCGGGGGTGAAACAAATCCGTTCCAGACCATTACAGAAAAGAATATACGTGTAGTATCTCGCTTATGTAAATGATGACTCACCACTAACTTCTATAAAAGGACGTACATTATATTATAATTATGAAATCCGCGTCAACCCTTCCCGCGTTCCACTTTCGAGTGACATTTTACGCTAGTTAGTCCAGGGCTAAAGCATGTTCCATGCTAAATTGGTAACATTAGATGTGTAATAAGTTGGGTTACTCTAATTAGTACGTAAAACGATTAATGATAACTTTAAGGGGGTTGGATCGGGTCCACTGGGCATTTGCGTTTGAACCTTCGCGCTTTTCTTTGGTCTTCAAGCCGTTGATCATATCCCTCGAAAATGGGGTTGGAGTGGGACGAAATTGAGGCGAGTGGATGATCTTTCCTAGACTTCCACTAGGAAGGCAGACCTGGTGGGCTAAGATAAGTAAATTAAATAGAAATGACCTGGGGCAAGCGATATCTGAGCTAAAAGGAGTGGCGCCTAACAACATCAAGGTTATGGCTGCAACCATGCCATGGTGCGGAGTGTGGTGTGGGAAAAGTGCCACGGAGTTACTTGAGCTGGTCATCTCGTCAGGAGTACTTTGTGGTACCTCCACCCGCGTCATCCGGGGCTCGTATCTGAATTGGTGGTCATTTTATAGGGGCACTCCCTTCCTCCTCCAGCATCCTCAACTTTCCATATCCCAAGGGCCGGCGTCGGGTAAACCTGGGCGTCCTCCCCACTTTCATTTCATTTAGTTTTTTCGTTTCTTTTTAATGGTGTGCCCCTTCCGCCTTTGTGGGGAGATTATTTAAAAAAAAAACTATAGGAATGTTCAGATCTCAGTGAATCATAGAGCCACGAACGCACCAAGGAATTGACGTAATCATTCTAACAACTCTGTTCTGTTGGGATTGAACTCGTTTGATTTGGTTGTTACACTTATAGCCTCAAATTCTTATTTTGTTCGATACCGAACTTATCTAGTTATTCAAAAAACCTCGGAAATATGAATTTAGGAGTGTGGTAGATCGAGGATATTTGGATGACGGATCGTTTTTCAAGATGAATGATAGAGAGGAGGAAATGAAGTAATATATATCCATTCACAGTAGGTATTCTTCACGATTCCATCTATTGTTTTCCTATTGATGAAGTAGTTTTCTATTTTATGAAACGATTCTAAGTCAAGTTAAATTTCTTTTTGATGATGGAAAGAAGGAGGAAGGAGGGATAGATCACATATTCAACCACTTACGCGAATCTTTCTTTGTTCGATTTTACTATATAAAGTCAGGTTACATTTCGCTCTGCTAGTGCGGATGGCATGGATGGCTAGTGGCGGATGGCAACTCTCAGCTAAATCATGGTGTATTGTCTATTCTCGCTAAAATCATTTGCAATCAAACCAGACAGACTCATAACGGGTGCATAACTTACCAATCTGTTTGATTTCAGAGAAGATGCCCAGAGGTGCATCCTGGCCGCCATCGCTGACCCAGAAACATTCCTCCTAGACCCTCTTCTGTCACTCAAACCTGTCAGATCTCTGGAGAACGAACTCATCCACGAACTCCTGCTAATATTCGTCTCAGGCAAACTGTCCGACTACCTCGCAGTACGTTTGAACTTTTATAGTTAGTTTAAATCTCGATTATCTAAGGTGTATGCTCATTCGTCCGTTACAGGTACTGTTAACCAGGGTTCACATCCATCCGGAACGTCTGGAAATACGGATAGGGGAAGCTAATAAAAAGCAGTGGAGGCGATGGAGGGGAATCGGCCAAGCACGCCTAAAATCGGTTCCCAACGCCATTCTGTATGTGCAGTAGTGAACTACGCAGATGCAAAACGAAAAATATCTGAAAAATCTGATGCGGACAGTTTGCTTCAAAAGTGCCTGTCCGGAAAAAATATTCCCCCTCCCCAGCTGATGTCCAACCAATCAGCTGATCATACTCACTTTCCGGATGGACTTGAACCCTGCTTTAGTATGTAGCAGTCATGGGCAACATTTTGTTCAACCGTAGATTACCAAATAACGTTGGGTGATGATGAATGAGTAAATTCAAAAAGTATGTTGCAATGAACAACATAGAATCAAAGAAAATATAAGAACCTTTTTTCTAAAACATTTTTCCCCAAACATAATGTTATTCGTTTTTTACAAAAAACCTGAAAAATCTCTAATAAAAATCCTAGTGCTGCCACTAGCACGGAAACAGGGGTCCCTTGCTGGAGTATAGCTTGAAATAACTAAAACTATGTACAAACATTCATCCTAAGAGAATAAACTAATCGAGATAATTAAATTATTATAAACATTAACTTCAACTCTCTGTAAAGCAAGTGTACGGAAGGACGTTTCAGGGGTGATCTGGAAGTTGGTATTGGTCCAGTTGAGTGTTAGTGCAGCCAGCAACTACCAACCCCACGATCTGTCACTTATCAAGTGGAAAGCCAGATAAAATAAGAAATTGTCCTGGCGAGGAGTGGGCAGATTGTGTGGGGAACGAACAACAAAGCTCTCATCTGCTCTATGAATGCCCTGCACTCGAGTCCTGGCCGTTCAGTACTTTGGGGCCATCAAGAATTCTCAGTATGGTGGATCCTAAGGATTGCCTCCAGAACTTGACAGTTCGGGAAACTTGCGGGTTCTGCAGTTTCTGTTTGACGAAAGGGAAAGTGACCTCTCCCTAGGACCCTGAATATAATCATATTAATAACCCAATCCCATTCTGCCTAATTTTCCATTTTAGTGTTACTTTCTTTACTTTCTGTGGCGCTACAGTCCTCTAGAGAACCTGGGCCTCCTCAACAGTTTTCCGCCATGTATCCCTATCCATAGCTGCAGTCTGCCACCATCGAACGCCAAGTGGTCTGATATTGGCCTTGACGTCTTCGACTCATCTTGTGCGCGGCCTATCTCTTCTCTTTCTGCCACCCAGCACTCCCTAGAGCAGCTTTCGAGGGATGCAGGTCCAATCCATTCGTTCCACGTGTCCAATCCAGCGCAGTTGGCTCTTTGTGATGGGTGATGGTATCAGGCTCACCGTTCAGCTCAAGAAGCTCCTCGTTTGTCTGAATCCTCCAGCCCATCTCGTCAGGGTCAAAGATTGGCCCAAATATGCGCCTCAGGACCTTCTGTTCCCAAACACGGAGCTTTTGTTTCCATTCCTTTGTTAGGATCCACAATTCTGAGCCATACTTGACCACTGGCCAAATTGTGGTCTTGTACAACCTCAGCTTTGCTGTTCTTGGAAGAGAATTGCACTTGAGCACTTTGCTGAGTGACCAGAAGCATCGGTTCCCTGCTTCCATCCGGGCCTTTATTTCTGCAAGGATGTCATTATCTTCCGTCACCATCGAACCAAGGTATCAGAACTGCGGGTGACATGGGAAGTTGTAGCCAATCATTTCAATAGACTCAGGGCCTTGGTCCAGCTGGGCTCTCGACGGTCTTCTGCTCGTTAACCCTCAGCCCTCTATCTTTTGCGGCTCTCTCAAACTCCTGGAAAGCTCCAGACAGAGCAGCGATCGGCCTCGCTACTATTTCAACATCGTCAGCATATGCCAGGTGCTGCGTCATCTGAAGGAATATTGTGCCTCCTGGGTTTGCAGGTATGGCACAGATCTGGTGCTTCTGGATCCCCCTGTCTCGACCCATTGACAACCCCGAAGGTTTCTGTGATCTCTCCCTGCACCTTCACTGCGCACCTTGAGCCCTCCTAGGTCATACAAACCAGCCTAACCAACTTCCTTGGGGACTCCAAATTTTAGTGTTAGTTTGCATTAAAACCTCTCCAATCAAACCAATATGTCAATTTCACAGCTTCCATTTTCAGATAATATCTATATTATTCGAATTAGGTTTTCTAATATTCATGATGAATTTAAAGTTTGGTGGGCTTTACTGCATCCACCCATTTCGTCGAAATTGTGGCAACCCAAGTCATGAAAAAACACAGAGCTTCTAGAAGAAAACGTAATATATATCCATAAAAATTGAAAGAGTTACAAGTTTCACTCCATATGCAATTCCGTTCTAGTTTTGAAATTCCCGTAAACTGAATTTTCTTCTTAAATTTTCAGTTCCACAGTAAACACAAGGACTACGTGGCTAAGCAGGGTCTGGATCATGAGGCCAATCTGAAAAAAGTGAGTGCTGTTGGTAATTTTCGTTAACATTACTTGTATTCAAACTTCTTAGGTGAGGACCTTCCTTCAGTTACAGTAGTTTTCCGCTCACCGAGGGGTGAACCTGCCATTCTAGTAGAGTTCGCAAACCTATTGGAGATATGGGCAAAGAAGTGGAGAATCAAGTTGAACCCTCAAAAATCAAACTTGGTTTCATTCACCTATTTGAGGAACTACTCGCAGCCATCACTCACTATCGATGATCGACAAATCCCTACCCAGGACAAAGTTAAGTACTTGGGGGTTACACTTGACAAGCGGCTAACGTACAGTGAACATATAACTACCACGCTCCAAAAGTGCAGACACCGATTAAGATCCCTCCGAAGCCTGCTTGGAAAATACTCTCCACTATCACTGGACGTCAAACGCCTGCTTTATTTAACATTATTGCGACCAGTGTGGCAGTATGGCTGCCCGATCTGGGGGAGTGCCAGCGACTCACAACTTGCCAGGATCCAAGTCTTTCAAAATCGTGCACTGAGAGTCATCACTGATGCTCCATGGTTCATGACCAATACGAACCTACATAAAGACCTCAAAGTGCCCTATGTCAAAGAAGTTCTGAAGACATCTTATGCCAACCTAATCAGCTCTTTCGAACACCATGAAAATCCCCTAGTATCCAGTATTTCACTCGAAATCCCCCCAGAACGCCCTCTAAGACGTCTCAAACGGAAGCACCACCGAGACTTAACGAACGAGAGCGAGTGAATCACCCACGATATTGTTAACTTCTGTTATAAAACTGTTATGAACTGTTAAATTATTCAAAACTTGCCAATATCAAATAGATATATATTCCAGGAGAAAGCCAATGGGCTTCACCTCCAAATCAAGTTTCATGTTATATTTGTATACCAATTTAAGTGGAACCCAACTTGTAATGCATTTATCTTATGCAATATAGTTATATTTATTTAAAAAAAAAAAAAAAAAAAAAAGTAGTTTTTAGGGAGACAGATTTGGTCCGTAGTTCCTTTAAAACTGTTTATTCCGTTGTTTCTTTTCCTTTTTTCCATTGTTTAAAAGCTTTCTACAATCTTCTAATTGTCATCGTCAGCTATATCTAAACAAAATTGAAAATGACGAGGTTTTACTTATCAGATTACAGACTAAACTAAGTGAGATGTGACTAGAGTGGGAAAAGGACTAAGTGATGAAGGAGAGACATACCAAATTTATAGTGAATTAGATTGTACTCACCAACAAGCAACAGGAATAAACAGCTTTAAAGAAACTACGGACCAAATCTGTCTCCCTAAAAATTACTTGTATTTTCAAGTGTTCTTATTGCAGAACCTATACAAGTTACACTGGTATCAGATTTGAATTCAGCACACTGAAAAACCAAAAGACTAACTCTTATCTCCTGGGCAGCAAACCACACCTATTTTGTAGGCTAGTGTTATGATTGTGTGCTCTAGTGTTGTAGTTAGTTCTGTGCCCTTCTATCACCATTATCATATCCAACTTACAAGCTATTCATTTCAGATGCGGCTTCTAACGTTTATGCAACTGGCTGAAGGCGTGTCTGAAATGTCATTCGACACGATCATCGCGGAGCTCCACATCGACGAATCCCAAGTTGAGGCCTTCGTCATTGATCTGTTGAAGACGAAATTGGTGCGGGGGCGTATGGACCAATCCGCCAGGAAGGTATATAAACAAGTTTTTCAAATTTTTATTTGCAAGGTATTTGTGCTGCCACGTAAATAGGTAACGTTGATAAGTAATGCTTGCATTACTAGATGTCTCTGCGCAAGAATTGGAGATCAATTTTCGATTTTCACAAAAAATCGATGTTTTTAACAATCGATTTTTATGGGTCGATTTTAATCGATTTTCGCCAACGATTAATCGATTTTTTGTGAGGTTAAATAGATTTTTATGAATGGCAAGTTGAGGAATGTTAGCAACGTTTTTTGATTTTTTAGCACTCACGTCCTTTTGGTTTATTATTCAATAATAAACCATTGTAATCGCTCTTGAAAAAAAAAAAAAAAAATTAACTAAACCCCCCCCCCCTGAAAATTTCATGGTTTACGTTTCAAAGGGTGTAGAATCCGAATCTGCAATAAAAATTTTCCGTCCGTCCGCCGTACGCACGATTTCTCCCAAACGGCTGAAGCAAAAAATCTGACATTTTCAGGAAAAATCCATTTTGGTCCGGCGACGCCCCAATTCTTGAGCCAGCTCTCTCACTTAATTTAAAGTGCCTTTAAGGGTTGTCAAAGTTTTGTAAAATCCCTAAAAACCTCAAAAAAAAGTCAAGGCGGCCTAAATTTGTACTCTTTTTGAAGAACACTCCACGAGGAATCGAATGAGCCCTTCCCCAGGTCCGTAGGTCAAACCATTCCCGATCTATGGCCCGATTTATGGTGCCAACATTCGCGTTATTTTGGTTTATTATTGTTTTTGTGTTGATATCAGTAACCTAGTGACGTACGTGTAGTAATGTGGATACTGGAGTGAACTCCTAAAAGGCTTTGTAGCCGATACACGGGTTGAAGCATTCTGATAACCATAAAAAAAAAATAATAGTAATTAAAAAAACGCTGCAAATTCTTTCACTGGGGTTTATTATTCAATTGGCTTGCGTTCATGATTTGAATTTCTACTAAGCTTTGGAGTGTGCGTGTTTCACAGGTGATAGAGCGATTATTGAATTTCAGGAGATATGCATAGAGCACGTAAATCTGTTCTCAACCAAAATACCGATTTGGATTGATCAGTTGATCATATTTGTGTGCCTCCTGAAATTCAATAATCACTCTATCACCTGTGAAACACGCACACTCCAAACCTTAGTAGAAATTCAAATCATGAACGCAAGCCAATTGAATAATAAACCCCAGTGGAAGAATTTGCAGCGTTTTTTATGGTTATCAGAATGCTTCAACCCGTGTATTGGCTACAAATCCTTTTGAGGAGTTCGGACATCACTACATCACTAGGTCTTTGCTAAATTTCAAATCATTCTGACGGTTTTGTGTTAACAGGTGCACATCTCTTCCACGCGAACGTTTGGGCCCGCGCATGGTTTCTACTGCTAATTTTGTTGTAGTTATGGGAAATTTTGAAGGGTTCGTACCCTGTGGAGATAAGTAAACGACTGGAGTGGGTTTAACTTTAAATGGGTTACTGCAACTGCCTAAAGCCACAAAAAAGTTGTGGATTTTATAGATTGAATTTGTGTGTTAACAGGTGCACATCTCTTCCACGATGCACAGAACGTTTGGGCCCGCGCAGTGGGAGCAGCTCCGACAGACGCTCAGAGCTTGGAAAGCCAACTTGGCGACGGTCCAAGACGGGATGATCCACGTCGTCCGTGCTCAGTTGGAGATCGCCCAGCGTTCCAAAGCCGCCGCCTGATTGTGGTACAATACATTCTTTACTGTGTCATTTCAGTTGTTTTCTAAAATAAATCTGTAAAAAGCGAATTCTACTGGTTTTTTGACTTGGGCGCCTGAAGGAACGAGTGGTTTTGATGATATTCACGAGTGCAATAAGTATAGTTCGGATCGATATGGCGTGAAAAACGTCAAAATACGGCTGAACACTCCAGTAAATATGATTTGAAAAAGAGCCCAAAACGTTCATATACAGGGTGGTCCTTAATGAACCCTTCCAATTTCGTTGGTTGTGGAGAAATCAAAAAACTTGTCCACGTAACCTCCCCTTATTTTTTTGCAAAGAATTCAAAAATTGCTGTTTGAAGCGTCGCGCATGCTTGCAAAAGCCCGAAACTAACTTTGTTATTTTAAATGGGAACACGAGTTTTTTATTTCAGATTCGGATTCTACCCAAAATTTCATGAAAATTTGACCCCTCAACCAATTGCTTCCGAGTCTACCAAGGTAGCGGAAGCATTGTTTTCACTTTCGGAATGTGAACATTTTTTTGTCTCCAAAATCAAAAATTCCACTCGCATTTTGCGTTTTAGACCTTTCTGAACAATTTTGGTTCCGTGTCTGTCTGTCAGCAAATCCTTGTTACGGGCAAAACTTCACGAAGTTATAGTTTGATGAAATTTTCAGGGATTGTGCGAGTTGGGGTGTAGATGGTCCCCTATAAGTTTCATGACTCCCGGATCAATAATAGCATCTGCGCATGCGCGAAATCCTTGCCACAAGCATAACTGCATAAGCATGCTAGTTGGATACCAGTTGAGAATGTTGTGAGAAGGTTGGCTCTACATATTGTTTTAAACCCTTGTAGTTCTATTCATGATTTATTTATCGATGATTCAATACTTACAAAAGGAGTAAGAGTCAGTAATTGTTTTATTGAAAAAGGTAAGTACAGGTAATAGGTAACATTTTTAAACGGTTCTCGACAAAATACTTTTTTCCATTCCACCGTTGCCCTGTGCAGTTCCGACGAAGACGCAGACATCAGGTTTGTGGAATTGGATACATGAACGGTCAGCTTTCTTCTGGGATCGAATCCAATTTGGGCGTTTTTACCGTTCGCCGTTCGGTTCTGTAAAAATTAATGATCAATAAATTGGTTTTGATTGAATGTGAAAAAAGGCGTTAGTTTTGCTAAATATTAAGCTTTGAACTGTTCTTGCAAATACCAAGCACATACTCATACTTGAGGAGAATCACTCTTTGTGAAGTCTTGTTTAAAACGCTACAAATTATTACACAAAGTTTTAATTTTCTGTATTGGATATTCCTTGTGATGGGTACGGTTAGTTCCCTGTTCTTGATTCTTGAATATCCTGCCTCTGGAGATATACCAGACGCCTTCGAGCGTTGTGTGCAGTAATCACTTCAGCCCTTGGAAGAGGCAATGAATCTTGTTCCCCTTGTTCCTTTTGGAGGGCTTTGGGTGCTTTGCTAGCACGGTTCAACACGGCGTAACACGCTCGGTTGCCTGGGGCTCCCCCTGCCTGTGGTACTGATTTGGCCATTGAAATTTGCCAGTAAAATGGTTACCTCACACACCAGAGGCCAGATCGGTCGCAGACCTGCTAGTGGGAATGTTGACCTGCATCTGCCGCTTTATCCTCAACGCCACCATTGCAGCATCCATTCATTTTGGATGATTGAGGCTGTCCCTGAGATTGAGGGGATGAGGCACTTATGATGACTGCGAGTAGCTAATCTGAGTTGGTTGTGGCCAGCTCTGGCTCAAACACTACCCCAGTACTGTGACACCTGTACCTTGGAAGAGGGAAACTTTACCAATCCATCAGCTCTGATGTTACATGGTAGCAGAGCTTGTTTAACACCCTCCAACAAGCTCTGGCATTGCCTCAATCTCCTCTCATACCCCATATAGGATCAACGTCACTTGAAATGTTGCCCCTTGAGTATTTAGTGTGAACCCTGCCCTGATTATTGCTACCAAGGGGAGTGGGCAGTATACTCTGTCCCAAGACTAAGAAGGAGACTGCCAAAAGGGATGGGCAGTATAGTCTCCAGTATGAACAGACAACGAAATACTTCGTGAATTGAAAATAAAATACTTCCTTAGAAGGCAATAATGAGGGCCGTTGTTTCTTGAATTTTAGCTGTAGGCTAAGGAAACGCATCCAGGCGCCTTGCTTGCCGAACGGTCAAGTTGTTTGGCTTGTGTATTCAAAATCTGAAATTTACCCAAATATATTCCATTTTTGGAAGGTTGAAATTTGAATTTGAATAAGCAAAACATCTCTTCCCTCCCCTTTGTGATACCCTCTTCAGTTTTGGGGGGAGGCCACTGTTTCAATGATTAGAAGAAAACTAATACTAAATATTTATTAAGGATGTTTTTTATTATCTTATTACCAACCTCAATTCTCGGAAAGTAGTGGTCGAGTATGACATGAGTTTTCGCATGAATTCGTAGCTGGTCATGTCCGGCTCTATTCTGGGTTTGTGGGCCCTCGAGTTGGTCTTCGGCAGTGGCAAGTGGTCCAACGAGAGGGCTGTGAGGTGATTCCGTGACTCCAAACAACCTGGCAACTTGAAACAAGAATTCGAACATGAAATTGATCATGCCGGTTAGTGCTGAATCGTTTCTTAAAAAGGTGTCCTCGAAAATGTTTCTTCCAGATTTTATTTCAAATTTGTCGTACTGCGGCAAATGCATTTTCAATCTCTTCCCTTGTATGTATAATTATGGTGCAAAATGATGGAGTCGGAAGAAGGTCCCTGTGACATAGTGAGTTGGGTTGTTGGTTTATAAGCCTCTAAATACGTTATCATTATTGGTAGTTACTTTAAACCAATTTGAACGAGTCGAAAATCGGAGCTCTAACAACCAAACCTTATCAAACAACAGTTTTTTTGTAAATGGTCGTGTAAAATGGTCAAATTTTGGGAGCTCTTCAGTTAGTGTGCTTGTACGTGAACATGCTTAAAGGCTTACTTAATCAGCTTCAAGTAGAAAAATTTTCCGTATAGAGAACTTAGGTTAAGGCTGAGCTTAACCTTAAAATCTTCATGGGAATTGGAGTTCCCACGATTTTTCCACTTCAATCGTGAGCTCCAAAACAGTTTTTCTGGTTTATGTACATCTACCCTGTCATTTTGGCATTATTGGAACGTAGTTTTTTGATAAAAAGCCGAGATATCAGCCATTTGAAATTCTGCTTCGTGAGGTGCAGGTTACTGCGAGGATGCCGACTGTGGGCAGTTCAAACATCAAAACCATTCACTTATTCCGGTTTCAGATGATTTTCGGTGACCGAATTATGTTCAATAGATGCTGTCCTATTTGAGGAGCTTACTTTCAAAAAGGCACGTATCCAAATCTGGGAGAAAACGTTTTTTTCTCAATTTTCTATCTCTGAATATGAGTTGAATCAGATCCTCCTATCATTTCCGAACAAAACAGAACACATCCACGTCAATTCCGGGGCAAAGTTATGTGTTTGCATCACAAGGTAACAAATCCGTCCCCTACATTTTTTTCAGTGCCTTGCAATCGAAATGGCACATATCCTCCGAATTTCGTCAGGCGATAAGTCGTGGGTTTTCAAAAAGGCACAAATCCAAGAAGAAGCATTGCGCCTTCGTCTTGACGTTGAATATTTACACGAGACTCGATAGATGGCAGGCATGACAAATGGAAATATGGAGTCAGGTAAAGTTTTCAATAAAACCTACAGAATGGAGAATGAATTCTTTCTTTTCCAAAAAACGCACAAATCCATGAGTTTTGATCAAAAGGGCACATTTCCAAAGTGAAAATGGATATACAGCCTCGTGTTTTGGAGAAAATTGATTCATATTCTGAGGCATCTTTATCTGTGCCTTCTCTCACATTACTCCGATGAGAAACTGCAGAAAAACATCTCCACTAAACTGCAAATCGTTTTTTTCACTTCCTGAACATTTTGTCGGAATGGATATGTGCCTGTTTGAAAGTAAGCTCCTCATTTGATGATGCAAAGCAAAGCTGATAACAACGTTTCTAAAACATGGGAATCTCAGTTCCCAAGACCAATTCCGTAGACATTCTCATTGGGAACTAGATATGGCAGTTTGGTGTCATTACAAAGAGATTGGGCTCTCGTCACTATATTGTTCAGCTCGACTGTGGGCCGATCGCTGAAACGTCACGTTAATCAGCTTATCTCGACTCGTGTTGTTTCGCCACAGTCGTCAGTGGCAAACCCGGTGTCTCGTGATAGGCGTCGTTCAGTTATTTTCGACGTTTCTCGGCCAGGCCAACGTCCTCCCAAAGACCACGAATCCGGAAACCCGCCACAACTCCGTCCTGGGCCTCGATTGAATGATGGAACCCGTCGATTTCAAAGGGACAGACGTCCGCCTACGTATCTCAGACATTATGTGTGGTAATTGTTACTGTTTTTGCTCGGAGGGGTTCTTAAGGGTTTCTTTTCTGTTTCCTAACACACAATTTAGTGGGGGAGACTGTGAATCGTTGTTACCTGTTGTTATAATAAACCTGTTACTTGTTACTTAATATATCAGTTTACAATCTACGTTTGTCTTTCTCTCCCCCCTTACGCATTAGCTACCTAAACGTCACAATAGGTTCCCATGTCAATTTTCCTTGGAAAATGAATGGGAACTGCAGTTCCCATGTCGTTTCACTTGAATGAGTTGAAAATCAGAACTCTAGCAACCAAACGTCATCAGGAAACAAATCATTGTACAAATGGCAAGTGTACATTTGTATTCAAATTTTGGGAGTTCTTCAATTGCTGTGCTCCGAAAAGTAGATATTTTGGTTTCCTACCTGTACATGCTCAAGAACCTACTTAATTCAGGTTAAAGTGCAAAAATTTCCCGTTTCAAGAACTTAAGTTAAGGCTGCCTTAACTGATACCTAAAGATGCTTACCTAAGCAGGTGACGTCCTGAGGAACCTTGCTCAGGATGTGTCTAGGATGAGTAATCTTGAAAATAGCTTATCAACTAACTTACTTGTTAGTTAACGACAGGTATCTTTGGCGGATACGTACTTGTTTCGTGGTTTTCACTGACGTACCAAAACTTTGAGTTTGATTAGGTGGTTTCTTTGGTCCGGGGGTTTTACGGTCTGGCGAGGCCGTGGGAACGGACACCATGGATTTGCGCTTGCTGGAACTAATTTTTTGCGCAAATGAAATGATCCAGGAAGTAGTATTTCCGATGAAGTTATTAAGATTGTAAGCATAAAGTAAATTATAGTTGGTTATAATAGGGAAGGTTAATGTTGTCGAACTGCTATTCGCTCTTTCGAGCCCTACAACAAATATAAGATTCCTTGTCTTGTAATTCACTAACCCAGATAAGTTAATCGTAATAGGATCATCCTACGAGTACTGGGAAGTTTACCCTTAATCAAGCCCAGATTGGGTAATTTTGTTAGTTAGCTAATAGATGCTAGTTTTTGAAGATGTTTGTATGTAACCTTTTGCAGTTAGCTACTACCTATTGCAGAAAGCTACCAGTTTGTTGACTGTCTCCTGAAATTATTGTCACCTTAATGGAATCGATCTCACTATCCTCTGTACTTACTGTAGTTTAATGCCTAATCCACACGGCTAACAAGACCTGTACATCTGATGACCAAATTGGCCGTATTATTGTGTTATTACATGTTTGTAGTTGACTGTGTTCAGAACGTCAAGCCAGTAAGATAGCAGCTATTCAGCCAGGTTTAGAATCCTACGTGTGGGAGCCAAAGCTATTTTAGTTGCAGTCGTATCACCTCAGCCCCTAAAGAGGCAACACTACTTAGTAGTCCATTCCATCACCTCCTGGTTATAATAGTCACCTGTTTTCTTTCGGCCCCTTTCTCGGTGGCGATCTGCTTGTTCGGACAGGTGACAACTCGGGCTTCTTCTTCTGGATCGCCTGAGGAGGCGACCCGGGGCGACCTTTTTTCGACGGCAGCCGCTCCCCGACTGTTGTGCACTTCGGGCCGACCACCCCTTCCATGTTCATTCGGCTGATGAGTTCAAGTTTGCTCATCAAACCCGTCACTTTTTTCTTGTTATGGTTCTGTGGCTGAAATGGAACAATTTTTGCATGACGCTTGTTCTAATCTACTTGCCTTAACTCAAAACAAAGAGTTAGTCCAACAATGAGGGCCCTGTTCAACAGCTGTTCCACAACAATTTGGATTATCGGATCTGATGTTACAAATCTCTTAATATGGAAATGTTTTATTGGGACGGTTGGTTTTGGGTCATTATGCCGCATCAAGATTTGAAAGGAACGTTCCTAGACAATCATCCTACTAGGTGTTGGTAGATACCTTGTAGACGCACTAGGTACTAACTCTGGGCGAGCATATAGTATTTTAGATGATAATTTTCTCTATTTTTGTGAGAAAACGAGTGTTTTAACTTATGAAATACTCCAAAAAACCAGCCTTGATGATCAACTGTGACGTACCAGCACGTTCATTGATTTCTTGACTTGCGCTCCTGCAGATGAGGTTGTGTTGCATTTTGTGTGGACGGCGTTCTTGGACTGTGGACGACTTTTGGACCCCTCGCTGCCAGTTTTTCGCTTCCCCTCGAGGGGGGTATTGTACTCGGCTGCTTCCAATAGGGCGGATTTGATGGCCTTCACCATAACTGAACTGAGAGAAATGCCTTTCTTGTTCTGATAGACACCTGGAATGGAGATGAATCACTAAGTCAGAGAATCAGTAAACTGACCACATATTTAAACTATTTTAAGTTATATTGTCAACGGTTTTCAGTAACAGCACATATTTTCTTGCCCCCTCCCATCCTCATAAAGAGCGGAAGAATTTCTGGTCATTTAGACAACTATGATCTGCTGTGACACATTCTGAATGCTTTGATGAGCCGATTTGATTAGGCCTAGTGTTATCTTTTCTTTTTCTCAACTGTCATCTCTCGTCTCCTAAAAATAACGTTCTCTCTCGCGTTTGGTTTGCACTTCGCCCCGTCCGATGATGAATCGTTCATTATGCTGTATTTGACGTGGTTTAAATCGAAAAACCTATTTGGTAGGTGTTGATAACTTAGTATTTAACTTAAAATATATGAGAATAAACGTAGACGGCAGAAGTCGGCACCACCGGGAGGCCAACCCCTCAGGGAAACCAGCTTCGGGCATAAAAAAGCCCTCGCGTTTGGGCCCCCCGGTGGATGGGATCCCAACTTCTGCCTTTACTAACAAAACTCGTCTTATCCTCTGTCACCGATACCCTTAAGTGAAGCGGTGAGTTCCTACCTCAAAAGATCGAAGGGATAATCGCTCTCACTCCCTTAAATTTAAATTCTCATCAAAGTGAAGCTATCTCCCTCTTAAAGGGACCCTAGCTCCTGTAACCAGCACCGGTGATTGAAGCAGTCTCCTTCCTCAAAGGACCCTCAAACCCCTTTGCTCTTTTAATGCAAATGTGCCGTAAGCGCGTAAAGTTAAGGTATGAGCCTTAACAGTAGGTATTTTAAGTCCTTTTTTTTGGCATTGTTGAGTCGGCCGGCTTGCAGTTCCACCTCAAACCCTCTTTATGAGTTCTGGCTGGCTTAGGAATACCTCGGAATTCCACATCACTCTTCTTCATATTGTCACCTTATGATTTCTCTATATTCGTCCACCCTGCTTCCCTAAATACCCTAGACTAAACCTAATAGAACTCCACCCTGGGAGGTGGCCTCTGGGTTGATCCTCTGGGCCCAGGCAGCGTCTTTTGGGGACCCTATCCCTCATGGCTGCCTGAAGAATGGGATAAGCCCACCCTCAGAGGTGGACAGTCATAAAAAGCGTTAGACATTTGTCAGGTCTGAGACCATCCTCGGCTGCTTTGGAAAGAAGACAGCTCAACTGGTTCTGGGCTGTCTGCAGGCGAATGCTACCCTAACTGGTACTGCGGGAAAGGATCGAGGAAAATAATTCGCTGTCAAAGTGGTTTGATTAAATCTGCCTCATAGCTCAACCTTTTACAGTGTTTCAATGAAAGTGAAATTTCCCCTTAGTAGTAAGGACACAAGTTCGAATTTAGTGAGAGGTGCCAATATTTTTGGGCCATAACAGTCCAAATAAGTTCATAGGACCTGGTGGAGCTGTTCGCAGAACATCTATGAACTGGTAACTATCTGAAATAGGTAGACTGCAACGGGTACCCATACTGAATCTTATCCAAAAACAAAATAATAACTCTACAGGTCAGTATCCTTGAACCTGCCCTAAATCTTTCTCTTAAAATGAACAAAGCTAATCAGAGTTATCAATATTTTTGGGCCTTAACAAGCTGAGAAACAATCGCTTTCTTGGTTGACTACAAAAGTTCAGTATTGGGAATGGTTAACACAGCAGGTCAAAAAAATTGGAAAATCAAGGGTTTAGATCCTGGAATCTTGATCGGAAAATCAATTCTTACCTTCTTTGGGCTTTTGAAATGAGCCTGACGTTGGGCGGACAGCCATGAGGCCCGAAGGCTTCACATCCGTGACTGACACCCCGTGTCCAGGAAGTCGGATTCTCCGTCCCTCCTGATCTTGTAGCTTGCTCATGACTCACCTTCTGAAAACGTGGAAAAAAAAAATCGGGAAACTTGATTGAAATCTGAAATTCTGGGTGTCTCGACGCAGATGAAACGTGTACCATTCATAAGTAAATGCATGCAATAAGTTCAATTAAATACGCAGGATGCGCTACGAAACAGTCCTAAAATCCCCCTCCTGACGCCCTAGTTTCTCGAGTTAAACAATTTTTTTCTCTTTAATCTGCGAGTTTTTTGGCAAGGATTTCAAATTTGAGATTAATTTAACTGCTTAAAAATCCATTTTGGAACATTCCAGGATCGAATGCGTGAAAAGAGCAAGTTTCTCACTCCCTCTGGTGTTTGTCACTCGATCTACTGCTGAGCTTGATTTTGCCAGGCAGTAGTTGTTGTGGTGCGGTCGAGCAACTGCTCCAAAACCCAGCACATCTGCTGAGTTGGCTGCTGCCCTGCATGATTCAGTGGATGATAAAGAACTCGGATAGTGCTCTGAATCCCCAGTTTCCTCCCAACGGGTGGAGTGGGCTTCAGAAGGCATTGGAGCCAGCAACTACCGACATTTTCATGCTACACTAGCCACTGCAGTGGGGTGTTCCAGAGGTAGTTGTGGGGCAGCACTCTCTGCCTTGCCTGTCAGGATACAAATTAGAACCTGTACCATATGGTGCAGTAGTGTTCACCAACTCATGGTGGCCACACTCTCAATCATGATGCAGTTACCAAGCAGATAGCAGGTGTGTCACCCAGTGGCTGGGGTGGAGAGAGAGAAGAGACTGCATCATTCGAGTGACCAGGGCAAGAAGCCAGATATCGTTGCCAATTAGCCCAATGGGTCTGCCATAATCCTGGATGTCCTGGTTGCCACTGGCAGTGTGGACATGCAGCAGACCTAGATACTAATAAAAGTAAATATGATAGGAACGACCTGTGACAAGCGGTATTTGAGCTAAACTGTGCGCCTTATAACTGTATACGGCTAAAACCGTGTCATGGCGTGGAGTGGGGTGGGGTGTGGGAGAAGTGGCATGGAGTTACTCGAGCTGGGCATCTCATCAGGAGTACTTTGTGGTAACTCCACCTGCGTCATCCGGGGCTCTCACTTGAACTGGTGGTCATTCAATAGGGACATTTCCTTCCATCCCTCTCTCCCTCCTCCATATTTCTCCATTTCTCAAATCCCAAGGCAGGCGTTGGGTAAACCTTTTCCTTTTTTACTTGATGATGCCCTATAATCGGTTGATAATTGATTGGTTGGTTGGTAATCGATTGACTGGTTTTTCAATAATTGATAAATGAAATTCCAAAGAATTGAATGCAATCACCCGGATCGCTGTACATTCATCTGTTCGTTTCCCCTTAGGGCTGAGACCTTGGGCAAGAAAACTTATTGTCAACGTAAACATAAACAGTAAACATCTTTTACATTTTAATGATCGCTCCAGTCGATGTTATTCCAATGGAGTTCCCTTTCGAAGAAATCGTGTTTATTACCTATAACTCGGATTAGTGAAGCGAATCCGTTTGTTTTATTCGATCTCATAAATTATCCTACGGTGGGTACCTTTCAATTGAGGTGTTAGTTCTTGTTACGTACAGTGGAGCTACGAAGATATAATTGATTCCCCTCTACCTGATTTATATGCATTTATATTAATTATTCCATTATATTAGAAGAAGAATTAGAAGAAACCTTGTGGTAGGAAAGCAAACATTTTATATAGCTCCCTGAAATTTTGCGTTTCAAAGTGCTTAGATCTGCAAAATCTCCTACCCTAGAATGCCAATATAGAGTGAATTTTACTCCTCCTACGATGTACAGAGATATTTCAAGTGTTTCGTTGACAGCTTCCATTTGTTTGAGCTCATCTGACTTGGAAAACCTCATTTTAAGAGAAAAAATGTTGAAAACTATCAACATTTTCAATTTTTAGTAGACATGAAAATTCGGGAGTGGTGGAGGGGGCGGGGCAGACTTGGAAATAACGAATTTGAAATAATTTGGACCGCTTTTTCGGTCATAAACTTTGAAATAAATAAGTTAGTCGACATTTACTTATAAAACCGTCGTGGACTTGACATTAGATGTCCAGTTTTTGAAATGACAATTATTGAAACCTCTTGGACGGTAGCTGACTGAATGGTCTGGCCGAGTTCGCAATATTTCCATTTACAATCCACATTTGTGAAGATACAACCGTGCAGAACCCTGCTCGCTGTGTGAGGAATTA
Source organism: Creontiades dilutus (assembly GCA_031894815.1). Classification (NCBI taxonomy): domain Eukaryota; kingdom Metazoa; phylum Arthropoda; class Insecta; order Hemiptera; family Miridae; genus Creontiades; species Creontiades dilutus. Next base: position 224,737 of record JAVIWC010003462.1, on the reverse strand, counting down.
CTTAAGTGAATTTTGTTTTCTGTTCACCGTTTAAACTCGCGTTTCTCGTATTCCCTTGCCCTTGTAGAAATAACGAAATTTTGAGTTTTTGTTATAATTTGTTGATTTCTAGGAGATGTTCTCTGTTGAATTGTGTATTTAGCGATTTCGTATATCGTAGTTGGTAGATGCATCAATTGTGGAGTGGTCCTTCGAAACAGATTGTGGGGAGGGTTCTTATTTGTTAGTTTTTAACGAATTTTCTTAAAAATTGAAGCAATTTTCTAATAAAAATTGTCAAAACTTTTCTTAATCGAAAACCACTTTACTTCCTGAATAATTCCTGCATTTTAACCTATGTAGTTGCAAGCTCACAGTAAATTTGTGAAATTTCAAAAATGCACTAAAATAGCACAAAATCCTCTAAAAATCGATAATTTTATATTGTTTAGCAGGATACTACTCTAGAAAAGGTCCGTTGATTTCGCACAGTTCCAGCAATGTACCAATACTGTCGTATGTCACCTATGTCAAATTCACTTGAAATTTGAGCATATTTTGTGTATGCCAATGACCTCGGAAGTGTCGAGGAAGCTTGATGAGCTTTAATAGTACTAAACTGGGAAAAACCAACGTTAAGGTAGCAGACCTGAAGGGTCGATATCTCCTGAAGGGAGCTTGATAAACAACCTGATACAATCCTAAGCTGCAGGAAAAGGTAGAGAAATAAGCAATATCGAAAACCGTTAGCGCAAGCACGAGGGATAATGAAGAGATCGGGATGTTCATGGTAGAAAGAGAGTGAGGTTCTAATATATAGTTGAGGGATGCCAATCTTGACAAGACTGCAACAAACCTCTAATACAAGGAGAAATTGTTTCACGATTCGCAAGTTCAACCCTTCTGCGAACTTCTTTCAAAAGGTAGGATTGAGTCGTTTGTTCCACGATTTGAAGCTGAGAAAGTGTACAAGATTGATCTCCTTTGCATGTTGGTAGTTGAAATCGTATTTGGCTGAGAAAAGCGCAAAGAGATCCATGTAACCCAAAATCGTGTTCTTCGAATGCTATCCAGAGCACCCTGGTTGGCTAAGTTACGACCAACTGTACTCTTGCCCACGTAGGAGCGACTCTGCGGTTTTCTGAAGACCTCTGGGTCTGGCAACGCCGCCCAAATCCGAGCCTCCAGGTAGTGGCCTGACGGCTCGCATCGGACCCTAATTACGGTGCGGTACTTACGTCTTACGCAATTCAAATGAGATCTAATAGTTAATTCGATCATGCCATCACCAGAATCGTGATGTACATGAAAAAAGGGACACAACGAGTATAAATTTGAACTGGAAAAACATACCTAGACGTTATGTAAAAATACCCAATGGCGGTTTTCGTCAAACTCAAACAAAAATGGGGTTTTTCCCATGTGGGGTATCGTGTTCCATGTAATTTTGGACGCTGAAGCGATTGGAGTGGGTCCCAAACCTGTGCGATTGACCCAATACGAGGAAATCCATTTTCATGGGTTCAAATGGTGGAAAATGACATTACTTCCGTACTTTTTCGAGCCCCATCCCATCTGACAGGGTTGGATCAAAGAAACATGCGTTTAATTGTAATAAAGTTCGACACTAGAATAATAAACCCATGTGTAATCAAATTTGCAGCGTTTTTTTGCAATTTATTACACTGTTGCAATACTGCCACACACTTGTTTGATAAGGTGTTCCTGAACCGAACGATATAAAATTTAGACTTATTTTCCTCAGAACGACGAGAACATTTTGAATCTCACAAAAAATTACATTTTTCAACAAAAGCAACTAAAACGTCTTGCGTTAAGAGGGGGAGATTAAGAACGAATTGTAAATAGTTTAATCTTTACATATCCCTTAGCGTGGGTTGATCAAGGCGCAGAAATTACTGGCATATCCCAGATCGAAGTAGAATTTGTATGCCAAATGTAAACTTTGCTCCTGCAGTTTCAAAGACAAGTTGCGTACGGAAGACATACGGAATTTTCTTTTCTAATAGGTTTTTGAAATCCACTTATCTTAAAACTTAAACCAATAAGAGGGTTTAAGTTTTAATGAATTACAATTCATTATTTTAAACAATGAACCAAATATTTGTTAAAAAAAAAGAAGAGGCCACCAAGTAGATAACGGTTTTACTACGAATCATGTATCAAGGTTTCTTTTCGTTTTATATTTCGGCTTTTTTAATATCTTTAAACGTTGCTCTTTTCTGCTGCTGCGTTTTCTACAGGCGTTTGTGGTGTGGAAAGTTCTTTGGTTATTTTAAGGTTGACGTCCTGCGCGTTACTGAGGAGGTCGAAGCAACTCGGGCGTTTGCAACCGTCAGCTTCCGTCCACCCTGAGTCTGCAACAGATGAAATTAATATAATTATAACACACTGAGGAAGAATGTGTATGTGAAAGTGCTTGAAAATTGTAAAAAACGCTGTCAATTCTATTAATACACTACAGGGTTTATGATTCTTTTGATAATGTGTGATTGTTCTTCTTAAAGCGAAGATTGTAGGGTCACGTTTAAGTTTAAAAATTGAAATTCTTTGCTCCTGGCGATTTTCTGTGGTTCAGAAACCTAAACCAGTCGATTTTGCTTCCAAAATTACTAGAAAATGATGTCTAACTTGTCTTTGTCAGTAAAAATCCAGAAATAGCACGTTTTAAGCAGTTTTAAGTCCATAGCAAGTATCCGTGTTAGGCGGAGTTAGCACCAACTAGACCCCAAGTTGAGTCCACATGTGAAACAGTGGATTTTTTTACATACATTTTAAGACCTATTATGGTCCGGACAATACACAGGGGGGCAACAGGGAAAACCTCCCAAATCAAAGTAGTTCAAATCTGAATTTGTTGTCATTTTCGAACAATAACGAACCTCCAGAGTGAATACCGATGGCTGTTCTTCTCATGAATTTTTACTTAGCACCGGTTCAAGTGATGTTTTCGAGAGTTATTACAATAATGCTTAAAGGGTCACTTTTTCCAGAGATCCAGGCTGGGATCCATGGATCCTCATAACCTCTACAAACAGGGATACCATTCGCCATGTATTTAATATTGCTAAAATGTTTACTGTAAGACAATTACATGTTGAAAATTTGCTTCTGCAATCCCATAAGGATCCAAAAAACAATAGGTTCACAATGAAATCCAATGTACGCCGCAAGGAAGTTCGATATCACCTAGACCGAGATTAACGTCGTCTACTCATCCACACACAATTCTGCAGATGATGGACCAGTGAAGTTTTTCGACATGTGTCAGCCTGAACTCGCCAACAGATACGAAATATCACAATCGATAAATTTAAAACTGCCCCTTAGAAGATAAAACAGATTAATTTTGTTCGTAAAAATGCCTGCTCAGGTATTTGAAACCCATTACCAAGCGTCAAAAACCTTGACGTGCGTGTTTTTTGCGAACGAGGTTTTCTCGACCAAATAAAATAGTGAAACGTGTTTTTGATGTACCATTCGAAAGCTGACCTTTTTGGCGCATTTTTAGGCTACAGGCATCTGATCGAATGCAGATTATAGAGGAGTACTGAACGTTTGAAAAACCTTTCTTTAAATTTGCTTGAACTATGCTTTGTAAAGTGATTTTTCGCCAACTCGATGTGAACAAAAAAAATTGGTTTGGGGCTTGAAAGCTACAAGGTAGTCCCAGTTGATCGTCAACCAAAAACCACTTTTTTGGTTGAGGGGACTACATTGTTGGCGTTGATCTAAGTAGCTGATGATGACAATTGGAAGATTGTGGAAAGCTTCTTCTGAATAAACAGTTTTTAAAAAAACTACGGACCAAATTTGTCTCGCTAAAGACTATTGTGATTTAAGAAAGGTCTTCACTAAAGAAGCTTGAATGACAAAATCCAAATTATGTCATCCACTTGTATGCATATGTATCCACTGTATTTGGCTGAATAAATTATCTATGTATCTATCTATCTACTGGTGTAAGTAATGTAATGTTTCACCTGTCACTTCCTTGGCTAATAGAACGAGCACATCTTCCGCCTGTTTTTTCAAGGATTCCAAAGTCTCCTTATTGCTGGGCGGAGGTGTCTTGGCCGATACCTCGGAAATTTCCTTGATTTGAGCCTCCAAATTCGTCGTCAAGCTCGCAGGGGTCACGGAAGTGAATTGGGCCGACGTCGACGACAAAACCCAAAGAGAAAAACACAACGCTAAGATCATTGCGACGTTCCTGCTAACATTGACGTCTCAGAGCCAATATGTCGTGCATAATGGTTCTCAATTATTATTTTAATGACTGCAGCTACAATTAAAAATTTATTAACGATACGGTAGCACCTTTCGGGTCGTGAAATGTCATCGCTGTTGATATCTGGATTCGGTTTATTGCAGACTGTGAATACCTACGAAAGAACCTTTGTTTACCAAAGACGCGAGATCGATTTATTAGAAGAAGAAACAGGCCCCATACCTTTGTTGGACGTAATATGCAGAAGTATGCAATAGACACTGAATGTAATCTTCTTGATAAGGGGCTGTTTATTCAATTGTAATTCAATTTTCTCCCAAATTCTGGCCTAATTGTGCAACAATTGATCAACAAGAAATGTTGACCACAAACCGTCCATACTGTCGATTTTGTTGCTTCTTTTGTTTTTGGTTTATTGTTCAATAATGAACCATTGTAATCGCTCTTGAAAAAAAAATCTAACCCCCCTGAAAATTTCATGGTTTACGTTTCAAAGGGTGTAGAATCCGAATCTGGAATACAAAATTTTCCGTCCGTCAAATCTGAAATTTTCAGGAAAAATCCATGTTGGTCCGACGACGCCCAATTCTTGAGCCAGCTCTCTCTCTCTTAATTTAAAGTGCCCTTTAAGGGTTGTCAAAGTTTTGTAAAATCCCTAAAAACCTCAAAAAAAGTCAAGGCGGCCTAAATTTGTACTCTTTTTGAAGAACACTCCACGAGGAATCGAATGAGCCCCTCCCCAGGTCCGTAGGTCAAACCATTCCCGATCTATGGCCCGATTTATGGTGCCAACATTCGCGTTATTTTGGTTTATTATTGTTTTTGTGTTGATATCAGTAACCTAGTGACGTAGTGATGTAGTAATGTGGATACTGGAGTGAACTCCTAAAAGGCTTTGTAGCCGATACACGGGTTGAAGCATTCTGATAACCATAAAAACGCTGCAAATTCTTTCACTGGGGTTTATTATTCAATTGGCTTGAGTTCATGATTTGAATTTCTACTAAGCTTTGCAGTGTGCGTGTTTCACAGGTGATAGAGCGATTATTGAATCTCAGGAGATATGCATAGAGCAAGTAAATCTGTTCTCGACCAAAATACCTATTTGGATTGATCAGTTGATCATATTTGTGTGCCTCCTGAAATTCAATAATCGCTCTATCACCTGTGAAACACGCACACTCCAACGCTTAGTATAAATTCAAATCATGAACGCAAGCCAATTGAATAATAAACCCCAGTGAAAGAATTTGCAGCATTTTTTTATTGAACCTCAATACCCCCCCCCCCCCCTCACAATAAAAATATCTATAATTTATCAAGTCCTTTAGCACTCGTATTGCGTTAAAACTTCCCCGAATCCAAATTTAAACGGTGTAGCCAAAGGTAGACTAGATGTAGTGGAGGCACACAAATATCATCAACTGATCAATCCAAATAGGTATATTGGTTGAGAACCGATTTACGTGGTCTATGCATATCTCCTGAAATTCAATAATCGCTCTATCACCTGTAAAACATGCACACTCCAAAGCTTAGTAGAAATTCAAATCATGAACGCAAGCCAATTGAATAATAAACCCCAGTGAAAGAATACTTATTTACCCCAGTGATAATATTGAATAACAAACCCCAGTAATAATATTGAATAATATTTACCTATATATTATAATATGATAATTATCAGCGTTTCATGCATATCAGAATGCTTCAACCCGTGTATCGGCTATAAACCCTTTTAGGAGTTCACTCCAATATCCACATTCACTACAACTCGACGCTATCGGCCGGACATCACTAGGTTACAAACAAACAATAATAAACCAAAATAACGCGAATGTTGGCACCACAAATCGGGCCATAGATCGGTAATGGCTTTACCTACGGACCTGGGGATTTTAGGGGGGGCTCATTCGATTCCTCGTGGAGTGTTCTTCAAAAAGAGTACAAATTTAGGCCGCCTTGACTTTTTTGAGGTTTTTAGGGATTTTACAAAACTTTGACAACCCTTAAAGGGCACTTTAAATTAAGTGAGAGAGCTGGCTCAAGAATAGGGCGTCGTCGGACCAAGATGGATTTTTCCTGAAAATTTCAGATCTTTTGCTCCAGCCGTTTGGGAGAAATCGTGCTTACGGCGGACGGACGGAAAATTTTTTTTTTGCAGATTCGGATTCTACACCCTTTGAAACGTAAACCATGAAATTTTCAGGGGGGGGGGGGGGATTTTTTTTTTTTTTTCTCAATAGCGATTACAATGGTTTATTATTGAATAATAAACCAAAAGGTACGTGTTCGTTCAAAACAGTACACCAGGAACTCGTCTCTTTCAGGATGGAAGAAGCTTTTATAATTTCCGTCAGAGATGCCAACCGTGACATCAACGAATTATTTCGAGAATAATTGTCATTTACTGCAGCTAACCAAACATAGTAACGCCCCAGTAATGCAAGTATTAGTTTCCAATTATTTTACACCATCAATTTTTAGAAGATCGATATGTTTCAACTTTGACATAGTAAAATTGTACTTGTGTTCCATCTTCTATCGAGTGAAGAGGGATTTTGATATCAAACACGTGCGAACACGTAATACAATACTTTTTAAACAACGACCAAGAGCAAAAAAGTTGGACTAAAATAAAAATTACGTCGAACAGGACCAAAAAACAAGGTGTCGCATAATGTTTAGAGCCCAATTTGTGATTCTATTTGTGTTTCATTGTTTAGACTTTTCGTTTTTATTGGAAGCGAAAACGCAACATTAACAATGAAACCGTAACAACTTTACCCTGAATGGTCTTGGAATTGTCCAATTTGGACGGTTTGTTAAATTTAAAAAAAAGTAGAAGTAAATTTAATGGCTATCTTCGCTGTATATTTGAGTAACGGGCCAAAAATAAGTGGCCTACACGTTGTGTTTAAAAAACTCAGGTAGGTAGGTTTTGGTGTGAAGAGGAGTGATAGCTAAATCGCCTTATGAGGTAAGTGTTCGGTGTAATGCAAAGCATAGTTCATTAAATAAGTCGGTATAGCCAATTTTGAACTTTATGGTTGTGTAGTTTGTAATATTTTCCATCAGACTAACCTGTGGAATGGCTTCCCCCACCGCATCAACCTGCAAGGTTCGAGCGAGCATGCAGGACTTTCTGATCACATCCCAGGACAAACAAATATATCACCTCACCTCTTCTCATATCACACTTCGAGGAAATTCTACATATTGCCTGTTTGTCAGATCAAAAATGTAGCTATGGTTGGAAATCCTTTTCATGCTCTCTTTTCGCTCACTAAATTTCCTACCAGTTTGACCACAGTATTCAGGCCCACATGAACTTTTGCTTCCGAGTCTACCAAGGTAGCGGAAGCATTGTTTTCACTTTCGGAATGTGAAAATTTTTTTGTCTTCAAAATCAAAAATTCCACTCGCATTTTTCGTTTTAGACCTTTCTGAACAATTTTGGTTCCGTGTCTGTCTGTCAGCAAATCCTTGTTACGGGCAAAACTACACGAAGTTATAGTCCGATTTTGATGAAATTTTCAGGGATTGTGCGGGTTGGGGTGTAGATGGTCCCCTATAAGTGTCATGACTCCCGGATCAATAGTAGCCTCTACGCAATCGCAAACGTGAAATCCTTGCCACAAGCATAACTCCGGGAGTTCTTGACCGATTTCGATGAAATTTCCAGGGATTGTGCGGGTTGGGGTGTAGATGGTCTCCTATAAGTGTCATGACTCCCGGATCAATAGTAGCCTCTACGCAATCGCAAACGTGAAATCCTTGCCACAAGCATAACTCCGGGAGTTCTTGACCGATTTCGATGAAATTTCCAGGGATTGTGCGGGTTGGGGTGTAGATGGTCTCCTATAAGTGTCATGACTCCCGGATCAATAGTAGCCTCTACGCAATCGCAAACGTGAAATCGCCACAAGCATAACTCCGGGAGTTCTTGACCGATTTCGATGAAATTTCCAGGGATTGTGCGGGTTTGGGTGTAGATGGTCTCCTATAGATTTCATGACTCCCGGATCAATAGTAGCCTCTACGCATGGGCAAACGTAACTCCGGGGAGTTCTTGACCGATTTCGATGAAATTTTCAGGGATTGTTCGGTTTGATGTGTAGAGTCCCTCCCGGATCAATAGTAGCCTCTACGCGTGCGCAAACGTGAAATCCTTGTTACGCGCATAACTCCGGGAGTTCTTGACTATAAGTGTCATGACCCCCGGATCAATAGTAGTCTCTGCGCATGCGCAAACGAAGTCCTTGTTACGCGCATAACTCCGGGAGTTCTTGACCAATTTCGATGAAATTTTCAGAATTGTTCGGTTTGATGTGTAGATGATCCCCTACAAGTTTCATGACCCCCGTATCAATAGTAGCCTCTGCGCATGCGCAAACGTGAAATCCTTGTTACACGCATAACTACGGGAGTTCATGACTGATTTCGATGAAATTTTCAAGGATTGTTCGGACTTATTAGGTATATTTTATAGTTTGTTCAATAGTTGAACATGCCTACCTTTATTTTCTCAAGTTATGCTCCTGCATAACAATAAATTTACCCTAATTCAATATTTACTTCGCCTAATTGAACGAAGTTCTTTAGTCAATAATAATTTTCAATGATCTATACAGTCATGTTATGGATACGAGGAAGCTATGTGCCACACCCACTTGGCATACGTTTTTAGTTTATAAACCCCACTTTTGTCCTGAACGTTAATTTTACCCTTAACCGAAAAAGAAGCATTTTTGTTAAGATATATTGTATTAAGGTTTGTTTGAACCCAACATTGAAACCTCTGGATGACAGAATTTAACCAATTTTATCAGAAATTTTCCCATAATAAGGTATACCAATCTACTTTTTCCCTTCCAACTCAATTTCTCTCACTAAATTACACACCCCTCCTCTACTCTTTTTCCTAAGAACGTTATTCCAAATGGAATCAACAAGTTCTCCCCCATATCCATTACTTACTGCTATACTTTTAATAACAAATTTTTCTTTCAATAAACTTTGATCATTCATAGGTGTGGACAGTGCCCTGATGACCATACTATGGAAAGCTGTATGTTTATGAACTAAAGGATGATTTGAAGTGCATGAATAGTTATATCACTATACATATTTTTTCTATGAATGGTTCAACTATTAGTTAATACAGCGCCTATCTCGATTGCAGGTTGACAATTAACTGTATTAAAAACTGTTTTTTGCCTGGTAAAAGTTAACATGATCGTGACAATCGTTCTGTACCTCGTTCGGTTATCTCTCCAAGCCCCTCTCAACGGCCCTTGGCACGACGATCGGGCGAAAAACGTTTCGGACTTTTTGAAACGCGCCCCACCGGGTCGAGATGGACTATTCCCGGTATCACATAGCGTCTGGACGATCATAATACAGAAAAATGGAAACATGACCACCCATTCAAGGGATAATTGTGCTAGTAAGTGCTAATAAATACCTACAAGATTTAATAAATATTTACAAGAAGTCAATACCAAAATTACTATGGGCAGCAGCTTTCTCTTTTTGGAGAGAGAACTTTCTGATGGAACATATCAACAGCGACCAGTCCCTGAAAAACTTTGGGCCGTACGGGTTTGGGTAAAAGGCGGTGAAAACACCAAGGTTTGGGTAAAAATCACCACAACTTTGGGTAAAATATTTACCAGCAATAAAACGAGTTTGGGTAAAACAACAATACATACAGGCGAAAGTAACCCATCGTGTTAACACATTCTGATCTATTTGTCCTTTTTACTAAAAGGATTGATGTAGGATATTTTTCTGTTTTACCAGCAAACTAGACAGAACACATTCCTGCCTTTACCTGAACCCGTCGCCCTAATCTTACCGAAACTCGTTGTCTGAATAGAGACCTTTCATTCTCCGTTTACCGAAACCCGTGCCAGTCGAAACTTCGAGGGAGCATAGGTATCACCAGGGGCCAGAAATGATTTTCTTAGCCAAATACTAATTTCAACTTCTTCATTTCTCGTTGTCCCAATCCATTTAAAACTGCATAAAAACATAAATGCATCAAACACAAAATGATGAAGATGCCAACACTTATTTATTTTGATGACTCCTACCGAAAAGCGCAGTCTGTGAACTATTTGGTATACTTTAGTAAATTATTTTAGTATTTTACCATAAACTTGAAGCGGCAAAGCTACGATCATCGGGAAACTTGTACCAATTCGTGGGGCAAACCCTGCAAATTTTGTTCCAACACTTTGACAGTTCTAAAACTTGAATTTCCAAGTAGCAATTTGTTCAATCTGTTTCTCTTTGACCTGGACGTTCACCAACATTCATACCTTTGAATCTCATATTGTCCTGACTACCTGACTACCCCTGCGGCGCGAGTAGGGTCCCGGGGGGACAGCGGCTTCCCAACAGGCGGTAACTTACCCGAGGTCCTGCATTCGCCGCACCCCTGAGGCCGTGCTCTTACTCCGGCGACCTCCTCTGGTGTCCTGTACCGGCGAATTGGGTGGCGAGCTCGTGAAGTCCCTGGAGGCAGCACCTAAAACGGGAGAAGCACAGGCCCTATGGCCTATCTTACCCCTATACTCTGAACTAGGTGCAAATAGATCAATGGGAGCGTGTAGGGGGTGTGCAAGGATTAGGAACGAGGGGCTTCGGTAAAACTCAGAACAACGTTAGTTCGGTGGCTGTCAGAACTGTTATATTAGGGAAACTGCTCTACAGATGGCATAAGGTGTTGGCGCCCATGCTGGGCCCCCTAGTCATAGGATCTGGGGGGTAGAAACGCGAAACTCTAACAAAACTCTGGTGTGAAATAGGAGAGGGTCAACACAGTACCTTGATGTATGGGGTATGCAGGCGGCGGGTCCACGGCGGCGTGGCGGTCGGCCACCCTCGGCCCCTGGTCTCCTCGGGGCTGACGTCGGTCTTGTTGATGATGAGCTGGAGTCAAGAAGAGAAGAGAGCGATCCTCCTCAACCTCACGGCTGACGCCTCCTCGGTTCCCCTCCTTGACACCGTGTATTGCCCAATCCTATCCCCTACCAGGACCATTGACCAAACAAACAAAAATAAGGGTCACCCAGCACCTACCACGACCAACTAACTCCAAAAACATAATACAAAGGGAAGGGTGGCAAAAATGTGGGGCGAGCCCTCCTCCATTAGATAGACCATTAAAATAGATAGAACATCAAAACAGTTAGATCATAATAAAACACTAGTTTAATGGCCCTGCTCCGCAGGTTAAAAAGAAATAGTTGAATAACACAATTTTTTTTTCGTGATTTATTAATTGCGACTGAAAAATCAAATACATTTCATCTAGCAATTTTACAAATCAATAAAGGTACACTCCAAGAGGGTAGGTTTACAGCAAAATCTAGCCCTTTATTATATAGCTCAATTAATTAGCACTGAGTTCGATTGCACTTCTTTTCACGCAGCACAACTAAATCCAGTGGTTTGTTTCGCTTGAGACGTCGGATTTCACCTTCGTTGTCCAAAACGTAGAGCATCTCCGGGTTCCCGGCGATGTTCATGCTTCCTTGCTTATTTTGCAGTAATTTCATACACTGTCTCCATCCTCAAATCTCGATGAATATCATCGTTTCGCATGTACCAAGGGGCTCCAACTATACTTCTCAGTATTTTATTCTGAAAGGTTTGGATTTTCTTAATATTTGATTTCTTGGCACAGCCCCAGATCTGTATCCCATAGGTCCAAATAGGGCGAAGGATCTGCTTATATATAAGCAGTTTGTTGTGAAGAGAGAGATTCCTTCCCATTAGCCAATACATCCTTCTGTACTTGATTTTAAGTTCTTCTTTCTTCTTTTCTATGTGTTTATTCCAGTTTAATTTGGAGTCAAGTGTCAAACCCAAGTATTTAACTGCTTCAGTATGCGGTATTTTATTCGAATTGATCTCAACATCCAAGATTGGCACTTTTCGGTTAGTGAAGTTGATGTGGGCTGATTTTGATTAATTCAGCTTCATTCTCCACATCTTGGTACATTTACAAACCTCAATAGTAGACGTCTGTAGTTTGCGTGTTGTAGCTTCTATATCATCTCCAACAGAGAGGATAGCCGTATCATCTGCAAAGGTGGCAACAGTTGTCCCTTCTTGTTGGGGTAAGTCCCGTGTGTACAGGAGGTAGAGTACTAAACAACACAATGAGGGAGAATAATAACAACATTAAAAGTAAAAAAATCGTATATCCCAAATCCCCGAGGAGAGGACCACGTCGCTTGCCCTGGGAGACGCTTCCCCCCGCTGGGGCCCTCCTTCCTTCACTGGCGGGGTCGGGGGAGCAGGTCGGTTGCCCTGGGAGACGGGGGCGAGAATTCCACCCGCCCAGCGTTACCACCCCCTGAAACGTCGATATACTCTGATAAGCTGGTTTTTATATAGTGTGATCTTTAATCCATGGCCTCACGTCAATTTGTCCCGTTATCGGCGGGCGATGCTCACAATATACAACTCAGCAATTTGAGTTATGGCTTTCCTTAGAAAGATGAAAAACCCAAATATTTGGGTGAGGGTGTTCTACCCTCTGTACAGGAGAGAGTAGGTCAATTGTGTTAATCTGAACCAATAAACCTTTCTGCGACATTTTTCAGAGTGGGAAAATTACTTTTTATTCGACGCGGAGCATAATAAAACTAAAACATCCATCAAAGGGGAACGCAAAAAGACGAAAAGGCTCCACAGGTTAGTAAGGACTTCGCTGATTTAAGTGAGTGAAATATAATGTTACTGTATTGTGTTCAAGATGGGAAATTTAACGCTCTTTCTGGTGGCCTCCTCAAGGTTGATTTTTAAGGGATTTATAGCTATTTTAGTGAGATAAGATCAGAAACAAATTTTGAATATTGTGTAAGCCCCCAGCTGCGTCCCTGACATTCAAATCTGGGTGGTAGGGCACCCCAGTGCCACCAGAGAAGAGCCAGTGGTAGAGATGGGCAGATCGAAAAAAAGATCGATTAATCGAAAATTTTCGATTCTCAAGATCGATTAATTGGACGTAAAAGATCGATCTTTAGTCAGATCGATTCATCTAAACTGAATTTCCCCGCTACGGATAGTACCGTAGTTTCTATTGTTGGCTATAAATAGCTTACTAAAATATAATGCTTACTTATTTCATTAACAGTAAGAGACTCCAGCTTTACAGGCAAGTGAGGCAGGGAGGAACAAAGGTATGGAGTGGCAAGGGAAAATGCGCCTCTGACTTTCAACCAATATTTCTCATCTAATATGGCACTAAGAGACCTAATTGATACGGCATTTTATTCCTTATTTAAAAGACCAATCTTACCATTCAAGAATTTACATTTTCCAATAATTCGATAAGTTGTAATGATAATACTAATAAGATTAGGTGATCAATGACAATACAGCATTACTGCTGCTTAGGTTAAAGCACAGTGAACACGAGCTCACACCAGAACAGTCTTCTTGAGCAAAACGGTATAGATCGAAATTGGAGATCGAGGAGAAAAGATCGATCTTCGACAAAAATCGACCTCCATCAGATCGATTCAAAAATCGATTAATCGGAACAAAGGGATCGATCTTTTCTTAGATCGATATATTTTGCCCATCTCTAGCCAGTGGCAGCATTGGCAACCCAGTTAGGGGTAGAGAGGAAGATTGTTGGGAACTGTGGTGAATGGTATCGTTGTCTTCATTAACGACAGTATTAATGGAAGTTTTCCCTCGGGGACAGTGACTCTGATATTCCTCCCCAACTGCGACACTGTTCCTGCGTAAGAACACATCCCCTCCCCCTGTATGAACACCCATTCCAATAAATCAGGACTCTTGTATATCATTACCCTGCTGCAATCTCGGTATTGTGAAAGTTCCTTTGTAGTCTCAGCCAATTAAAGTAATCCCCTACAGGAAGTGAACTCGTTCACTAGTCGAAGATCACTAAATATCTTATTTATCTTCAAGTCGCCTCATGGTTGGAACTTGGACACTTCAAACTCTTGAGAACTTTAGTCTATTGTGTTTGTCCGGACCCAGACAAGCGTGAACCTTCAGCTCCCTTTAAGTTTCAATACTGCACTCCCCAGCACCAGAGAACTTGTCGTGCACTTGATTAATTCAGTTGTGTTTAGGTATTAAGGTAGAACTAAGATTATCCTTTTGTGTTGTTTTATTGTGTTTTCATTCACTCCCTGCAGCAATTTGGTTTTTTTTAAATGTGTATAAATAACTTTATTATTCTAAAAGAATATTACAGTTGTGCCAACAAGGTAACGGAGTATAGTAAGATAGTCTTAATTTACATGGGGCAGCAGACTGGGTACAATCCAGAGACTGTCCTAACAACAAGAACGTAGATATTAGACTTTATTTGATTTACTGAAGAAGCAAATCCTGTGGGCGTTTCTTCTTAAGACGTCAATCTGGCGGTAGTGGTGGCGGAAGTTCTGTGATCAGGCGGATTTTGTTGTTTGGATGGTTGACCATGGATGAGTGGAGGCGTTGATAGGTTCCTTTGATTGCACCAGCTACTGCTGAGGCGTGTAAGTCAGCTTGCAGTACAGTATTTCGGACGAACCAAGGGGCATCAGTCACTAGTTGTAATACTCTACTTTGTAAAGTCTGTACAGTTTTAAGCATATTGCCAAATGGGTCGGATTAGCATGAAGTATAGTAGTCGCTTATGGTGAAGAGGCAGTGTTGATCAGGAGCATCTAGAGTCCGATCGTGGTGCAACCACCACCTGAGCGCTCGGCCATCTTCGGTAAGGCTCGGCTTCGTCCGTCATCATCCTCTGTCTGGTATTTTTTTCTTAATTTGAGAGAAGAATTCTGTCATCCTTTCCTTTTATCGAACCCTCGATTTTTTTCGCATTCTACCCAGTTTTTTTTCTCTTAGTTGTGGTTCATTTAGGCCCAGAAACGTAAAAAAAAGCTGAAAATTGTCGAGATTCTATAAATTTTACTGTTTCAGTTCATTTTGGATTATTATTTCTAATAAGTCTATGTGATCCCACATAGACCTCAATGGTATACGCTTTTACAACTATTTTCAATGAATAATTAATTAACTTCTCCTGTCTATATTTCTTTTTAAATTTAATGCTGACTTAGTGAAAAACTATTTTGAATTCTCCAAGGAAATCGTTCCTTGGCTTTCAAATCTGACCACCCCAATTGATCGGGAATCAAAAAATTCATAGAAGTAGCAAATAAACTTCAAAAATTACTTACAGTGAATTTTACTTGTAAGCTGACGAGGTTTGAATGGCCTTTTTTTCATAAAGGGCAAATATCTGGTTCCCTACAGTTTAGGCACGGTTCTACAGACTATAGACCGATTACCTAAGGACGTGGATTGGAAGATGAAGGACAAAGCCGAGCCTTACCGAAGATGGCCGAGCGCTCAGGGGGTGGTTGCACCACGATCAGACTCTAGATGCTCCTGTGTTGATCGACCGTAGAGTCGGAACTTCAGTTTTCATACCCTGTTTCGAGATCTGCGGATTAGGTCCTGAACGTGATGAGCCCATGTCATTTTTGAGTCTAGGATCAGGCCTGGATATCGAACATGATCAGCAATTTAGTAGTGTTAAAACTTGAAGGTCCCTTCAGGGATCTTCCAGACCATTCGGGTTATGCTACCACAGATCTTTTCTCCTTAATTCACACACACTTAGTGAACTTTTAGTTCTAGACGCCTCAAAGATCTCCAAGTTCTTACAGTTGAAAAACTTGGAAGGAAGTTTCTATCACGAAAAATGTCTAGGAGGCATTTTTGAAATTACCTGAAATTACCCAGGATTTTGGACCATTAGGGCTGTTACACCCTGTAGAAACGATTGGAGTCACCCTGTATGTAATTGCACATATCTCATTCAGTTTGTCTTGTTTTGTAGGTTATCGCATTCGAAATCCAAAAAAGGAAGCAAAAATCATCATCATCACAGCGGGGCTCGGGGTTTGCTCACTAAGCATAGTCAGATGAAACACGCCTCTGACAAGGTACCGCTGACTGTTTTACAAGATTCGGACTGCAAATCTCATCACCCGGGAGGACATTGCGCCGTTCACAAGGGTAAACAGGGCACCAGGAAGGGCCCAGCTGGAACAAAATCAATCCAGCGAACAAGAGAAATTGATCATCCCAGGAATCTAGCGAGTAGAACGAAAAAATACGGATCCAGAACATCGTTGAGACGGAAGGGGAATATTCAACCACTTTGGAAACAGATCTTAACCGAGGTAACTAGTCCCAAAGGTACAATTGTTGAAAATATGAGTTATCCACATGAAATGAATAGAATCTGGTGAAAATTGTTGAATATTTTGCTCATCGTATATATAAAGATGAAACTATCAGAGTATATCCGTTTTTCAGGGGGTGGTGACGCTGGGCGGGTGGAATTCACCCCCCAGACCCCGCCAGTGAAGGGGAGAGGGCCCCAGCGAGGCGGAGCGTCTCCCAGGGCAACCAACGTGCTCCCCTCCTCGGGGACTGGGAATATACGATTTTTTGACTTCGCGTATTGTTTTTATACTCCCTTATTGTGTTATTCACCCATTTCTTTTTAACCTGCGTAGCAGGGCCTTTAAACTAGTATTACATAAAGATTAAAACACAATTTTTTTAAAAGTCTCACTTGGTTTTAAAGTGCCCTTTAAGGGTTTTTACAAAATTTTTGTAAAATCCCTACTAAAGGGCACACTCAAGAGCGGCCTAAATTTGGACTCTTTTTGAAGAACAATCCAAATAGGATTTTGGTTGAGCCCAGATTATTCAATAGCTCAAACCATTCCTGATGTATGGCATGATCTTATGCTGCCAATATTCACTTCATCACTAAGTTACTGCAATCGTAAAAAAAAACAACAGCGTTTTTTTTTTTTTGTTTCGATCGCAGTAACCTTTTCAGTGATATAGTGAATTGGATACTGGACTGAACTCCTATCGATTTTTAGTTTATAGCTGATACAAGGTTAAAGTGCCTGATATGGCTCCGTCTTAAGAAATTTTAAATTTTCAAATTGAATATTTTCCCATTGTAATCTCTCTTAAAAAAACGCTGCAAATTCTTTCACTGGGGTTTATTATTCAATTTCATTCATTTGGCTTGATTTCATGATTTGAATTTCTACTAAGCTTTGGAGTGTGCGTGTTTCACAGGTGATATAGCGATTATTGAATTTCAGGAGATATGCATAGAGCACGTAAATCTGTTCTCAACCAAAATAACTATTTGGATTGATCAGTTGATCATATTTGTGTGCCTCCTGAAATTCAATAATCGCTCTATCACCTTGAAACACGCTCACTCCAAAGCTTAGTAGAAATTCAAATCATGAATGCAAGCCAAATGAATGGAATTGAATAATAATCCCCAGTGAAAGAATTTGCAGCGTTTTTGTTTCAAATTACTTGCAGAATCAATGCCCTGAAGTCTCACCTACTTAAATCGATACACCCTGTGTATATTATACTACTGTAACTATAGTAGAAATATCTGTGTCGATGTACAATTTATTTGTAAAGATTTCATTATTTGCTGATGCTTGCTTCGTTTGCAGAACGCCGAAAGACGAAGGAAAGAGGCCAACTGGTACGTCGTCGCATGATTCCAGTAGAATGAAGGTTGTAATACTGGATCGAAACCTCCAGCCGCATTCATACAAATATTAGACAACCAGTTGTTGGTTAACTTGAAAAATACACCTACGCAGTAAACAAATATTCTTCAGTTATTTCATTCATTACTTCCAAAATAATCATCTCAAACCTAAATTATTGAGGTATGAAAATACTTGGGTTGCCTCCAGCAACGCGGCCTAGCCCAGACGTCCTGGTGAAGGGATTCTGCAGCACGACTTGATGGTAACTGACCGATTTTTAAACGGTGAGCGAACGGATGATGTTACGTTAACACGGGTGGTCTCATTCAATGCATAAAACCAATTTCTATCTGAATCAAACAAAAAACTACCCTCATAAGTCGATAGATATTGAGTTTTTGATTTTTCAAGTTTGATCATTAAATATAATCCCTTAGGGTTGATTGATTGAGATGCCAGTGAGCTTTCTGGCCAATTTGTTAAGCAACAGTACAAAATGTTCATGTAAGAGAATTTGGTTTTACAGGTGATTGAAAAAACCAGTAATTTCCCGGATGGAGCTTTCCACTGGTATTATCAAATTAGAATTTACTCAGGCCAGTATGGGAGAAAACCCAGTTTCCCCGTCGGAAAACGTGTTTTTTTTAAGGCGGAATTAACGGTTCTGGGAATGTGTTTTCTGGCAATGTCTGCGTGTTTTGAGTTATTTCTGTGCGTCAGTTAAAATGGGAAAATGGAAAGGATGCTAACAAATTAACTTGTCTCCCAGCAAGGAAACACTTCCCGAGTAATTTCCCGGGAAACCCAATCCCAGAACCCTTAATTTTGGCTAAAAAAACACGTTTTCCGACGGAGAAACGAGATTTTCTCCCATACTGGCCAGAGAAAATTCTAATTTGAGGATACCGTTGCCTCCTAAAATAAACAAAAATTGCTCCTAAAACGTCTCAAATCAATAATAGAAGATAATAATTTGGTTTTAGACAACGTCACTCAACGATAGATCAAGTCTATAGGATCACTAACATCATTGCAAAGGCCCTAGAAGGTAAACAAATATGTTCCAGTATTTACCTGGACGTTGGACAACGTCTGGCACGAAGGACTGGAGTATAAATCGCATAGGGACCTTCCTAACCAGTATTATCTCCTTTTGGAATCTTAAATTGAGTGCAGACACTTCAGGGTGAAGCAAGAAGACCAGTACTCAGATTTGAAAACTATAAAAGTAGGAGTGCCTCAAGGCAGCGTTCTTGGTCCCGTTCTCTATTTGCTATTCACAAAGGACATACCACAGCATGATGACACACTAGTTGCCACATTTGCAGACGACACGGCCATCCTCTCACTTGGTGATGACGTCGTTAGTGCAATGCAAAAATTACTAAAGTCAGCAAACGACATATCAGAGTGGACCAAAATTGGAGAATGAAACGTAATGAATCAAAATCGATACACATAAACTTCACAAACCGTAAATGTTCAACCATAGATGTTACAATCAATTCAAATAAAATACCTTACAGTAATTCAGTAAAATATTTGGGGATGAACCTTGATTCAAAATTACATTGGAATAATCACATTGAAAAGAAAAAGCAAGAATTGAAGATCAGATTTAAAAGGATGTACTGGCTGTTGGGAAGGAATTCCCGCCTAAAACTCCACAACAAACTACTGTTCTATAAGCAGATTCTTCGCTCTATCTGGACCTATGGAATTCAACTATGAGGCTGTGCCAAAAAAACAAACAAACTGGTTGCCACATTTGCGGACGACACGGCGATCCTCTCACTTGGTGATGACGTCGTTAGTGCAACGCAAAAAAGCTGAGTTTCTGGCCAACTTTTTAAGAGACAGTACGAAAAGTTCATGCAAGAGAATTAGGTTTTACTGGTGATTGAAAAAAAACCAGTATTTTCCCGGATTTGACGCATTTTTAGTTTAAGCTAATTTTTTACCGATTAAACCTTTAAGAAAGTGTTGGTTTAGCATTAGGAACATACGCGATTTAATGCTCTTTCCAAAGGTACCCTCAGATTTGAGATTTGTTGCAAAATGAGAAAGTTATGGCTGTATTTAAAGAATTGTCTATTTCCACCAAATACTGAGTTACAAAGTTAAATCGATTTCGACTGTTAGGTCATCATCAGTAACAAAATATAACTAAATGTGCAGTTGAGAGAGCTCATCTTATATAGTCTCAGAAGTGAAGGGAGCTTGAATCCTATTGGATAAGAAAAGTGAAAGGGGGCGGGAGATACAACCAATGAACAAAGTGAAAGGGACTCAAACAGATGTAAGGGTAACATTTTGAAGTGGGGGACCAAGTTATTGGAGAAATGAACCCACCAATGGTGAAACGCTCTGAGGGATGACGTCATTTAAACATTTACCTGCTTTATTGCTTCTAAGTATCTCAAATTTTTCAAGAACATCCAACATGCTTCCTTTAGGACAAAAATGAAGAAATTCTACAAACTGTCTATCTGCCAAGTCAAAATTGAAAATATGGCTAGATTCCTAAGGTGACTGGCAAGGCAGAATCCCCTTTGCTATCTTTATAATCTTTCTCATGTTCCTTGATTCTTTCCTTAAATTTCCTACCCGTCTGACCGCAATACTCAAACCCACATGAACATTTCAATTTATTATTATTTATTATTTCAACTGCACATTTAGTTATATTTTGTTACTGATGATGACCTAACAGTCGAAATCGATTTAACTTTGTAACTCAGTATTTGGTGGAAATAGACAATTTTTTTTTCCTTTAAATTTTGTTTTAATTTTTTGAAATGGGTTTCCACAACTTCATTGCGAGTGATTTAGTTCGTAGTTATGGCTGTTTTTGTGATGGAAAGTCGAAAAAAATTTCAAACCATGAATAACTTGGAAACGAAGTTGTGGAATTCTGATTCTGTAATCTATTCGGCTGCCAGAATCATTTTAGTAATTAAAAAATCATTTTTTAGGTCACTGATGTTTTTGGTGTCAGTGGTTCTACGCGTGTAACTCCACAATATGGAATGTTCAGAGGCGAAGTAGAAAGTAAAATCCGAAATGTAGAAATGTGTATTATGTACGAGTGCCGTGTATAAAAACCAAATATTCGTATAACCGTATAATACATGGAGGTAAGTAATTATTTAAGAAAAACCTAAACATTTCAATAAATTAAGCCATGTTCGGTTCGAACATTAGCCTCTTTGGTTGAACAGTTGAGTTGGGGTCGTTCGTTTTCCGTTTGGAGCCGAGCTTGATGGCTTTAGCTTGCGACAGAGATGCGGGAAGGGGAAGCTGAGGGCCGAGAGAGGGAGCCGGCTTGTTGGAGAAGTAGACCATCCGCAGGATGGTGGGGCAGTCGGCGCGCTGCGCGGGGTTGATCATCAACAGGCAGGATATGACGTCGAGGAGGTCGTCCCCAGCTGCGGTGAAGATGTGTTTCAGCGGAGTGCCAGGGAAGCTCTTGAACTGGAAAGAAACATCGAGATTTCATTTGTGATGTAAAATAATATTATTGAGGGGCTGACTATCAATCATGTTTGTCCAAAACACTAGTTTAAAGGCCCTGCTACGCAGGTCAAAAAGAAATAGGTGAATAACGCAATGAGGGAGTATAAAAACAATACTCAAAGTCAAAAATCGTCTATTCCAAGTCCCCGAGGAGGGGAGCACGTCGGTTGCCCTGGGAGACGCTCCGCCCCACTGGGCCCTCTCCCCCTTCACTGGTGGGGTCAGGGGGGTTCTGGGGAGTGAATTCCACCCGCCCAGCGTCCAACCACCCCCTGGATGGAAAACGGATATACTCTGATACTTTCATCTTTATATATACGATAAAGGGGAATAATTCAAGGTGTAGAGTAATACACTCAGTAAAGAGTGTCTTCCGTACACCCCAGATAAGCGTCTAGGATCTTCAGCACCATACCTAAAATTTTGTTTGTTAACAAACCCGTCAAGATGAAAATAAGCTTCATCACTGGTGAACAAAACAACCCTGTTATTGTCATTAAACACACCCCTCATCCTTTCACAAAACTCTCTACGCTGTTCATAATCACCTTCATTCAATTGTTGGATGACCATCATCTTGTAGGGATGAAACTTCAAGACCAATTTCAAAATACGGTGCACGGTCGAACATCTAAGCTCGGCGAGGGCTTGTGAGGGCTGCTTCCCTGACTCTATCAACATTTTCTGGCGTTTGGGCTGTACGGGTACCACTGTCCCTGTTTTTTGTAACACTACCTGTTCTGTTGAAGTTATTAGAGAGTTTTTCCTACCTGCAGTCGGCGACCGTATGGTGCGATTATGCAGTGTGATACAAGCAAACCTAGTGGTAGTTGATTGACCTAGACCTTACGCAACGGGAACTCAGAGCTCGAAGCAGTGTGGAAGTGGAACCAGGCCTGGGCCGTGTGGTCTCAAGGAAGGTTTCACTGATAACAGTGTTATAGAGTTAGCAACTCTTTCAGGACATTCTTCGCCAAAGATGGCGATGACGGTGTCGAGCGCATTCTTGCGTGATTTCGTCCAACCATCAATCTTCTTTCCGCTCTCTCTGGAGCTTTAATTTGAATGGAGAAAGAGAAAATAGCTCGGAGCTCTGGGAGAATATTGTTACACAGATGTTTGTAGCAAATTAATTCAGAAAAACGATACTATTCACAAGGAATCGACAGGGAAGGTGGGTGGACGAAATGGTTGGACAAAATCCCACTAGAGTGCATTCGGAACCATCATCGCCCTCTTTGCCTGAGAATCCAATCAATCGTCTCTGCTTTTTTCAATTTTATTTTGTACTATTTATTGAGCAATGTTTATGATGGAAGCCGAATTGGTGGAATTGATTGGTTTATGTTGCGGTGATCTGATTGACAACGACAACGACGACCTCAAAACTGCTTCTGAATGCCACCTGTTAGCCACTGGCAATCGAAATTTACCTGGATCAATGAGGAAAGTTGGTTATTATTCTGTATTGCATACAATTTTCTCTGCATTTTTGCATTTATCTCTACATTTGTAGTACATTAATATAAGGAAATCAAACGTATATAACAAAATACATGTATGAGTATCGTAGAGTACAGGTTGTACTGAGTACAGTAGAATACCGATAGATGCCGACAGTAGCACCCATTATCCGAATCAGTACTAAGCGTAATATAGCAATTGAAGACCAACTAAGTTTTCAATAAAAACGAGTTTTTTTGGGGGACAATACAAATGCGAGTGACAATTGCCGTGTCAACACTGAGTTGACGGCGAAGCAACCTAATCTGATTGAATTGTTCGAGTGAGCGTAATTTATACCTCAAGTAAACTTCGCTTATGGAAAATGGCGGCCAAATCGAAACATGGATGTCAGGTTATGATAAGGACCGTTTGACGACAGGGGGAGACACCGCAAGGAGACCACATGACATGAAAAATTAGAATCTGCTTTTTGTTTCCCTAGGTTTGCGTTCAACACCGTTTGCCACCGTAGGGAGGAAAAACTCTCTATTAACGCAACGAAGGATGTGTTCTGATTAGGAACCACTCCACAATGGGATTGCGTATTTGGTACAAAAATCACGCTGGGTCTGTACGATCGAGTCGTTATTAACGAAAAATCATGTGACAGCGAACACCCCATGTTGACCAGTCCAAACCATCTTAGAACTAACAAAATAAAACTTCCGCTCTTCTATAATGCGAAGAACACCCTCCAAACTCCGGGGGAGGTCGATGACCTGTGTAGTAGCCCTTCCAAAAGCATCCTACTCTCTTAACTCACCCAGTAGTTTGGAATTGTATGTTTATCGAGTCATCTTTCTCAAAATCTCAACTAGATGGACAAAACTTGGATGGTGACAGTAATACAAACCTGGATGAAATCCTGCAGAGAGGTCATTCCCGGCCACGTCTGCTCCGTAGGGGTGCCGAGCGTGTGGAATATCCTCGTCAGTTGATCCAGGTCGGACTCTCCCGGGAGGAAAGGGACTCGGAGGAGGAGCTCTGCGATGATGCACCCAACAGCCCACATGTCCACCCCTGTCGAGTACATTCTGGCGCCGAAGAGTAGCTCTGGAGATCTGTACCATCTTGTTACTACCTGTTAAAAATGAAGCAACAGAAACTCATTAACCGACTCAACGCGGGACCAAATACCAAGACACTAGCCCCAGACGGGGAAAATGTATACAGAAGGATTTTTATGCAGCAGGCCATCCCCCCAGTGCCCTCTGCGAGTGGGGAAATCTGCTTGGCACCCGTGTGGTGCCTTCCATATTGAGTCGGTTAAAACACTTTCAACAGAATTGTGGATACCCATGTCAAGAAAAACAAAAAGTTTTTACAAAAAATGTAGTACTACATTTCCACGCAGTTAAAGAGTTATAAACTTTAAACCATCACGTGATCCAGAATTCAAAAAGTACTGAAATATCATGTGCCACACTTGGGTACTTTGTAAGTCCGCAGTTTGGCAAAACCTTGGGTGTTCCCTGGGGGAGATTAAAAATATCGGTTGAAGGGACAGATTTTCATGAAATTGCACGTAGTATCCAAATCCAAAATAGAAAATAGGGATTCCCATTTGAACAAAACCAAGTTGGTGTACACCGAGAGAAACTGCCCCAGTTGGAGTGCTCACTGTGGGGGATTAAAAATATCGGTTGAAGGGTAACATTTCCATGAAATTTCTCATAGAATCCAAATCTATAATACCAAATCGGGATTCCCATTTGAACAAAACCAAGTTGGTGTACACAGAGCCAACTTGCCCCAGTTGGAGTGCTCACTGTAGGGAATTAAAAACTTCGGCTGAAGGGTCAAATTTTCATAAAACAAACATTTCAATCCAAATCTGAAATAGAAAATAGGGATTCCCATTTGAAAAGAAAAAGAAGTCGGTGCACACAAAGCTAACTTGCCCCAGTTGGAGTGCTCACTGTGGGAGATTAAAAATATTGGTTTAAGGGTCAAATTTTCATGAATTTAACCTAGAATCCAAATTTATAATGCCAAATCGGGATTCCCATTTGAACAAAACCAAGTTGGTGTACACTGCTCCAACTTATGGCAGTTGGAGTGCTCACTTAAAGGGAGATTAAATTTATTGGATGAAGGGTCAGGTCAAATCGTCATGAAATTTCACGTAGAATCCAAATCTGAAATACGAAATTGGGATTCCCATTTGGCGAGAAAAAAAGAATAAAAGTTGGTGTACACCGAGCCAACTTGCCCCAGTTGGAATGCTCACTATGGGAGATTAAAACATTTATTGAAGGGTAAAATTGTCATGAAATTTCACTTGGGGTCCAAATTTAAAAAACGCTGCAAATTCTTTCACTGGGGTTTATTATTCAATTGGCTTGCGTTCATGATTTGAATTTCTACTAAGCTTTGGAGTCTGCGTGTTTCACAGGTGATAGAGCGATTATTGAATTTCAGGAGATACGCATAGAGCACGTAAATCTGTTCTCAACCAAAATACCTATTTGGATTGATCAGTTGATCATAATTTCTGTGCCAGTCCTGAAATTCAATAATCGCTTATCACCTATATATTATTATAGAAATTCAAATCATGAATCATAATAAACAGCGAAAGAATTTGCAGCGTTTTTTTCGGCGATTACAATGGAAAAATATTCTATTTGAAAATTTTAAATCCGTAAGACGGAGCGGCATATCAGAATGCTTCAACCCGTGTATCCTATAAACCCTTTTAGGATTCACTCCAATCTCATTCACTACATCACTAAGTTACTGCGAAACAAAAAAAAATAAAACCTAGTGATGTAGAGAATGCAAATGTTGGCACCATACGGGCCATACATCGGGAATGGTTTGACCTACGGACCTGGGGAGGGTCTCATTCGAATTCCTCATGGAAAGTTCTTCAAAAAGGTAAATATTTAGGCCGATTTTTTTTGAGGTTTTTAGGGATTTTACAAAACTTTGACAACCCTTAAAGGGCACTTTAAATTGAGTGAGAGAGCTGGCTCAAGAATTGGGGCGTCGTCGGACCAACATGGATTTTTCCTGAAAATTTCAGATTTTTTGCTCCAGCCGTTTGAGAGAAATCGTGCGTACGGCGTACGGACCTAAAAATTTTTATTGCAGATTTGGATTCTACACCCTTTGAAACGTAAACCGTGAAATTTTCAAGGGGGGTTAGACTTTTTTTTCAAGAGCGATTACAATTGTTTATTATTGAATAATAAACCAAAAAAAAAAAAAAAAAAAAAAAAAAAAAAAAAAAAAAAAAAAAAAAAACGAAGTTGGTGAGCACAGAACTAACTTGCACCAGTTTGAAAAAAAAATTTTGAATAGCGTAGCTAAATGCTTGATGAAAAAATAGGAAATAGGTGTTTTTACGTTTTTCCAATATTCCTTACAAAAAACAATTGAAGTAAATATATAATTTAAAATAGATACATTAAGGAACACCCTATACATACAGACTAGGATTCTGCCTGGATGCTTACCTGGTGAGTGTAAATCCTATTTGGGGAGCCGTAAAATTTCGCTAGACCGAAATCGCCGATTTTCAGGACTCCGTCGCTATTGATGAGAAGATTGTTCGGTTTGAGATCTCTGTGAAGGATCCAGTTGTTGTGCAGGTACTCTAACCCCTGAAGCGTCATGAGCGTGTACGCTTTCACGTTGGCAGGCGTTAATACTATGCTGGTGTCCTTGATTATCACTTCCAGATCGGTGTCCATAAAATCGAAAACCTACGGGCACAAAATTAAACAGAATGACAACAAAATTCTCTTATATAGCTGTATTTGAATTTCTACTAAGCTTTGGAGTGTTCAGGAGGCCCACGAATATGATCAACTGATCAATCCAAATAGGTATTTCGGTTGAGAACAGATTTACGTGCTCTATGCGTACCTCCTGAAATTCAATAATCGCTATATCACCTGTGAAACACGCACACTCCAAAGCTTAGTAGAAATTCAAATCATGAATGCAAGCCAAATGAATGAAATTGAATAATAAACCCCAGTGAAAGAATTTGCAGCGTTTCATGCATATCATAATGCTTCAACCCGTGTATCGGCTATAAACCCTATTAGGAGTTCACTCCAGTGTCCACATTCACTACATCACTAATTTACTGCAATTACAAAAAAAAAAAAAAATCGCAGTAATCTAGCGATGTAGCGAACGTGGATGCAAATGTTGGCAGCATAAATCGGCCCATACATCGGGAACGGTTTGAGCTACGGACCTGGGGAGGGATTCCTCATGGAAAGTTCTTAAAAAAAGGTCCAAATTTAGGCCGCCTTGACTTTTTTTGAGTTTTTTAGGGATTTTACAAGACTTTGACAACCCGTAAAGGGCACTTTAAATTAAGTGAGAGAGCTGGCTAAAGAATTGGGGCGTTGTCGGACCAACGTGGATTTTTTCCTGAAAATTTCAGATTTTTTGCTCCAGCCGTTTGAGAGAAAACGTGCGTACGGCGAACGGCGGACTAATAAACCAAAAATTAGAAGTAAAGTTGAAAGAATACTACGTTCTTCCTCAAGGCCGCAGATCCCTAATTCCTTTTGCTTGATTTTAATAATAGTGAAAATAATAATGAATCTTTTCGAAATAACTTCCCTCAGGCTTATACACGGTAGGAACGCAGTAAAATTTAAATTTCGTGGTTATTTAACTTTTGAATGGTACAGACAGGTTAAGTAAAGCCGTATACACATTAAATATGCTAAAACTAATCCGTAAACACAAAAACATATATTTTGCTGATGTGAGACAGCGGCAATCAAAATCATACAGACTCAAGTTGCCGAGAGTAAAAAATACATTTGCTCAAATGTCGACAAAATACAGAGGCATGCAAATAGTCAATAAAGATTTTGAAAAAATTATAAATCTAATGAATATAAATAGTGAGCAATTATTCAAAAAAGAAAGTTATAAACTGATAAGAGCTAACCCTTATGAGTACTAACAAAGCAGTTAAAATAAATAATAACAAGAAGGAGTAAAATGAGCAGTTATAATTTATAATAATAAATGGCGAGTATACTAAGTAGGTACATCATTTCATAGAATGTTAAACCTAAATTCTAATAATTAATGTGGTGTAAATATAGTGTTATAGTTACGTACCTTATAAAAAATTAGATGTAAGAACCAACTCCGGGCTGGGCCACAGTGTTACACTATCCAGCTCGGTCATCAGTTATTATTCAATTGTAGAATGTAACATGTAAAAATGATGTAAATAAACTATCTATAATAAACTATCAACTATTTGGCATGCTCTGTATGTTACCAATGGTAGCTGATAAGTCTGTCTATGTGAAACGGCACGACAATTTAACGACATTTAATGTAGTTAAGGCTCAAAGCCAAAGGATCAGTGAGCAATGACGCAATAAAGTTTTTGCATCATGAGCCAATCTCACGGTGCAATCACGTGATCTGAAGGCGCAGTCAACTGACCAAAATTGGACAAATTGGTACATGGCACCACAAGTCGGTGGAAACAAAGTGTGGAATAGCCGTTCCTTGTGGGCCATCTCCAACCAATAAGATGAAATAGATGAACACGTGGAAAGTTACAGTGATAATAAGAGGATACGAAACGGAGTTGGAGGCGGAATGGGTGTCAGATGTCAGGTTATGAAATTGTGATATGGGCGGTCCCAAGACACTATGGTAATCAACGATGCACACCATGTGAAGTCTACATCGCCTTAGCATCTCCTCAGCATTCTCCTAGACAGTGTCATGTAACCGTGTAACGCAAGAATTCTCTTAGCTCACGTAGAATAACGTAAATCCTCGTTGAAATATTAAATAATTTATGGATAGGCATTTTTCGTGATTCTTCAGACGAATTGAAGCAAGAAATACCTAATAAATCACAAATTTGAAACCTAAAAAAACTGTAGAAGCAGCGGTTTTGTTTAGCGGGGTAGTACAACAGACGATAGTAACACAACGATTCAAAATTTGTGAGGTGATGGAATGGTATAGTTGCCCCTTCCAATAAGCTGAATGCGGATATAATGCTCCGCCACGCTCAGAGGACGACCCAGACGCTTGAAAACGTCTGATTCACCTCCCAAGGCGACGGATACTCAAATCGGGAAGGGCCAACTAACCGTATCCATCACAAATTCTATTCCATATTGTGAGGTATACTCAAGGGTTTGAAATTAGATGATTCGCTGATGAAAAACCTCACGAGAGGCCCCTACGGTGCGGCGGAAAACACTTAGCTACCTTCTTCTTGGTAGTTATGGTATATATGTGGTTAGCCAGACATTTCAATTCGTCAATCGGGTTTTTAGAAGAAGAGCAATCACGAAAAGATCAGCGATCACGACTTTTCCTCGTACATTACCTATTTCAATCACGTCACGTTTGTATCGTTATTATTTTGTAAAAATTGATAGCAACAAATACAGTGAATGGTCACACGGAAGGTGCTCCCGGCTCAGACTCCAACTATGTAGAAGGTGCTATAGACAATCCCCGGAGATGGTGGTATCAAGAATCGGTAAGGGGGGACCATACATATCCATCAAAAAAGAGCAAGATGGGGCAACTACGAACCAGAGATACGTTGGACATGCAGCCAAAAACGTCCAGAAGTCCAATGATGTTAGGATGATGTAGTTCTTGAAGCAGTTTGATTTCTCTGAGCGCAGTTCGGTTGATGCCATCACGCGCCTCATCTTGACTCCCAACTGGAAATGAAAGAATGAAAGGATTTTTTTTTTTTTAAATGGCATCGGCTTTTATTATACTCTTGCTCACGTAGGAGCGACCCTGCGGTTTTCTGAAGACCTCTGGGTCTGGCAACGCCGCTCAAATCTGAGCCTCCAGGTAGTGGCCTGACGGCTCGCATCGGACCCTAATTACGGTGCGGTACTCACGTCTTATGCAGAGTGATTATTGAATTTCAGGTGGCACACAAATATGATCAACTGAACAATCCAAATAGGTATTTTGGTTGAGAACAGATTTACGTGCTCTATGCATATCTCCTGAAATTCAATAATCGCTCTATCACCTGTGAAACACGCACACTCCAAAGCTTAGTAGAAATTCAAATCATGAACGCAAGCCAATTGAATAATAAACCTCATTGAAAGAATTTGCAGCGTTTTTTTATGGTTATCAGAATGCTTCAACCCGTGTATCGGCTACAAAGCCTTTTAGGAGTTCATTCCAGTGTCCACATTACTACGTCACTAGGTTACTGCTATCAAAACAAAAACAATTATAAACCAAAACCCCAGTGAAAGAATTTGCAGCGTTTCATGCATATCAGAATGCTTCAACCCGTGTATCGGCTACAAAGCCTTTTAGGAGTTCACTAACGTATCCACATTACTACATCACTAGGTTACTGATATCAAAACGAAAACGATAATAAACCAAAATAACGCAAATTTTGGCACCATAAATCGGGCCATACATCGGGAATGGTTTGACCTACGGACCTGGGGAGGGACCCATTCGATTCCTCGTGGAAAGTTCTTCAAAAAGAGTCCAAATTTAGGCCGCCTTGACTTTTTTTGACATTTTTAGGGATTTTACAAAACTTTGATAACCCTTAAAGGGCACTTTAAATTATGTGAGAGAGCTATCTCAAGAATTGGGGCGTCGCCGGACCAACATAGATTTTTCCTGAAAATTTCAGCTTTTTTGCTCCAGCCGTTTGGGAGAAATCGTGCGTACGGCGGACGGACGGAAAATTTTTTATTGCAGATTCGGGGGGGGGGGGGGGGGGGGTTAGAATGTTTTTTTTTTTCAAGAGCGATTACATTGGTTTGTTATTGAATAATAAACCAAAAGCTCCAAACGGCATACGGATTTTTAGAAATTTGATTTTTGATTCTGCACATTTTGAAGCGTGAAACAACAAAATTTTGAGAAGAAATCGAAAATTGGTTTTCCTCGTTCTATCACAAGGGTTTATTTGAATATTGAAAATAATATACCTAGCGAATTAGTTGTGGATTTTGAGCCCTGGATTTCTGTTCAGCTCAAGTGTAGACAGCCTGTATAAAAAACCAGTTAGGCGTAACCACCTACCGACAGGAAATTAATTAAAACACCTACGCTTCAGTAGGATCTCGTTAAGTGGAAAGCCGATATCTTAGTGCTATGACACACCGCAAACTATTATATCGGCTCAAAAGTAGGCACCCACCAACTGAATGTTAATTAAATAAAACAGAACACCAAACTTCGTTTCACGAGTTTCGTCCCCACATAACATACTTTAAAACTAGATTTCTTCGATTTAAACTGATTCAATAGCCGTATTTCTGAAGCAATTTTATCATTTTCAATAATATACCTCTGTAGTGGACCTAGAAAAACATATTTTGCCCCCACTCCCTTCGAAATTTGTTGGTTTACGCACAAATCAGTAAAAATAATATTGAGTAATGGAGGAATACATACCATTAATGCTTCAACTTTGATATTAAAATAATAAATGAATACCCCCCCCCCCCCCCCCCCGGATTTGCCTGGAGTCACGTTCTTTGAATTTTTCTGTTGAGATTTCTCAATGAACACCCAGAGTATTTTTAAAATGTGAATGACAGTCAGAGAGATCATGAAAATGAGAAGTTTTGTGTGATTTAACACTTCTTAATATTGAGGTTGACTATAGAGTTCGGTATTACCTCTGCATAATCTCAAATGCCGATTTCGCTGATTTCGTTAAAAAATTTAAGTATTTCCACTTTCAAACACCAATTTCTCGATCAAAAACTGCTCTAAAATGACAATTTAATAAACCGATAGAAAGCTGATAAAATGTAGATGTTTTCACCGTAGGCTCATACATTTTCCAGCAGATGGTAAGGTGATCAACATTGAAAATTGAATCAAGTTTTATTTCAGAGAAGTTGAACTTATGGAATGTTACGGGCGGGCGGCTTTATAAAATCTAAATTACGTATCTTGTGAATCAAGTACGAAGTTTGAGGTCTCATATCAACGATGGATAAAAAACAAATAAAAACGGCGTAACATGGAACGTTGTCTATCTTTCCACGAAAGTAAAGAGTTACACTGTTAAATCGATTTCGACGGTTAGGTCATCATCAGTAACAAACATGAACTGAAAGTACATCATAGAAAGCATATCTTATATAGGATCAAGCGAGAGGAGATTGAATCCTATTGGTTCACGGAAGTGAAAGGGGGCGGGGAGGACCAACCAATGCCACTCAAGGCTTACAAAGTGAAAGGGGCACAAACTGTATCATTACGGACAGGCGGAGCCAAACATATTGTAAGAAAGAAAACAATAATGGTGAAATATTTTGAGGAATGACATCATTTAAACATTTTCCTGACCTATCACTCTTAACAAGTTCGAATTTTTCTAGCACATCCGACATACCTCTTTTTGATAGGTACTGTGCATAAACTTGAAGATATGGTGATGAATCAAGAATACCTAGTACGTTCGTTAAGGACTGAATTATTGTCAATATCCAAAATGGCTGCAAATGGATAGAGGTTTAATGTTCGATAGGAGAGAAGCAAATGACCTTAGCAGAGTTAACAGAGAGATCATTAAGTTGAAAAGAAAAATTGAATGTATTATTTCGGTGATATATCGAACGCTCTGACCGCTTATGAGGAATCTGCGTTTTAATAATGAAATGGTATCGTTGTTTGGTTCATCTAAACGTGGAATTTCACGTTGATCACACATGTGAACACACATGACAATGGGAAGGAGATGAGGAAGGGAGGGGTCAGTTTTTCAATTTCACCAACATCAACAAATGGTTTAAATAGAAGAATATCATCAGGAACAATGTTTTCCGCAATAGTATTTATAGTTATAAATTTTTTGCACACAAAGTGTTCAAATTCCTATTCAAAACAAATTTTGGAAAATTCGCTCATAAAATCATCCTGCAGGACTAGAACTTTCTGTCAATTTCTTTTTATAGCGCCAAAAATTTGCAGGGTTCACCTCCTTTCCACCAAACTCTCGAAAGGAATCATTTGGTTTGAGAAAAACTTAATTTTTATGGAAAATGTTTCATTTGAATAACTCGTAAAACTTGGATATACACAAACGAATGATGCAGAGATGAGATATATCTCGCCACATAATGGAGCTTTCTGCTCCTCGTGGACTTACCTTTGATTTTTTTTACGGCGACAATATTATCAGTTTCGACGTCTCTAGCTTTGTACACCGTAGCGAATTGACCTTCTCCCAAAAATTCGATTTTTTCGTATCTCCGCCATCTGTTAACAAGAAAAGAATTCCACACTATGCCGTATTACCAATGAATACACGTAAAAATCAAGCAGTAATAGTGAATGATCTTAAATTCTAGGACCTGGCTACATCTGGGGTGATTTTCCGGTACTTTGGCTGGTGATGAACAGTTACGAAAAATGCCAAAGATTCCGTGTTGCAACCAATAAAAACAAACCACGTACTTGTCGTATTTTCAGGTAAAAGTATGAAGGAGTTCACAAATTGTATTACAGCTGTGGACAGTGAATGGTAACAATTGTTAATGGGGGGGGTGTAGGGATTAACTTTAGAAGCCTCTCAGCTGATCTGGGGTCAACTGTCAAGTAAAATCTGTAAGGAGTCCGCATACTACATTGCAACTTGTCCAGTAAATCGTCAAGTAAAGTACGTTATTACTTGACAGTTTAAACAGCGTGGGAATTAGCCATTGGAGCCTCTGCTCCAGCGTGGGAATCAGCTGATCTGGGGTCAATGTACTGCCGAGTAAAATTTCTAAGGAGCCTACATACTACATGGTATCTTGTGAGTGTAAATAGCCCAGAAATAGGATTTAGGAGCCATTCAGCTAATCCAGCATAATCAAGTAAAATTCCTAAGGAGCCTACACACTTGAGTCCAGCTTGTGAGCGAAAAATGCAAAGAAATAAGCTTTACAACCCTCTCAGCTGATGCAGGGCCAATACGTAGTCAAGTAACGGTTCAAAAGAGTCTACATACTAAATTGCAGCTTGTAAGTTTAAATAGCTGGGAAGTTAGCTTAAGGAGTATTTCAGCTGATCCTGGCCTATTTATTGTCAAGTGAAAGTTCAAATAAGTATACGTACTAAATAACAGCTTGAGAGAGTAATTGTTCTCCTGAATTGTTACTGCTTCTCTCGAGTTACAAAAGATAGGATGGTGTACGACTGAGACCTGAAATTGGCACGTTCGTTTCCACTTCTAACGGTTCCGAATTCGACTGGTTATCTTTCTCACCTCAACTAGCGGATATATCCCTCATTTTTACAAATACATAAATGCTCACAAGGCCTGTATTCAACTGTCATACACACAACCAGCCTGTTCAACAGCATCCTGATGAACTACATTGACGCGAAGCAAAACTTTTTCCCAAGAACTGGCTTCTTAACCCTAGAGAGATAGGGCTCTTCACTAAGCCTTTAAAGGTAGGGCTGAGTATGTTTTACTCCTATGTTGAAAACTCGCTTATACGCCTTCAGTTATTATCCAGGAAAAGCCAAAATTGAAAACAACACATCACTATCGTCTAAAAAGTGTTTATTTGAAGTACCTACTTGAGAAAAAGTAATACTTTTTTACTTAATTTACGATAGGTGACTAAACAGTCTTCAAAATATTCAAATCCAAAACTAAAATTTCGCTGACAATAAAAATTAAATAAGGTAACATCAAACAACAAATTAAACATCATAAACTATAAAGCCAGGAATAGTCCCAACAATTGTTAAATTAGAGTTATTTTTCATTTCAGAGACTAATGGTACACTCGCAAACCAATTGTCGATGGTGATATTGCGATTTGAGTGCTTGAAGGATTCAGTTAAAATTTTTAAATAATAGGTCCCTGCACTCTGTCCTGCTGGTACTAAGCCCTTCCCGAAATATGGTATGGCGTCAATCGAATATTTGGTTGATGAATCACAAGCCTCAACGACTTTCATGCCGAATCTATTGGGCTTGGTAGAGATGTACATCAAAAAATGACATCTTCCACGAAATCCAACTAGCTGTTCATCAACATACGATCCAGGTTTCTACATACTGCGAAACTGTCCAATTAATCGTGTCTGACGGGCGAAAATGTATCGGCTGTATCCCGAGTGCTCTTGTCGTCGAATCTGAGAGTATTGAGTAGAAACTTGAACCGTTACAGTGACATGGTAGCCCTATATTAACTTCCACAGATAGTAACATCAAATAAATATTCTGATTTCAAAGTCTACAAACACTGTAAGGACGGTGTTCGTGGCCATCAGAGGAAAACGGTCCTTTGGAACTCCTCTCCCCGTATCACATGAAGTTGCTGCTTGCACTACAACTACTTCCAATAAGAACAACTTACGAACCTTTCTTCGAGTTTGTATTCCATGCTTAGTAGAGTCTTGACGGTGTCCCGTACCAACTGCAGGGATCCCACCTCCAGTTTAGCAGACAGCTTGAAATGCGCTTATAAAACAACCTTAGTGAATAGATCGAGGAATATTCTTTGATTAGAGCGGAAAAGCTGATAATTGAAGGCCCAAATGCAAATGGTCTTGTCACAAACGATCCTTGGATGAAATTATAACTCTCAACAAACATTAACGAATCTATATCTACGAAGTACTTAATCAGAATTAAATATCATGAGCGAACTACAGAACATCTCGAAGATTGATTTTTACAGCTAATCTATCAAGAAACTTCTCAAAAACTAATAAAATAACTTCAAATTGAAGATTTCTCAAGACGTGTTTTCGGCTTAGAAGTAACTGATTGATTGGCTTACTAGTAATTTACGTCCCAGCTGTTGTTCTGTTGGACAACTATGCACACATGGATACTGGTGGTGTTGGAGTTTATTCGAACTTTTGCAGATCCTCGTTACAAGATTGAATCCTACAGCGTTCATCCTGTTTTGACAGAATTTTCAGGGAATATTCGGGAATAATCTGCAGATAGTCCCTCATGAGTTTCACCGCTGTCATCTCCCTGTCATCTGCACTCTAGTGCCTCCAGATTTTGCCTTGTTTTAGTGGCAACACTGGTTCAAACAGAAGGAATCTTTCCAGAGGTTTGTTTACCTACTCAACAAGTGTGTCCAAAGTTCGCTCCATTTTCCGTGTCAACGTTTTTGGGTTGCAGTTTCTTTCTGAATTTTGGTTTTTGGCATTTGAATTGTTGAGAGGAGATTAAATTGGATGTTGTGTCGGTCAGTGGAACGAGAAAACTTCTTCTGCGCAAAGAAGTCAGCCTTCTCAAACGCCTAACCCCTGATGGGATCCAGCATCTCCTAGTTGCTGATTACGAAAGTATCGTTGCCACTGAAATCTAAAGAGGATGTAAGTACTTACGTTAATTCATTGCATTGTTAGTTATATCGTGAGGGTGTTGGGATTTTACTCACCTCTGCACTTGTTTTCCAGCAACTTGAGTTGGACAACAGCATTGTAGGTGTTATCTACTTACTGTTGGATTGTGAGGGTTGGAATAAAGAATCCCAATAGAACGTATCGGGTCTCGGGTTTCAACAGGCATTCTGCGTTATCATTTTTTATTAACTACAGTCGGTTTTCAAAATGTCCCTCTCCTTGCCTTGTACAAAGGCGGCATCTTTTGAGCACTGTCCTCGATACGTTCTTTGGGGATAGCCTGAGAGGATTGGAAGTATCACCATTCGATTCAGCGTGAAAAATCATGAAGATTACAAGAGCTACGGCTGTTTTAGTGAGACATGGTCTGTAAAGTAATAAACGCTGCAAATTCTTTCACTGGGGTTTATTATTCAATTGGCTTGCGTTCATAATTTGAATTTCTACTAAGCTTTGGAGTGTGCGCGTTTCACAGGATAGAGCTATTATTGAATTTCAGGAGAAATGCATGGAGCACGTAAATCTGTTCTCAAGCAAAATACCTATTTGGATTGATCAGATGATCGTATTTGTGTGCCTCCTGAAATTCAATAATCGCTCTATCCTGTGAAACGAGCACACTCCAAAGCTTAGTAGACATTCAAATTATGAACACCAGCCAATTGAATAATAAACCCCAGTGAAAGAATTTGCAGCGTTTTTTTTATTTATTGAACATCAATAACCCCCCCCCCCCACAATAAAAACATAAATAATTTATCAAGTCCTTTAGCGCTCGTATTGCGTTAAAACTTCCCCAAACCCAAATTTAAACGATGTAGCCAAAGGTAGACTGATGTAGAGGAGGCACACAAATATCATCAACTGATCAATCCAAATAGGTACTTTGGTTGAGAACAGATTTACGTGCTCCATGCATATCTCCTGAAATTCAATAATCGCTCTATCACCTGTGAAACACTCAGACTCCGAAGCTTAGTAGAAATTCAAATCATGAACACAAGCCAATTGAATAATAAACCCCAGAGAAAGAATACTTATTTACCCCACTAATAGTATTGAATAATAATCCCCAGTAATAATATTTACCTATATATTATCAGCGTTTCATACATATCAGAATGCTTCAACCCGTGTACCGGCTATAAACTACAAGTATCCACATCGGCTATCACTCCAGTAGCCACATTCACTACAACTCGACGCTATCGGCATCCCTAGGTTACAAACAAACAATAATAAACGAAAAAACGCAAATGTTGGCACCATAAATCGGGCCATACATCGGGAATGGTTTGACCTACGGACGTGGGGAAGGGCTCATTCGATTCCTCATGGTATGTTCTTCAAATAGGTTAATATTTAGGCCGATTCGACTTGTTTCGAGGTTTTTAGGGATTTTACAAAACTTTTACAGCCCTTGAAGGGCACTTTAAATTGAGTGATAGAGCTGGCTCAAGAATTGGAGCGTCTTCGGACCAAGATGGATTTTTCCTGAAAATTTCAGATATTTTGCTCCAGCCGTATGGGAGAAATCGTGCGTACGCCGGACGGACGGAAACATTTTTATTGCAGATTCGGATTCTACACCCTTTGAAACGTAAACCATGAAATTTTCAGGGGGGGAGACATTTTTTTTTTTTTCAGAGAGATACAATGGTTTATTATTGAATAATAAACCAAAAATGGCTATGAGGTAAAAGTTGTTGCAAATTAGTTGCTAAATCGATCTCAGAAGTTTCGTCGTTCTTAATAACGAACGCCCTGTGTAGAGTGACAAGTAATCGTGTGAAATAGGTAGCATTTCGTACATTGACTGCCCATTTAAGTCATTCTATAGAATGACTAGGCATTATTTAGTTATTTATTTATTACGGGCAAGCCCAATATACAACATAATAAAAATGAAGTACGTCATTCAATATCATACAAATGAATACAAAGAAAAGTAGAGAAAAACATGTGGAAAATTTCAGCTAGTAAGTGTAATTATTTCGGGAGGAAAATTAATGATTTTAATGTGGCAAGGGAGGTGTTGAAAAAGTCAAGATCTGGATTTGTCGCCAAGAAGACACATCGGGGAATCTCGTGTAAAGGTTTATCCCGGGAGTAGTTTGCCACGTGGGGCGTTTATTATTGTAGGCGGTTGAGCGTGAATTTCAACTCGATGAGAATTCCAACAAAACGTGGAAAACTACTAAGGACAGCACCTAACTGGTATACGAGACCTTTAGATAGAAAAAAAATTACCTGTAATGAGGTAACCTCATATCAGCCGTGGAGCTGTCGGTAAATAATCGGCTTACCGCTTCGAAAGTAAACACTAATTAAGTTCAACC
Source organism: Creontiades dilutus (assembly GCA_031894815.1). NCBI lineage: Eukaryota > Metazoa > Arthropoda > Insecta > Hemiptera > Miridae > Creontiades > Creontiades dilutus. The sequence continues at coordinate 186,197 of JAVIWC010003462.1, read as the reverse complement.
GAGATATAACCAGTTCTTCTCAACCCCCACCCTTCACTATCACAAAAAAACCACCATTTCGGCCTATTTGGAAACACGAAAAGAAGCGTGTACAGAATTATTCAATTCTAATCATTATGAAGGGAGTTTCTGGTTAATATTATACGGAAAATTGAAATATTGCGATAATTCTAAAAATTTCCCAAGTTTTCCTTCATTGAAATCCTTTTTTGAGGTATTCTGAAGCCAGCATTTCAATGTATAAAATACATCCGTGTATTGACGTCTGAAAGAGGTGTGGATGCCCGCATTTTCTCCTTTTTTTTATGTTTATTAGTTTATTTGGTATTACTTTGAGTATACAGCTATACATTGTGTGAATCTTTTCTTACTTATACCTACTTCACAAGGTGTCTCATCTATATGGGCCCATTAAGGAATTACAGCCAAAATTTTCTCCCAAACGGCTGGAGCAAAAAATCTGTAATTTTCAGGAAAAATCCATGTTGGTCCGACAACGCCCCAATTCTTTAGCCAGCTCTCTCACTTAATTTGAAGTGGCAGTGGTTGTCAAAGTTTTGTAAAATCCGTAAAAACCTCAAAAAAAACTAAGGCGTTCTAAATATGGACTATTTTTAAGAACTTTCCATGAGGGATACAAAACGCTTTATGTACGTGTCACAAGTGCCATAAAATCATAAAACCATAAAAAACGCTGCAAATTCTTTCACGGGGATTTATTATTCAATTTCATTATCTTGGCTTGCATTCATAATTTGAATTTCTACTAAGCATTGGAGTGTGCGTGTTTCATAGGTGATGGAGCGATTATTGAATTTCAGGAAATATGCATAGAGCACGTAAATCGGTTCTCAACCAAAATACCTATTTGGATTGATCAGTTGATCATATTTGTGTGCCTCCTGAAATTCAATAATCGCTCTATCACCTGGGAAACACGCACACTCCAAAGCTTAGTAGAAATTCAAATCATGAATCATAGAATAATGAACCCCAGTGAAAGAATGTGCAGCGTTTTTTTTTTTTCAAGAGCGATTACAATGGAAAAATGTTCTATTTGAAAATTTTAAATTTCGTAAGACGGAGCATGCATATCAGAATGCTTCAAAACGTGTATCGGCTATAAACCATTTTAGGAGTTCACTCCAGTATCCACATTCACTACAACACTACACCACTAGGTTACTGCGATTAAAAAAAAAAAAACTCTTGCTCAGTAACCTAGTGATGTAGTGAATGTGGATGCAATACATCGGGAATGGTTTGAGCTACAGACCTGGGGAGGGGCTCATTCGATTCCTCGTGGAAAGTTCTTCAAAAGAAGTCCAAATTTAGGCCGCCTTGAGTTTTTTTGAGGTTTTTAGGAATTTTACAAAACTTTGACAACCCTTAAAGGGCACTCTAAATTAAGTGAGAGGGCTGGCTAAAGAATTGGGGCGTTGTCGGATTGGCGTGTTGTGGGCATTTGCTCGCATGCGTGACGCTTCAAACTGGAATTTTTGAATTATTTGCAAAAAATAAGGCGAGGTTACGTCAACAAGTTTTTTGATTTTTCATAACCAACGAAATTGAAAGGTGGTACGTTCATTAAGGACTACTTTGCATATATCATGGAAAAGTGTAAAAATTCAGGAATCATTTCAGAATGTTTCAACGAAGAAATTTCTTGAAAATTTCTATACCAAGATTTGTAGATCCGTTTCAATAGTTCTATTTTCTATGAAAATTCTCTAAATAGAATGCCAGTAACCCTTACTCCTATTTTATCGCTCCGCAACGATTTTCTCGTAGGGTTATTTTGAATTGTAAAAAGTTTATTTTGATTTGTAAAGAAAAAAGTTATTCTGTAAAAAGTTCAAGTAATTTGTAAAATGGTTAATTTGCCTTGTAAATGATGTAATACCCCGTATTTAAAGTCAAATCACATTAAAGTGGTACCTTAAAATAAAAACTCGCTCTCAAGTTTTTCGGAGCGATTTTCGGTTGGTTATCGTGGTTACGAAATAACCGTGCGTGGATTGCCCAGTTACTTATTGGCGCCTACTTCCCCGACAGATAAAGAAGGCAAAAAAATATATTAAAAAGTATGCTCGACGGTGCCTTACGCGTAGCTGCAATGTTCCCAAGTTAATTACTCAACCAAAACGCTCGTTTTTTGTTTGTACTATCCAACTAGTAACCAACAAAATGCTTCGACAACCAATTAAAACTTCCTCCCACAGTAAAAAATTGATAGAAATTCGACGAGATACCCTTCGACGGTTTTCCTTGTTGACCCAAATTACTTTATAAAAGGGTCCGCCGGCCTTACAGAAGGCATCACAATGAAGTGGACATTTGTGCTGTTATTGGCTGTGAGCTTGGCGCTTATCATCGACAGTACGTCATTCTTATTTCTATTTTCCTATTTCCTTTCTGTTTTGCACTCTATTTCAGCTAATTTTTATAAAAACTAAATTTTCGGGAAGTTTCTATTGAAATCAAAGCATTTTGAATTTTAACTTTTATACATAGTTAGCAAACTGAAAAACTCAATAGAATTAAACCTTTCGCAATTAAAATTAAACCTTTCATTAATTAACCCTTTCGCAATTAGAATAAACAATTGAATTAACAATTTGAAAATTCAAGGGGTATTACTGTATTAACTAAAATGTCCTTTTTACACGTGAAAATTCATTTTATTTACAAATCAGTTAAACTTTTTACAAAATAACCTTCTTTTTTTTTGACAAATCAAAACAAATTATTTTTTATTTACAAATCAGTTAAAATAACTCTTTTTTACTCGAGCAATGCCCCAAATTCCTTGAAGGGCAATAAAATACTAAAAAGGGTTAAATGGCATTCCTTTTAGCGAATTTTCGTTTAAAAAATGGAACCTTTGGAATGGCTCTAGAAATTTTTAAGTAAACATTTTCGAGAAATTTCTTCCTTGAAATCTGCTTTGAAGCATTCTGGAATGATTTCTGGATTTTAACGCTTTTGGTTTATTATTCAATAATAAACCATTGTAATCGCTCTTGGAAAAAAAATGTCTAACCCCCCCCCTGAAATTTCATGGAATACAAAATTTTCCGTCCGTCCGCCGTACGCACGATTTCTCCCAAATGGCTCAAGCCTGAATTTCAGGAAAAATCCATGTTGGTCCGACGACGCCCCAATTCTTGAGCCAGCTCTCTCACCTAATTTAAAGTGCCCTTTAAGGGTTGTCGAAGTATTGTAAAATCCCTAAAAACCTCAAAAAAAGTCGAAGCGGCCTAAATTTGGACTCTTTTTGAAGAACACTCCACGAGGAATCGAATGAGCCCTTCCCCAGGTCCGTAGCTCAAACCATTCCCGATATACGGCCCGATTTATTATGCCAACATTTGCGTTTTTTTGGTTTATTATTGTTTATGTTTTCGTCGCAGTAACCTAGTGATGTAGTAATGTGGATACTGGAGTGAACTCCTAAAAGGGTTTATAGACGATACACGGGTTGAATCATTCTGATATGCATGAAACGCTGCATATTCTTTCACTGGGGTTTATTATTCAATTGGCTTCGGTTCATGATTTGAATTTCTACTAAGCTTTGGAGTGTGGGTGTTTCACAAGTGATAGAGCGAATATTGAATTTCAGGAGGCACACAAATATGATCAACTGATCAATCCAAATAGGTATTTTGGTTGATAACAGATTTACGTGCTCTATACATATCTCCTGAAATTCGATAATCGCTCTATCACCTGTGAGACACGCACACTCCAAAGCTTAGTAGAAATTTGCAAAGCTTAGTGAAAGAATTTGCATCGTTTCTAGTGTTGAAAGCACTTCAAAAATCCGGATGTTTTATCCATTTCTTAATGCAGTTTTTGAAAAAACGGCGGCATATAGAAAAAATCCGATTCTAAAATGGGATTCAACATCAAAAATCCTTTACGAATTGCTCTCTTTCATTTATAAATGTCAGAAAAGTGTCGGTTGTTTCAAGTTTTGTTCATTAAAACGGATAAATTCAATAAAACGTACACTTACAGACGATAGATAAACCCAGATTTAAACTTCCTTCTCATAGTTTTCATAGTCCTTCAATATGTGAATGTAGATCAGTATTATGTCAATATCAGTATTATGCTGAACAAACATTTTTAATATCGTGGGGTTCCGGGTAAAAGTGACCAAGTAACATTTTTTTCAAAATGAGCTTTTTTTGTCATTCCGGTACTAAGGAACGTTGTCTACTGTGTGTTGTTGCTAAGAACGTTATCTTCAAACTGATGTGCAAGAAATACTTGAAAATAAATTTTACCTGCCTGACCCAAATAGTTTTATGTGACCAAATGGCATTTGAACTCAACCACAAAACACGAGATGGATTATAAATGTACTCTCGCTGGTCATGTAAATGTTATCAATCGCCATTTGATCACTTTTACTGTGTAAGATTTGTAAGATTGCATAGTGGGCAGGTGAAAATGACCAATTACAGTGATAGGTAATGGATAACCTTTTCTAACAGAAATAGGTATACCATTGTTATTAGATGCTTGGCAACACGATAAATTAACGAAAAAACTATTCAATCCCTCAATTTCATGTAACTATGCGACTGATTTTCGAAGAGTTGAATTGACCAAATGAGTAAAGCTTGAAACTCCTGGCAGGTAAAAATGATCAAATAGAGTTTTCCGAATAAACAGCTCTTATTTAATCTGAAGTGAATTTTGAAGCACGATATGAGAGGAGGGCACTAGCTAACTACCTACAGGATAAAGAAAAATCGAAACATAGTCGGATGAGACATCACACAACCAGTGTTCGTAAGAAGAAAATAGGTGAAACTTCAGATCGCTCCCCTGTAAAATTTGCAAATGTTACTTGGTCACTTTTACTCGGAACCCCACGACATATTCTAATCAATTTTATTTAATCAAAATTTGAAGCTGTAAGTAACATTTTTGTTCTTGATGAATAAATTGAACGTATCAAATTGAACAGGGCAAATCGACTCTTTATTTGAGATTTGACAAATAAAAGAGAGGAATTCTTACAGAATTTTCATTATAAATCCCGTTTTTGAATAAAAATGTTTTTATCTGCCGTTGTTATTTTCTCAAAAACTGTGTTAAAAAGTGTATAAAACGGTGTTTTTGTTGTGTTTTTTGTGAGTAATTAGTCAAATTTTCCTGTTTCTTGTGAAATGGAAAAATTAGATTAACTCGCTTTTCAAATTCGGATTCTGCACTCGTGAAACTTGGAAAAAAGGGTTGGAAGTGAGAAATTAATAGCATGGGCGGATATAGATCAAAATGTCTTTCCTCGGGGAAATTTTCAAAATACTAGCTAAAACGCTGCAAATTCTTTCACTGGGGTCTATTATTCAATGATTCGTGATTTGAATTTCTACTAAGCTTTGAAGTGAGCGTGTTTCACAGGTGGATAGAGCGATTATTGAATTTCAGGAGATATGCATAGAGAACTTAAATCGGTTCTCAACCAAAATACCTATTTGGATTGATCATTTGATCATATTTGTGTGCCTCCTGAAATTCAATAAACTTTGACAACCCTTAAGTGGCACTTCAAATTAAGTGAGAGAGTTGGCTAAAGAATTGGGGCGTTGTCAGACCAACTTGGATTTTTCCTGAAAATTTCAAATTTATTTTGCGGACGGACGGAAAAATTTTTATTGCATATTTGGATTCTACACCCTTTGAAACGTAAACCATGAAATTTTCAGGGGGGGGGGGGGTTATAATTTGTTTTCTCAAGAGCGATCACAATGGGTTATTATTGAATAATAAACCAAAACATGTTTTCAAGCTATCTGATGCACATTAAACTTTTACTAGTTAATTATTATTTCATAAAATTTTTTAAGAAATAGCTTTTTTAATCACCCAAATAAATTGAACAATATCTGTTACTATGAACATCAATCTAACCTCCGTCTCGTCTGTGCGTTCCAACGGTCCAAACCCGCGGTCCCGTTCACGGTATACTTTTTACAACAAATGGAAAATCCAGAATATACAAAGTTGTAAAATCTAGTCCTGAATATAGAAAAGTATAGTTATAGCTACTGCATATTCATGAATACACATTAACCTGCCTTGTAAACAACCAAAACCCAACAGATAGCTGACTGCTTTAGCGAAAAATATTACAAAAAATACAATTTGAATTTTTTAGAAAAATCTTTGAAAATCCGCTCATGATTAATAGGATTTTTTGATTTTCTACTTTTAGCACTAAAACGTCGATCATTTTCACGTATAAGTTCCAGCTTTAAGGAAGCTTCGTGCACCCCCATGTGGGCAGACGTTTTTGTATATTTTTTGTATTGTATATATACAATTATTATTATTGTTATTGTATTATTATTTGTTTATTATTATTATTATTATTATGTATTATGTTATTGTATTATTATTATTATTATTATACAATTATTTGTATTATATATATACAAACTTATTATATACAATTGTATTGTATATATATAATATATTATATTTTGTATATTACTCACGATTTTGTCTTTCATGTTGCAGGCGTGTCGAGCGCCAAGGTCCCCAAGGTGAAAAAGGCCAGTAAGTATTTCCTTTACTCCTTGATATAATTTATAAAATATGCAAACGCTGTATGTTTTACATGTAATATTTCAGACCATAAATCAGGGTCGTGGAGAGAAGATCTGTGCCCTCGTAGAAAGAAGTTATATAGGGTGTGTCGAGAGTCACGGTGCCCATTTGCCCCACAACACATTTCCAACCAAATGTTTTCCTGTTTTCAATCTTACTTCACTGTATAAAAACTCCCTTAATCTACAACGAAAATTCAAATTTGAAGTTACAGTAGGAACACCGTCAAATTTGCCGTCTCTTGAATGCCTAAAGAAAATTATTCTGGCAGGATTGAGTCCAAAAAGTGAATTTTCCCAAAATGACCTATTGGATTATTATTCAATAATAAACCATTGTAATCGCTCTTGAAAAAAAAAAAATTCTAACCCCCCCCCCCTGAAAGTTTCATTGTTAATGTTTCGAAGGGTGTAGAATCCGAATCTGCAATAAAAATTTTTCCGTCCGTCCGCCGTACGCACGATTTCTCCCAAACGGCTGAAGCAAAAAATCTGAAATTTTCAGGAAAAATCCATGTTGATCCGACGACTCCCCAATTCTTGAGCCAGCCCTCTCACTCAATTTAAAGTGCCCTTCAAGGGCTGTCAAAGTTTTGTAAAATCCCTAAAAACCTCAAAACAAGTCAAGGCGGCCTAAATGTGCACTTATTTTTAAGAACATACCTCGAGGAATCGAATGAGCCCAGGTCCGTAGGTCAAACCATTCCCGATCTATGGCCCGATTTATGGTGCCAACATTCGCGTTTTTCTGGTTTATTATTGTTTCATGTTTTCATCGCAGTAACCTAGTGATGTAGTAATGTGGATACTGGAGTGAACTCCTAAAAGGCTTTGTAGCCGATACACGTGTTGAAGCAGTCTGGTACGCACGAAACGCTGCAAATTCTTTCACTGGGGTTTATTATTCAATTGTCTTGCGTTCATGATTTGAATTTCTACTAAGCTTTGGAGTGTGCGTGTTTCACAGGTGATAGAGCGATTATTGAATCTCAGGAGGCACACAAATATGTTCAACTGAACAATCCAAATAGGTATTTTGGTTGAGAACTCTATGCGTATCACCTGAAATTCAATAATCGATCAATCACTTGTGAAACACGCACACTCCAAAGCTTAGTAGAAATTCAAATCATGAACGCAAGCCAATTGAATAATAAACCCCAGTGAAAAGAATTTGCAGCGTTTTTTCAGATGAGAGTATCTGTTTCATAATTTGTTTGTGCTAGAGAAAGAAATCACACATTTCGAGGCTGGTTTAGTTGAAAGTGGGGGTCACCTGCATTAACTCCTTTAGAGATTCCGCAGACAGACGGCTTTTTCCCATCACTCCAGTTATTATTAATGACCGAAAATATTCTCTCTAGAAGCGCTTGGAGATGGAAGGCAAAACAAGAATCCGATTTAAGTCTTAAAGTTAGACAGTGCTACATTCTTTGGGTCCATGAGCCCAAAAACAACCCCATCTGGCCTGGGAACTAGTCTTTTTTTCCATCCACTCGAACAACTTTTCCAGTGATATGAAATTATTCACGTCAATTTAGAGTCTGGGAGGCTATGGGACATCATTTTGTGGAAGATATCAGTGATTAGGTAGGTGTATAAGAAATAGCGACCCTCCTTTTACCGTCGTAGTAGTTAAGTAGCTAGTTTCAAAAAGCAATACATTTAAAATGTAGAAGAAGAAGAAGAAAAAGAAAACATTTATTTATCGATGTAAGTAATACATGCAAAATAGTTGTAAATACATTACAGCAATGGACTTGATGTCCGTCTGCCGGAATGAACCGAGCCACCAATCTTAAAAATTAGACAATCCTAACAATCTTAACTTATTTTATTACATTTATTTCAGAGGTTCACCAATTAAACTCTGTGACCAGGTAGGAGCGATATCGCCAAGAGTGGAATGCAAAATTCGCCACAGCCAACCATTCATCTTTTTTGTTCAGTAGCTGAACCATTCGCCCCAAGTCCAACACAGTTTCCCCAAGGAAGCGCATCCTGAATTCCTGAAGCACAGTGCAGGTCCCGAAGAAGTGCAGGACATCCTCATTCGCCTTCAAATTGCACAACCTCCTTGTGGTACTCGACCGCAAATAGATGCCATCATTCAGCATGAGTAGCGCACTCCTAAGCCTTAAAATCCACCGAAGAACCCATGCAGACACTGATAAGGGATCTCAGGACTAGTCGCAAGGATAGCCCATACACAGTTTCAGGTGACATGCTTTTCCGATTGGATCGAGCAGTGATTCCTAAGGCTCTCCAAGCAGCTGTTTTACAAGAGCTCCATGCAACTCACACAGGCATCACTAAAATGAAGCAGTTGGCGAGACGATATGTTTATTGGGAGAGGTTGGATAAAGACATAGAACGTCTAGTGAAGAGTTGCGAGTCATGCGCATTGGTCCAGCGCATTCCTCGCAAGGTCGCATTGCATCCATGGGATGAACCCAGTGAAAACTGGGGAAGACTGCACATAGATTATGCAGGGCCAGTTGAGGGTAGTTTCTTCCTCATGTGTGTGGATGCAAAGTCTAAGTGGGCAGAGGTTAGGATGCTTCGGGATCCGCCATCTTCTGCATCTACCATCTCACTCCTGGGGAACATCTTTTCCATCCATGGTTACCCTGCAGTTTGGAACAGTGTTGCAGAGGCTTGGGTTGTCATTACATTGTAAAGTTGGATTCAGGGCGTAGCCTGAAACGCCATATCAACCAGTTGATAGCTACGTTGGTGCCTAGGAAGCAGGTAGCTTTTGCACATTCACAGCCACGCCAGAGTGGAGGTATTCCGTTTGTCACGGATGTTGGCCGGTCATCACCTGCAAAAACTCCTTTGCATGTTGGGAGTCCGAGAGAGCAGGGGCTCTTGGATGGTGGTACTGGTCAGCCTGGGACTCCAGAGGTACGTAGATCTTCTAGACTGCGACGGGGACCTACCTACCTGAGAGACTACGTCGTCCACAATTCTTCCTGATACCTTGAAAGCAAGTGGGGGAGACTGTTAAGAACGAACTGTTACTTGTAACTAGCCGCGCCCCTCCCCGCTTATGTGTGTTCAGTAGTACCAAATGTAGTCCCCTCGCGAGCAACCCTATCAATAAAGTTTATTTATTACCGTCCGTTACCATTGTACCAATAAAGTAAGTGCGTGCGTTTAAGCCCGAGTTGTTCCGTCCAAAACTCCTAGTAAGTCACAACAGTGGATGATCCCCATCCATCAACAGGTTCGCAGGTCTGACTTCCAGGTTCAGAAGAGGGTAAAGAGGGTTCCTTGAAGTCTGGGCACTCTCTCTCATATCATCCGACCAGCTGCGACAAACCCCATCCCATTTAAAATGTATAGAAAGGTCTCTGTGTTCAGAGCAGCATCACATTGCACATCACATATGGCGACCCTGTGTATAATCTGTGGTTTCCCAATGTTATTGTTAATAAATGTAGCTCGCGACCAAATCTTAATGATTTTGTGATCGATTTTTCAGGAAAGACGAAGCAGTCAACAGGCCCTAGTGCGGCTTGTCCAGGAGGTAAACACGTTTTTTGATTCATAACCCTATTAGTAACCTTATTATGTAAAACTAGAGGGTTTGAAGTACCTACCCAAACTTGCAAATTCACAAATCCTTGATTTGAGTAATTACACAATATTATTGAAAAGTATTTATTTAATGAGGGTTTTTATAATACTTCCTTGATGTTTCGTATTCAGATGGAGGCGGTGCAACGACCCCAGCACCTGGAGGCGGTGCAATGACCCCAGCACCTGGAGGCGGTTAGTACATATTTCTTTTGTACTTGTAATTGCTCAAGATTCCTTCCCATTCTGTACTTGAGTACACATCGTGATTATAGTGTCCAGTTTAAGTAGGAAACTAGGGGACAGGTTGTTCGAGCGAGCTGAGGCATCAGTCCTTAGGCTGTTTACTTGGTGCTATATTAGTATGCGCCCCACAATCACGTTTCTCTATTACTACGCGCCCCACACCCACGTACTCGCAATGTGCCCCTCAGCGGTGTTTGTTTGGTACACAATCTCGAAGTTGTGTTTCATCTTAGACAACTGTCGCAAGACAACCGGCTTATCGCTAGAACAAATTCGAATGTTCCATTGTGATCAACCTATCCCATCTTGTCCTTCAGTCGACCGAAACTTCTCAAACGAACTAGGTAACTACCTACACGGGAATGCTCTGTGTTTGTTTGTTCTTGACCATCACGGTCTGGTCCAATATGTGTCGTGAAGATTGTTCCTCAATTGTCCACAAACGTCCGCAAATGATAGGCACTTGCGACCACCCTATTCAAATTGACGAATCCCAGTTTGCTGGTAAGCGTAATCGGGTTAGACTGCTGCAGACCTGTTCGTCGCATTCCTGAAGGACGTGAAAGAAGTATACCGACCCTGACTGTGATAGAGCCTCGACGAAGCACCTTTCAATGTGGATTTCTTGTAAGTACCTTCCACAATGCTTCCTATGTACGAGTACCTTTTTCTCGACATGTATATTCTGCGTAGCGCTGTGGGGCGCATACTACCATAGAAACCAAGGGTTGTGGGGCGCCGGAGGGATGTGTGGCGCACACTAATATAGCACCGTTTACTTTCAGTGGGAGTACTGATTCGCCTGGTTTGAATCCGGCAGGCACCCATGATTAGGGCCAAAATCCTATCAAGCGTTGTATACCTGTCCTGTCGTTAGACAGTTGGCCTCTGATCTCGATATCACGTGAATCCAAATCGCTCCCAACCCAGGTGAGGCAATGGGAAGCCACGAGCAAAATCGTCAGACCTAGTTCCGATCCTCTTTAGAGGACGGCTGGCGACGTCTGCGACACCTCTGGGTTGTCGGACGAAAATCCTAGGTGAAATTCCTTGTTTACACAAATAAAAACTTTGAGTGTTATAAGGATTGTCTATTGCCTTAAAAGTGTTTACTTAATCAACTGACTTTTAATAATTTTATTCATTTATTAGTTTTATTAATTAATTAACTTGAAAATGTTATTCAGGTGACAATGGAGGAGGCGGAGGTGACGCCACACCAGCGCCCGGAGGCGGTTAGTAAATACTTCATTTTAGGAGAGGCTCGATCTCGTACAGAGCGAGGCACAACTAGCGCTGCCTGTTGATAAACCTAAGCACTGTTTTCTCACCTCCCCTCCTTTGAAAGATATGTATCTGTAGGAATTTTCAAATTTCCTGTTATATGGAACTGGAATTTCCTGGAATATGGACTGTTTCAAGTGTTCAAGCCTGGTTAACAAACTTTTCCTTCAGTTTTCAAAAACGAAAATTTTTGGGTGGAAACGACATTTTTATATAAAAAGTTGCTCTAGTTATCGTGTGGAATGACACACATATAATGAACAAAAAAATAAATAATAAATATCATGTAGGGATATAATATACACAAAATTGAAACTCAGATTTTGATCTTTGATGCATGAAACGGATTTTGAGTATCCGCTGTTGTCGATCGAAGTTGACACCCCCGAAATTTCATGTCAACCTAAATACTTGTTACAATTTTCTTCAAAAATTCTCTAAAAACTTGAAACATAGAATTTCTTTGTCAAAATTGTTGGGGTACCTGGTGTTCTGGGCGCTGGAAAGAACCAAGTTTTTGTCCTGAACCGTTACAGAAATAAATTTACAGAAGTATGGTCAGAATGCTCAATATGAGTCTTTCACATGCAGGGTGTCTCATGGTGGCAGCCTCTCAACTCCGTTCCAGGTGACTGCAGGCGTTAGACAGGGATGTGTCCTCTCACCACTTCTTTTCCTTGTGGTCATTGACGAAATTTTATGTGCTACTCTTGATGAGAACCCGAAAAGGGGTATAATTTGGCACCCCTTGAAGATGGATCACTTGAATGACCTCGATTACGCAGACGATGTGGTTCTCATTTCTCAAAGACGTAAAGACATGGCTAGTAAGATTAGTGACCTGTGCAAGCTCAGTGAGCCAGCAGGACTCAAAATTAATGCGTCAAAGACCAAAGCCCTGAGAATTAATGTCCCTCGTCCCACTGACTTCACCATTGGAAATAATCAAATTGAAGAGGTCGAAGTGTTTCCTTATTTGGGTAGTCAAGTGACCGCTGATGGGGGTGCGCTCCTTGATGTTAAAGCAAGGTTGAACAAGGCAAGGGGAGCTTTTGCTTCCCTCCGACCAGTGTGGCGTTCATCCCAGTTGAGCCTGAAAACGAAACTACGGATCCTTGAGTCCAACGTAAAGCCTGTCCTTCTATACGGGTGTGAGACCTGGTTGGTGTCCGCTGAAATTAACAATAAGCTCCAAGCTTTTATGAATAGATGCCTGAGATCAATCTTGCGAGTATGGTGGCCAGATAACTGGATAACCAACGAAGAGCTGCACCAAAGATGTTCCCAAAGGCCCATATCAGAGTGCATCAGGGAGAGAAAGTGGAGATGGATAGGGCACACTTTGCGAAAAAATGTGCATGAAATCCCGAGACAAGCACTGGATTGGAATCCCCAAGGATCCCGCCGCCGTGGAAGACCGAGAGGTACATGGCGCAGGAGCACCCTGGCTGAGGCTCAATGTGTGGACCAATCGTTAACCTGGAAGCAGGTAAAAGGAATAGCTGCCAATCGGACCCGGTGGAAAACTTTCACTTCGGCACTATGCACCCGTGACCCGGTGTGATAGCAATAAATAATAAATGGTCAGAATGAATTCGGTGTCCCCGATTTGAACTAGGCGCCAAAGAAGGGGAGGTGAGAAAACAGTGCTTAGGTTTATCAATAGGCAGCGCTAGTTGTGCCTCGCTCTGTACGAGATCGAGCCTCTCCTCTTCATTTTCACTTGTAGATGAGCACCATAATTAATAGGTAGCCACTAGTTTTTGAATTAGTTTACGGCGGCTTAATCGTCTATTGGGGACACAGATAGAAATGAACATGGATCGAAACGAAATTTGAGTGTTATGAAGAGTGTCTATAGCCTTAAAAGTGTTTACTTAATTAACTAACTTTTACTAATTTTATTCATTTATTAGTTTTATTAATTGATTAACTTGAAAATGTTATTCAGGTGACAATGGAGGAGGCGGAGGTGACGCCACACCAGCTCCCGGAGGCGGTTAGTACGCACTTCATTTTTCCTTGTAGATAAGCCCCATGATAATTATGTAAACAATTATTATTTACTAGATACTCTGTATTATACAACATCACCCAATTCAAGTTGGTGGCTACCATATCTTTCAACCGTAGTTTATTATGGAGGCAATTATTTAGGGTTTATAATGAGTTGAAATTTTGATCCGAAGATACAAACATAGTCACTTGTTAGTACACACTTCACTTTCACTTGTAGTGATTGGAGGTAGGTGACGTCATTATCTAAGAGGTACAGTAATATTAACTTGTATAATGTTTCACCTCTGGGTTGTGTACTCGAAAATTTAAGGGCAATGAGGTAGCAATTTTCGTCTCTCCTAAAGCTAATTTTTATGCTATTTCCACTCTCCAGCTGCAATTTAGTAATTAGTCTCCTTAGGATTGTTACTTGACTATCCTAACGCATCTGCTAAATGGCTTCTAAAGCTATTTTTACACTATTTACGGTGTGCAGCTTCAGTTTAGTATGTAGACTCCTTAGGATTGTTACTTGACTAAGCATAAGCCCCGGATCAGCTGAATGGCTCCTAAAGCTAATTTCTGGGCTATTCTCACTTTCAATCTGCAGTTTTGTGTGCTGACTCCTTAGAATTGCTACTGGACTATGCAAAGAATCCGGATCAGCTGAAAAACTCCTAGAGCTAATTTTTACTAAATTTACCCTCCCAAGCTGTAATTGAAGTACCAATGTATAAAAACTCCTTTAGGATCAGCCGAGTGGCTCCTGTAGCTAATTTCTGGGTTATTAACTCATTCAATCTGCAGTTTTGTATGCTGACTCTTTAGGATTGTAACTTGATTACAAATAGGTCCCGCATCAGTTGAAACGCTCCTGGAGCTATTTTGAACTAAATTTACCCTCTCAAGTAGCAAATTTACGTACCAAATTGTATAAATACTCCTTTAGGTTCAGCAGAGTGGCTCCTAAAGTTAATTTGTACGCTATTCACACTCTCTAGCTGCAATTTGTATATGCAGATTCCTTAAGATTGTTAGTTGGCTATTCATAGGCCCTGGATCAGCCCCTGAAGCATATTTCTACTCTATTTACACTACTCCAAAGCTGTAATTTGACATTTGGACTCTTAAGGACTTTTAAATGTCGAAGTTTTACCCCAGCTCTGCTGAGAGGCTCCCAAAGCTAATTTCTAGGCTGTTTGGACTGTCAAGCAGCATTTAGTTGGTAGACCCCTTAGGATTTTCACTTGACTAAGGCTCAAGATCAGCTGAGGGATCCCCAAAGCTAATTTTGTCGCTGTTAACACGCTTCAACTGCAATTTAGTATGTAGTCTTCTAAAGATCGTTACTGGACTATGCAAAGAATCCGAATCAAGGCTTCCAAACCTAATTGAAACAAAATTTAAACGTCAAGCATGCTGGACTCCTTATGAATTTTTGAAAAAGCCTAGGCCCCAGATCAGCTGAGAGGATCTTAAATCTAATTCCTACAGTATTTACGCTTTGAAACTGCAATGTCGGATGTAGACTCCTTACGACGTTACTTTCAACACTTACAGTAACACGTTAGTAAGCACGATGCATGACTTTTATTTACCTATTTTTGATAAAATTTAGAAATGTTGATGCCGAACCCAAGTAGGTTAAAACAAACAGGCAAAAAGCCCCCAGTGTATTACGTTTAGCCTATAATACTTAACTGTACACTTCTATCTACTCCAAATGTTTATGTCTTTAGTTTAAATTTGTGATACAGATTATATAAATACGTTTACTGGGGTTGAGGGAAGGAAATTAATAGGTGGTTCTTCTTAAGAATGAATCTCAACCCCAGTAAACACATCACCTAAATGGCTACCATAATTTCGATTATATAAATGTTAAAAGTTCATTTGTTTAAATTAATATGTGTTGTCCGTATAATGAAAGCCTTGAAATTGTCTTGTAGGTGACGGAGGAGGTGGAGGTGACACCACACCAGCACCAGCACCCGGAAACTGTAAGTGAACATCAATTGTACTTGTAGATTTTGAAGTTTCCTTCTGTATTAATTAAGTACATATATATTATGATAGCATCAACTACTATATGCAGGTAGATTCATCGTTCATCATGTTTAACGAAAGTTGTAATAATTTGCTTTGAAAACGCTTCGTGGAGACCAGTGAACTTCCTGGGACATCCCATTGAGGGCTTTCAAGAGTTCAACTTCACAAACCTTTGATTCGAGTTGTTGAACGAATCCTCCCGTTAATTAGGGATGGGACATCGACATCGATATTATCGAAATATCGATGTTTGGCTTCGATATTACGATGTTTTGCCATCGATGCCACATGTTCGATATTGGTTTGGTTTACTCTTCACTCACTGAGAAAATTCCATCTGGTGTGCTTGGTACCTAACGTGATAAAAATAAATATGTATTATAGCATTAGCAAACTGAATTAAACCTTTAGCAAACTAAATTAAACTTTTAGCAAACTGAATTAAACTTTTAGCAAATGAATTAACCTTTTCGCTATTGAAATTAAACCTTTCGCGATTAGAATGAACCTATTAGAATTAACCCTTTCGCAATTAGAATTGAACGTAACCTCCATATCTGTATTTGCGAAAGGTTTAATTCTAATTGCGAAAAGGTTAATTCATTTGCTAAAAGTTTAATTTAGTTTGCTAAAGGTTTAATTCAGTTTGCTAATTCTATAAAAATCCTTTCAACTGCTGTAGTATTAACGAATTTTCGAGAAAAAAAAACTATTGTTCTCGGTCAAAAATATTTAAGATGAGGATTTTCAAAAAATGTTTGCAAAATCCAAAATCCGTCGCAAAGCATTCAAAAAATCCCACGTCAAAAGAATTGAGAGAGAAAGCTCAAATTTGCACAAAAAATCTACCTAAGCTTTCAAAAGGCTAAGTTTGAAGATGGGCACCTTGAGGCACAATCGCCTCACTCGAAGGGGAGATTTGGGGCACTTCAAATGGGAAAAAATTACCCGAAAACCCCCAAGTAGGTGACTCTCTTTTATATAGGTTTTGTGAACTATCACACGATGGTGAAATCGGATTGTAGATATCTCAATCCGTTCTAACTAGAGCAGTTTGAAGATGATAAAGGTAGATGGGCAAAATTGGAAAAAAAATTATGAAATTCTTCAGCTTTCAAAAATTTCCAAATTAAAATGAGGTATCACAAGTCAGAAAATAAAATTGTTTTTTGTGTAAATTTCCCTCATGCAAAACTAGTTTGAAAAATTGCTCATTTCATCATGCTACATGACTGGATCTTTTTTAACATCTTCTTCAGCGTTGAAATACCTTTAAAATGAGATATCATTTGTCACAAAATAAAAGTGTTGATTTTGCATCAATATTCATCATGAAAACCGTGTGATAAGGGTGCTGTCAACTGATAAGGACACCGATATCGAAAATATCGATAATTTCGAGATCGATATTGGACGACATATCGATGCCAACACTAAAACATCGATATCAATATCGATGTTTTGTCTCGATATCCCATCCCTACCGTTAATATTTGAATTATATTATATTTTTAATTGTGTAATAAAACGTTCAAAATTGTATACAGGTGGACCTGACGCCACACCAGCGCCTGTAGGCGGTTAGTACCTATTTCATTTGCACTTGTAGTTATTATCGACATTTTCTTCATTAATTACCTATCTGCCTGTATACACCATGATAGTTGTCACCCCTACCATAAGAAAGAGCAATTCCTTGAGCGCTGTCAGTTGGAGGTCATAGGATCTCTAGTGAACGCCAAAGCAAAGAGGCATTGCAAATCTGTCCGAAAAATTGTTTCAAGGGGAAGTCCAACAACATTGTTTTAAAATGCGTACATCTCCCTTACATTGAAATCCAGTGGCCTGTAACATGTGCGAGAGGGTTCAATTGACAACCAACCACTCTCTGTTTTGGGATATAGGAAATTAATACTATTTTGTGAGAAGTATACCCTCTTCCATTTTAAAATTCGATTACCCAAGAGTTTTTCCCCAAGTGCCCTCGATGCAATATCGAATAGAGTCCTCCATTACAGATATCTTATCAGACAGGCGGTCAACGATTTTTTTTTCAATAGCATTTTTTTACAGAAAGAAAACATGGAATCCATTACATTTAAGCTAGGTAAAAAATGCTACTCCCCCATTTGAGAAAACCTCGTGCTAGGGGGAGGAGTATTTCCAGCCTCTCGAACATAATAATACTAGAATAATAAGAAGTATAATATTAGAAAAATAATAAGAAATCCTAGATGCACTCGTGCGAAATTAGTGAACTGAAGTTGAGCTTCTTCATTCAATCTTCTTAAGTTTCTTAACTCATTGCATATTATAAAGTAAGGTATAAATGTACAATTTTCCTTCTCATTACTGGAGATCAGTTGTGCTGAATTAGGTCTCATTTTTTTATGGCTGATTTAAAGGCTGCCAATGAAGTAGCTTGGTTTAATGACGATGGTAGCTCATTATAGAGTTTAGCACCACGATACATACAGGAACTCTGGCCTGCTGATGTTAATCGAAAAGGCAGTTTTATATAACCGTAAACGTATATTATACGTTTCAATAAGGGTAACAATTTTAACAGAGGAATCAATACTAGGTTCTTGGAACACCTTGAACAGCTCTGAGGTGGAGAAGCGCCTTTGCTTTCTAAGAAGTATTTTCATTATGGATTTTTGAGAGATTACAAGGGGCTGCAAAATGGTTTTATTCACACCACCCCATGCGGCAATACCATAGGACAGGACCGAGTGAACAAGTGCAAAATAAAATTTTCTCAAGTTGTCAATTGAAAGAAAACTTCTCACCTCAAAGCAGATCCCTGTTAATCTCCTCAGTCTTCCACACAGCACCGCCACATGGTCCCTTCAAGTCAAGTCATTTTCATGGGGTAAAATGGTGCAAAATGACATTATTTCCATACTTTTTCGAGCCCCATCCCATCTGACAGGGTTGGACCAAAGAAACATGAGTTTAAGCGTAATAAAGTTCGACACGAGAACATTTTGAATCTCACAAAAAATTACATTTTTCAACAAAAACAACTAAAACGTCTTGTGTTAGGAGGAGGAGATTGAAAGGGGTTTTACTGCTGCTAATGAGGGATAGTAGGCAGTGTTGCCACCTGATGGCGGGAGAGGTGGTTTTTTCCCTGCAGTCCGGGGTCGCTCCTATAAGTTGAATGTTTCTTATTCAATTCAACAACAATTATTGTTGTGTTGATAATGTCATGTGTGTTGTAATTGTTGTGTCATTCAGGTGATGGAGGGGACGCCACACCAGCACCAGGAGGCGGTTAGTACTTGAAGTATTGTCGGTTATTAGTATTTTGTACTTTTAGTTGCTAAAGATACCTTCTTTATTAAGTACTTATATCAAAATAACATCATACTATACCTGTATGTAACATATTTAATGGAAGTCTTGAAAATTTCATTTAGGTGATGGAGGGGACGCCACACCAGCACCTGAAGGCGGTTAGTACTTGAAGTGTTGTTGGTTATTAGTATTTTGTACTTGTAGTTGATAAACATATGTTCTTCAATAAGTACTTAACTCATATCAAGATAAAATTATCCAATACTTGTATCTTTCATATTCAACTAATGTTTTGAAAATGTGATTCAGGTGATGGAGGGGACGCCACACCAGCACCCGGTTAGTATAGCATTTGTAGTTATTAGTAATATGTACTTTTAGTCATTAAAAAGCGGGACAGTAGACCTCTATGGTTCTACAGCCAGGTCATTTAAATGATTAATTTTACCCATTTAAGTACCGAAGATGAAAAATTGCCTATGCAACCTACAAATATGGGGTTCTAGCTCAGAGGAGGGGAGCTTGTAAACAGAGATGAAAGCTACGGCTGGGGGGGGGGGGGGCTAACAAGGGTTTACGTGAGCGCATTCTGTGTTCATAAACAGTACTTACAGGTACTAAGCCTAATCAACTACCTGGAAAAATCTGTAGATTCAACCAGAGAGGCTAGTGCTTACCAAGGTGGCAGGTACACGAATGGCCCCCTGGGGCGGACGGAAAAATGGTGATGCCGGGATAACAAAGGGAGGAAGGAGCCCACCCAAAGGTTAGTTGAAGGAGTGTTGAGGGGGGGGGGGGGGCTGTCGGGTCGGTCGCTAAGAACTGGATTGTACTCCTGTTAATCATTTAAACGATTAAAATACGTTCTTTATTAATTACTAGCTTGTATCAAGATGAAATCATCCAATACCTGTATGTTACATAATTAATGAAAGTCTTGAAAATGTCATTCAGGTGATGGAGGTGACGGAGGTGAAACCCCACCAGCCAATGACGGTCAGTATATTTTAATTCGCACCTATTCGCTCATTAAGAACTTTGGTGCTAATTACGACAAGTTGCGAAACACACCCGAATTTAATTAGCTTCAGTCGTGTGATTGATAATTTCTGGTAATAATGGTAAATAGGTTTAATCACTCAGGTGTTTGATTCGACTGTTTCGTGCAACTTGAATCAACGGAGTTGCGTTAGAGATATCAAACACTTGATGTCTCTTGACATAAAAATATTACTATATAAACTGAGTTGCTGATCCGGTGAAAATTAAGTATTACAATGAATACAAAAGAAACATTAAGAACATCCGTACATTACCAAGATAATAAGCTATGGAAAAGTGTCTTATTTCTTCACTTCATTGAAAAACATTGAATCATGTAGATTGATCATTATGCCGAGATCTCTGGCACATTCCAAATCAATGTTGGATTTTGTGCCAAATTTCATAAACTTTGCTCCAGCAGTTTCGCAGAAAAGCTTCGGACGGGCGGATTTTATTTTCAATCGATTTTTGAAATCTACTTGTTTTGAAGAGTAAACCCTCAAATTTCAAAGAGGGGGGTTAACAGTTTTGTTTCCTGGTCGATTACAAAGGTTCATTATTGAAAATTATAAATCAATAAATCCTTCCATCCTTCCTTATTGTCAAAAATTACTGGATCAAATTTTACAAAGTTTGGCTCAAAAATCCAACATCGATCCGGGATGTGCCAGTTATTCTGGCATCTATGTCAATCAACCCTAAGGGATTACATTTAAGGATTAATCTACCAAAAAAATCCAAACACAAAAACTTCTGAACTAAGAGGGTAGGTGTTTTGTTGATTTAAGAAGATGAAAAATCTCATCTTCAGGTGATGAAAATTGGTTGTCTACGGTTAGGTAGTCGGTCGTGCGGGAGAGCCGTTGTCACTAAAGTTTCTAGGTGCGTGGATCCGCCTTCCGGGGTTTAAAAGGCCTTAAGATTGTTGTGTAAAATCCCTTCCTTCGCTCATGGACTCCACTTGTTGTCTAGTTGGTGTTAACTTCTTGCCAGCTCGATTGCCTCACACGAATAGATGTTATGGGGCCAAAACTCGACAAAAAACGCGTCAACATCTTAATATTTCGAGGTTTTTACTGACACATGCTAGTGGGTTGTCATTTCCTACTAACTTCGAACCCAAAATCGACTGGGGTAGGTTTCAAGTCCGTAGAAGTTAACCCGTAGCAAATAACAGCAATTTCTGAAGCTAAAAGTGACCCCACAAACCTCACAATGACACGAGCAATCACTTATGCAATAAAGGATAAACCTATGTGTTAGAATTGGTTTTCTCTTCCTTATAATCAACATTTGAGCAAGTCAACTGATAAGATATAATTCGCCGTGGGCCGTCCGAAGCTTTCCCCCGAAAATGCTGAACCAAAGAAAAATAAAGTACTAAATTTGGCAAAAAAATCCAATTTCAGTCCGAGATGTGCCAGTAATTTCGGCATCTTCATCAACCAATCATAAGGGATTATATTTGAGGATTAATTGAAATCTCAAAAACTTTCGAAGTAAGAGGGTAGTTTTTTTGTTGAATCAGGATAGAAATTATTTCCCTGAATCAAAGGAGACCACTTGGGTTGCTGTACGATCAATCGTTAGCTCGCCATTTGAAAAAAAATGTTATTTTCGGGTGTTGAAAATTGGTCGTCTAAAGTCAGATATGCGGTCGTGCTGGAGGGCAGGGCTGCAGTGCGGTTCAACGGGAGGTCTGAGGTAGACCGCGTGGCTGATGGCAGCTCAAGTATTTTCATCTTGAATGGAATTATAGGATATGCAAATAAGAGGTTTTGATTTGGATAATGTACCCCAGGCTACATCAATATACATTGATCAGTGATTTATTCTATCTAATACAGAAATAATAAACCTATGTGTAATGATTTGCAGCTTATTTAGTTCAATTAAAAATTTGTTGTAGTTTTAAGGTATATTTGTTAGTGTTTTCAATTATATTAACAAGTAATATCATTTAAAAACGGGACATGACGACGTCCCTGTAACGCATGCATGCATTACTAACCAATATGTTTTTCATTGCAGTATTTATTTTGCAAATTTGATCAATTTTTAATATTTTATTTATTAAAATTTTGAAAATTGCATTTAGGTGGCGGAGGAGAAGGTGATGGAGGTGATACCCCACCAGCTGGTGGAGGTGGTTGGTACATATTTCAATTGTACTACCTAGTTATATGGAAAGGTGTTGTCTTCAGCAAGAAGGTGGTACTTTATTTTAGGACGTTCCTTTTGAAGCCTGTCTTCGTCAATAGGGGAGCCTATTAGAATTGATCCAGGGTTGGTGTAGGGTAACCCAAACATGATTAAAAAAAATTGAATACAAATCCTTTTTACATCATTTCAAGACTGAATCCATTAAAAAAAAACGATAGGGGCACGTCTATATGTAAAATTTACAAAATATTTAATGATTGTGTACGGGATGAATTTTGTCGACAATCCCTGCTATTCTAAACCGAATTTTGTGATTTTTTTGTTCGTTCGATCCCAATTTTACTCTAGTTGTGCAACGAACCTCGGAAATTCCGAATTTCATGAAGAAATAGAGGAATTGGATGTGATAATGCAGAGAAAAACCGTGTTTTTTTTCACGACAAATGTCGTTGACGTCACTCACGCTAAGTAGTCCAGTCCCCAGGGTTTTGAGGTTGAAAGTTTTATAGAAATTGTTGACTCACTTAATTTTCATGTTTTTGAGAGTGCTGAACACGAATCTGACGATTGCAACCAGAACACATTTAATCGAAAGTAGGTATACAAACATTTAATAAATACATGGGTAATAACAAATTACTTCATTACTTTCAATTTATAATTCAGAGGCCATATACAAAATATTAGGTTAAACTATTGTAATATAATGTGTGGATAATTACTTTAAAATATCTTTTCTGGTCGCTAACTCATTTTTCTTGCTTTGGGCGCTTTTGGGGGGCCCCTGGGGTTCTGCATCAGGCAGAGGACTGACAATGGAAGGGCTTCATGAATGGTAGAGCTGGCTCGTGCATATATGGCCCAAAAAAAGCAAGATTGCTGGGAATAGTTGCTACCATTCTCCAGGCAGAAGTACATGCCATAAGCTCTTGTACCAACAGACTTTTGGGTCTTCGAGTTAATGGAGCAACAATCTATATTCTATCAAATAGTTAAGGGGTTAAGACGCTGGTCTCTTTTACAATTTCCTCGAGGCTGGTGCGGGAGTGCTTGGCTAACCACTGTACCCCTGCCAATAACAATACAGTTACATTGGTGTGGTGCCCTGGGCACCAAGGAGTTGAGAGGAACGAAAAAGCTGACATTCTGCTAGGAAAGGTGCTGCTCCTCTTCCAGTGGATCCAGAACCCTTTCTGGGGACTACAGAGAACTTTCTTAGGAGGGAGCTTTCCAAGTTGGAGAGCGATAAGCCTGCTGGTTCTGTGTTTGGGGTCAGAGGCAGGCAAAGCAATTTATTGATTTCTCCAGGAAGAGAGCTAACAAGCTGCTTAGCCTAGGAAGAAAGGAGATACGTATAGTAACGGGGCACTGCCCACTTAGATACCATCTCCACAAAATGGGCAAATTTGACACGGCCCTCTGCCTGTACTGTGTGCCATAGGATGAAACTGCGTGTCACGTGATCTGCCACTGCCCTGTGCTGGCAAAACGGTTTTCTTACCTGGGGACAGGCTTCCATTGATCCTCGGATTATTAAAACGGGAGATGTTCAGACTCTCCTCTCATTCGCCAAAACTGACGATTGACTCCATGCTTTCGTGAATCGTCTGGACAATAATCTGGATGATGGAGTCGTCTAATTCCTCATCTTTATCAGAGTCGCTCATAAAATTCTGGATTTTTGTCACATTCTCCGTCACAGAATGTACAGAGTGGAGTGGTGGACGAAACAAACACCACTTCCCGCAACCACGTCTCCACGTGCTGGTTATTGTGGACCCCAGGGAAAAATAGTCGAATTTCGGCTCGCAATTTTGCTCGTACTCCTAGACCAAATTTTAAGTTCGAGGAACCCGTTCAACGCAGAATTAAATCCTATTACAGAATGAATAGAGCTATCTTTTCGATATGATGCGTGCTTTCTGAGTTATAAGCGAAAAACTATCTAAGTTTTTCGCCATTTTCTCAGGCCAGCGGCGAGAAAATTTGGTTGCAAACGTCAGATTTTTGTTTAGTACCTTCGAAAACGTGGAAATCAAGTGAAACAACAACTTCTATAAACCTTTTCTTCTCTGGGAACTGGACTAATAATTCTCAGCCGATTTTAATGATTTTTATTTCGTTGGATCCCGATTTTCTAATTTCTTAGTTGTGCTATAAACCACAGAAATTTTGCTTTTGCAAGGGGAATAAAGAGGGTAACAGTCAATCCTATCAATTTTGGTTCATTATTAAAAAATATTTCTGCTCATTAAATTTCCATTATGAAATGAAAACGAATTTTTTTTCTATTAATTTTGTTAACATAACTCAGGTCATAATTCCCAACCAATTTTCGTGTTTCTTATTTCGATTCCAATTATTCAGTAGTTATCACTGAAATATTTTCATTTTAAATAAATAATGATATTTTTTTTCTCTTTATCTAATAAAGTTTTGACAATTTCTATCAGGTGGGGACGGCGGTGAAGCCACACCAGCTCCTGAAGGCGGTTAGTACATACTTTAATTATACTTGTATTTATTAAACATACTTGTTCGTTAAGTATCCAAGTATACAGGGATTCGACTGATTGTGGCAAAGAAAAATTGGGTGAAAGTGCATGTGAAGAGGAGCTAAATGCCACCAATCTCACTTGATTATCTCAACCCGAAGGTTTTTTATTTTTAAGAGAAAACTATGTCCTTTATAACTCTTGCCGCACTTGAGATAACACAAGACTCGTTCTTGACTCCGAAATTGTGTAGGGGCCAATTGTTTTTTTTCGCATTTATGCTCGAATTTCACCATGAAGTCGGTATGGAATCACAAAGTTAACATTACCATTAAAAAGCTGTTTTTTCCCGCAATTTGACAGCATTTGCGAGTTTTTTGGTGATGCAGTTAACCCAAGAGTATTTTCAGGAACTTAATTTTGTAATAATTTTCACTGGCATTTGTTTTGCCCCTCCTTAAAGCTGACATTTTATTGTACATTTGTTCTTTTTTAAACCGGTTTGATTGCAAGTTACCAACCAGTATTCTTGCTAGTCACTTTAAATCTTCCTCTTTATCAGATACTAGTTTAATGGCCCTACTACGCAGGTTAAGAAGAAATAGGTGAATAACACAATGAGGGAGTATAATAACAATATGCAAAGTCAAAAAATCGTATATCCCAAATCCCCGAGGAGAGGACCACGTATTCCCCCTGCTGGGGCCCTCCTTCCTTCACTGGCGGGGTCGGGGGAGGAGGGAGCAGGTTTGTTTCCACCCGCCCAGCGTTACCACCCCCTGAAACATCGATATACTCTGATAAGCTCGTCTTTATATAGTGTGATAGTTGTGTTGTTCAGGTTTTGCAGAGAATCTTTCATCCTATTTTGTCCCCAGCTCAGGTGCGAGCTTAACTTCACGAAACTCCATGGACTTCCACCGAGTGACAACTGCTCTGTTGGCTGTCTGGAGGGATTCGAGGCTCAGATTTCATTAGAAACTTAGGAAGCATGTCTGAGAACGAACCAATTTAGTACTAATAGTTCGAAAGATGTGTGGGGACATATCTGTGTTAGAGATGATGAGTTATAACTCTCAGGCAAGAAAGCCACACCTCCAGTCAGAGATCAGTGGCTTAACAGAAGCAGGCAGTAGGGTTTGAGCTGTCAACCATCGCAATGGTGTAGCATAAATTACACCTTTCCTCAAAGAAAATGCTATTCACATCCAGTAAAGATTACACATTTGCAGTACATGTTAACAACGCATTCAACTGTCACCAAATTTTAATGACATGTCCAGATAATAGGTTGGAGGCCACAAGCCAGAAATCTGTATCCAATAATTTTCATCACTTTATTCTGAATTAGTAGAGTAACAGAAGGTTCTTGAAAGTATTTTGAAAAAAAGGTGGATAATAAGAATGCAATTTATAATTAACTAGTTTAAAGGCCGTGCCGTGGGAGTATAAAAACAATACGCGAAGTCAAAAAATCCTATATTCCAAGTCCCTGAGGAGGGGAGCACGTCGGTTGCCCTGGGAGACGCTCCGCCCCGCTGGGGCCCTCTCCCCTTAACTGGCGTGGTCGAGGGGAGAGTTCCACCAGCCCAGCGTCACCACCCCCTGAAAAACGGATATACTCTGACAGTTTCGTCTTTATATATACGATTAATTAAACGTCATGATGGATTCTTTCAGGTGGAGATAGCGGAAGTTGCCCTACCGACACTACTACTACTACAGCAGCACCTGGTTTGTACTCTACTTTTCTGTTATGTATATTTTAAAAATAGGTCCTGTTTTATTAGTGACTTTTCAAAGAGAATGAAAATCATCAATTGTTGAGATTTGGATGGATGGCTCGTAAGAAAATCCGTTCTAGTTACCTAGAATCTAGATTTTAACACATTTATATGTACACAGAGTATGTTTCCTAATTGTCTCGTACCATCAACTCTTTCCCCTAGTCGCAGGGCTCAATGAATCATCAAAACTGTTTACAAAATCACTTTACAAAGTCAAAATCTTTAATCGCGACCCATACTTGCTTATTTAATGATTCTTCACTTGGAAGTAGAGGGGGATCTCCATCATACACAACTAAATCACGGCATACCAGTAAACCCAAGGACTAGACGAGCCTAGATGTGCCACACCCAATTTGCCACAAGTTTTCAACAACTGTTCAGATAAATTTCCATGTTATTTAAGCGTAATGTTGTGCCCGTAGATTGCGCATTTTGCTAAAGTGTCTACTACTTGATTAGCAGTTTTTATTTAAGAAGATCCTACTAATCCTAACAAACCCTACTAATCTAATAACCAATATCGAATAACGTTAAATTTTCAGGAAAAAACACCATGTCGATTTAAATGCTCTAGTTTCATCTGTAGCTATTGCGCATATGGAAACGTGAAATTCTTCAACAAGCCTAATTATCACATTGTTCATCCGATTTCAATGAAATCGTAAGGGAATGTGTGAATTAAACGGCAGATGGTCCCCTAAGAGTTCCATCGCTTTGAAATCAATAAATCAGTCTGTGCATGCGCAATCGTGAAATCCTCGTAAGAAGCCTAATTTTGGTTTATTATTCAATAATAAACCATTGTAATATCTCTTGAAAAAAAAAAAAAAATTCTAACCCTCCCTGAAAATTTCATGGTTTACGTTTCAAAGGGTGTAGAATCCGAATCTGCAATAAAAATTTTTCCGTTCGTACGCCGTACGCACGATTTCTCCCAAACGGCTGAAGCAAAAAAGCTGAAATTTTCAGGAAAAATCCATGTTGGTCCGGCGACGCCCCAATTCTTGAGCCAGCTCTCTCACTTAATTTAAATTGCCCTTTAAGGGTTGTCAAAGTTTTGTATAATCCCTAAAAACCTCAAAAAAAGTCGAGGCGGCCTAAATTTAGACTCTTTTCGAAGAACTGTCCACGAGGAATCGAATGAGCCCATGCCCAAGTCCGTAGATCAAACCATTCCTGATTTGTGACCCGATTTATGGTGGCAACATTTGCGTTATTTTGGTTTATTATTGTTTTTGTTTTGATAACAGTAACCTAGTGACGTAGTGATGCAGTAATGTGGATACTGGAGTAAACTCCTAAAAGACTTTGTAGCCGATACACGGGTTGAAGCATTCTGATAACCATTAAAAAAAACGCTGCAAATTATTTCACTGGGGTTTATTATTCAATTGGCTTGCGTTCATGATTTGAATTTCTACTAAGCTTTGGAGTGTGCGTGTTTCACAGGTGATAGAGCGATTATTGAATTTCAGGAGGCACACAAATATGATCAACTGATCAATCCAAATAGGTATTTTGGTTGAGAACAGATTTACGTGCTCTACGCATATCAAAATGCTTCAACCCGTGTATCGCCTATAAACCCTTTTAGGAGTTCACTCCAGTATCCACATCCACTACATCACTAGGTTACTGCGATCAAAACAAAAACAAAAAAAAAAACGCCGTTGTTTCTGTTTCGATCGCAGTAACCTAGTGATGTAGCAAGGGCGGTCCCAGGGGGGTTATGACCCCCCAAAAAGTTTAATTTTATGGTTTATAATAAGCTTATATTGCAAACACACTTTTTTCACACATGAATTAAACTGAGTCTTTAGGTAAGGACTTAGCTTTGGTTTGACCAGAAAATGTATTACATTTTCTAATAATGACC
Organism: Creontiades dilutus; assembly: GCA_031894815.1. NCBI lineage: Eukaryota > Metazoa > Arthropoda > Insecta > Hemiptera > Miridae > Creontiades > Creontiades dilutus. Next base: position 157,738 of record JAVIWC010003462.1, on the reverse strand, counting down.
CCCCCCCCCCCCCCCCAAATATAAGCCTAGGACCGCCCTTGTGAAGTAGTGAATGTGGATGCAAATGTTTGCAGCATAAGATCATGCCATACATTGGGAATGGTTTGAGCTACAGACCTGGGGAGGGGCTCATTCGATTCCTCATGGAAAGTTCTTCAAAAAAAGTTCACATTTAGGCCGCCTTGGTTTTTTTGGAGGTTTTTAGGGATTTTACAAAACTTTGACAACCCTTAAAGGGCACTCTAAATTAAGTGAGAGAGCTGGCTAAAGAATTGGGGCGTTGTCGGACCAACATGGATTTTTTTTTTTTTTTTTTTTTTCAAGACCGCATACAATGGTTTATTATTGAATAATAAACCAAAATGGACTCACTATACCTACAAATGAATTTCTATTAATTTTCCTCCTCCTGCGTGGAAAAAACAATTACTTTGAGTGAAAATATTGTACCTAATAATTGATTATTCACCCTCAACATTTTGTTTCAGGATCTTGTTGAACACTGTCACATTCAGGCCGTGCAATATCAACGCCGCTGCCACGTTAGTAAGAAACTACATCAAATCTCGGTTCATCCTCCTCCGCCTCATCTAATCGTAGGAACCATCTTCGAAGCGTCTCATTTCAAAATTCAGTCATCGATCTGAACCCACCGATTTCGTTACTTGTTATCGCTTCATTCACCAGGCACCGATTGACAAGTTCACACCGAAACATTCTACTTTAGTTTTGTAAAATACAATATACTGAAATATAGGTCAACTTACTACGATTTTGCGGTTTTTATTCATATTCCCAATATTTGAATGTTCGTTAAATGAGCTTTGATCGAAAAATCTGACTTGGATGAGGAGTAAAGTTTTCATTTTCTTGAGAGATTTACAATTGACATCACCTTAATGGGAGAGAAATAAATTATTAGGCAACGTTTTATTTCAAAAGTCCGACAAGATTTGCATTTCACGTCACTATTACTTATAAATAGAAACGTACTCGAACGTACACACCTCAAAAGAATTGAGGATCACTAAATGAACTGATCACAGATTCCACATTGTTTTATATTGGTCATATTTTACTTTTTGGTTTATTATTCAATAATAAACCATTGTAATCGCTTGAAAACAAAAATTCTAACCCTCCTGAAAATTTCATGGTTTACGTTGCAATGGGTGTAGAATCCGAATCTGGAATAAAAATTTTCCGTCCGTACGCCGTACGCAATTTCTCCCAAACGGCTGAAGCAAAAAGCTGAAATTTTCAGGAAAAATCCACGTTGGTCCGGCGACGCCCCAATTCTTGAGCCAGCTCTCGCACTTAATTTAAAGTGCCCTTAACGGGTTGTCAAAGTTTTGTAAAATCCCTTAATACCTCAAAAAAGTCAAGGCGGCCTATATTAGTACTCCTTTTGAAGAAAACTCCACGAAGAATCGAATGAGCTCTTTCCCAGATCCGTAGGTCAAACCATTCCCGATGTATGGTGCCAATATTCGCGTTATTTTGGTTTATTATTGTTTTTGTGTTGATATCAGTAATCTAGTGATGTTAGTAATGTGGATACTGGAGTGAACTCCTAAAAGGCTTTGTAGCCAATACAAGGGTTGAAGCATTCTGATAACCATAAAAAACGCTGCAAATTCTCCAATTTTTGGGGTTTATTATTCAATTGGCTTGCGTTCATGATTTGGATTTCTACTAAGCTTTGGAGTGTGCGTGTTTCACAGGTGATAGAGCGATTACTGAATTTCAGGAGGTATGCATAGAGCACGTAAATCTGGTCTCAACAAAAATAGGTACCTATTTGGATTGATCAGTTGATCATATCTGTGTGCCTCCCGAAATTCAATAATCGCTCTATCACCTGTGAAACACGCACACTCCAAAGCTTAGTATAGATTCAAATCATGAACGCAAGCCCAGTGAAAGAATTTGCAGCGTTTCTTCCTTTTATTTACCTTCTAAGAAACACATTTTGAGAGGTGAAAACAATCTTTTGAAGTGTGACCAGAACGTGCTACTGTAAAAACAAGAAAATGGCTAAGACAGGAATGTCTCAGCTGCCACCTCCTATGCTCACGAGCGAATTCGACTCTGGCAGCTTCATGGCGGTTCGTAAGACGGGACAACGAGCCTTCAGCCTATTCCGAACAGTCTGGTCAGACACCCTGGTTCCAGGACTCCTACTCAAGTAATTTTGGAGTTCTCTAGCCGTGGAAAATCGATTTCTAAGACAATTTATCCTTAAAAATCGGTCTTCAGTGAGGGAAGGAGCCCTTGGACGACCTGGCTCGGGTCTTCGGTTGAATGACCCTGTCTCCTCATACCGCTGCCAAAGCCTAGAAATCACGTATTGGCTTACCGCAAGACGCCGAGCAACATTGCGTTGATAACAGCCTTCTTCCAGCAGTGTGGCTGCTCTACACACATCGACTTCTGAAAGAGATCGTCTAAGGATGGCCCCAGCCTCCATGGGTCACAAAATGAAAAGAAAAAGGTGTTCTAGTTCTCAAACCTTGGCTCTCTTTGACCGCACAATAGATTCTTCTTACAATATTACTCTTAAATACCCTCAGTCTACTTCTCATCCTCAGCTCTCATGGTCCAAGCCTCGGACCCATAACAGACCACAGGCCGCATCAGTCTCACAGTGCAAAGAAACCATAAAAACCTCTAAACTGTTTGTGAGTTTTTTGAAAACTCAATGTACTAGGGACATTCTAGCAAACAATACTCCAACATACCTCATGTGAGTTAATATAATTTCTCTCTCTTATATCCTTTCACTTACACGCAATATCGTAAAAACATCCGATAGCTTAAATAACTTTTTCCTCTAACATTAAGCTCTCCTATTTTGTCTGTTGCAAACCTCTTGAAAGTGCACAAATAAAAGTGCGAAACGTTGGAACGAAAAATCAAGTGTTTTCAATCCACTTGGCCCCAACTTAATACACTTTTGAAATCTCCGTTTTCTAATCAACTGTGCAAAGATATACACAGCCTGTAGATAGAGTCGAAATTAAACATGAGCAACACTTGCTCCTAAAGAGTATGACTATGACTCACATTCATAAAGCTACCTCTCAATAAGTATTTAGAAGAACACAATTACGTACGGTACCTATTCACCCAAATAAGCTACATGAATCATTTTCGTGGTAGATCGCCTCACTTGCGTCAAACTTCTATTGTTGTAATTATCGAATAAAAGTCAATTAAACTCTACACGACTGTAATTATACATTTTCCGTGGCTCCGATAGAATTTTAATGAGCTCGCGAGTGGTAGGGGGTACGTATGTTTCAATATAGAGCTCATACATCTTTCAAAGCAACTAGTCTTTCGTGGATTCCACTCAAGTCAACATGAGGTCTAACTTGGCTATCGTTTCTGTTTTCCTGGCCGCCACCTTTGCAGGTAAGTTCACATTCTGCACCAATATACATACTATCTGACAGACAAGCAGCACTATAGGCTATTTCTGCCTTCTCGGTAACTTCAAAGCTGACTTGGAGTTGCCTAAACTCCCTCAAGGCTGCAGCCCAGGGCAACAAACTGACGCTGCTATGGGTGCCAGGTCGTGACGGAATAGAGGGCAACGAGGAAGCTGATCGCCTTGAGTCCAACCCAATCGGACCTGAACCCCAACTAGGGGTTACCAAGAGTTATATAACTCAACAGGTTCAGAAATGGGAGGACAAAACAACAGAATACTGGCACAACACTCCTAAGCAGAGGCAAGCCAAGCGGTTCCTCTCTATTTCAAGGAAACGCGCAAAAGCCCTTCTATCATTGAGGCGCAAAGACCTTCGCAAACCAGTGGGTCTTCTTACTGGCCACTGCCCCCTAAAGTGGCCCACACATTATCCAACCGTCGGCCGACAATCGGGACTGAAGGTGGGGGGAACCCAACCGCTTGATGTCGGGTGGTTCTAGTCATCCAACGGGCCTGACGGTTGGGTCCCTTCCACACACCGTCCAACTCAGGTGCGAGTGCGGAGAGGGGGTCGTCTTTCGGCACCCCCCACCTCCGATTATCGGCCGACGGTTGGATAGTGTGTGGGCCGCTTATGGTACCACCTAAACAAAATGGGTAAGGAAAGGACAGTAGAATGCCGGCTCTGCTGCGAAGAGGCGGAAACAGCAGAACACATCCTGTGAAATTGTCCTGCTGTTGCATCAACTAGATTCCGGCATTTCGGGAAGGGTGCCCTAACACCCACTGATATTGCCTTGGAAACGCCTGAGAACCTCCTACACTTTGTGAATGAAGAGGTTATTAATAAGGTTTTGAATTAAAATGGGGACAGCGTCAAAATAGATCCTAGCGGTCTTAGTGACCAAGGGCTCCTCCCATCCCTTATTGGGAAAAAAACCTCTTACCTCAGCATCAATTTGGCTTTAGAGCCAAATGCAAGTACATAGAGCTAACTAATGTTTTGAAGAAGCGTAGGAGCGAAATTGCTAAATTTCTGGGCGTATCCCAAGCCTTCGATGAGATGTGGCATGAAGGTCTGCTTAACAAGTTGCGAGGTTGTTGTCTCATCGGTTTTGTGATATAGGTATTCTTTTCTACTTCACCAACGGATTTTTCAGAGTAAAAGTGGAGGATGAGTACTCAATGCTTGAAAGATGATTACATCAAAACTGGGGTGCCAGAAGGCAGTGTTCTGGGACCTTTGTTATTATTGCTGTACATTTAGGACGTGTCTCAAAAGAAGGAATTACTATAGCAACATTTGCGGGTGATACTGCAATCTTAGCTGTTTCAGATTCAGTAGAGGACTCACCAAGAGAGCTGCAGGAAGCAACAACTGCGGTTAATGAGTGGGTTAAAAAATGGAGACAAAAGCTAAATGAAACCAAATCCCCCCCATGTCAATTTCACCAACAAAAAGGTTGAAGCAATACGGAACCAACATCCCCTACGCAAATTCTGCCAAATACTTGAGTGTGGAAGGAGCGTGTGAAGAAAAATAGGAAGAACTTACTATCAATTCAGGAAAATGTATTGGCTGATGGGTCGATAATCGCTACTTAACATCCACAACAAAGAGCTGCTGTTCAAGATAGCTGATGCCTGCATGGACCTATGGAATTCAACTATGGGATGTACTGCCAAAACAATAATAAAATGATCCAAACCTACAAAAATAAAGTACTTCAGGCAATCGTTAATGCTCCGTGGAACGTGAGGAATGACGAACTGCATAGAGAGCTTCAGGTAGGGACTATCAATGAGATAATTGAAAAATTTGGCACAAGCATACGAAGCCAGAAGCTCCCCATCTGGTGGATAACTCACAGCAAGTTTGGCGTTTTAAGAGGAGCAAGCCATTTGGCCTCAGATGCTGGTCTCCAGCTTCGGATTTGAATTGTAAGATGTGTTGTGGTACTGACACCATCCTGTGATGAGTTCGAAGTGTATTTGTGCGAACTGGATAGCTAGATAGTTAACTACACACTAACGTAGAATCGTAACTAGCTGTTATGTAAATAAAACGCTTGGAGAAAAAATTAATTGTGTGGACAAGGACTTAAACTCCGAATTCTGTCGAAATATTGATGATTTTGGGCAGCAAAATTTTATTTATATAACATGATTTACCTACCTATTTACGGACTAAGTCACTCGCGACGAAGTTGTGGAAACCCATTTCAAATAAAAACGGAGCAAGATGGAACGTTGTCTGTATTTCCACGAAAGTAAAGAGTTACAGTGTTAAATCGATTTCTACGGTTAGGTCATCATCAGTAACATACATGAACTGAAAGTACATCACGGAAAGCATATCTTATGTAGGATCAAGTGAGAGGAGATTGAATCCTATTGGCTCAAGGAAGTGAAAGGGGCGGGGAGGACCAACCAATGCCACTCAAGGCTTACTAAGTGAAAGGGGCACAAATAGTATCATTATGGAGAGGCGGAGCCAAACTTATTGCAAGAAAGAACCCAATAATGGTGAAATATTTTGAGGAATGACATCATTTAAAAAATTTTCCTAACCTATCACTCTTAACAATTTCGAATTTTTCCTAGCACATCCAACATACCTCCCTTTGGGCAAAAGTGAGGAAATTCCACATATTGCCTGTTTGTCAGATCAAAACTAAAGCTATGATTGGATTCATTCAGATGACTTGCAAAGGCAGAATCACCTTTGTTGTCCCTGAAATCCTTTTCATGCTCTTTTATTCGTTCCCTAAATTTCCTACCAGTTTCACCACTCAAGCCCACATGAACATTTTAGTTTATAAACCCCACTTTTATCCTGAACGTTAATTTTATCCTTAACCGAACCCAAAGAAGATTTGAGATTATTTTTATTCTTAAACCCAACGTTGAAACCCGTTGTGATGTACTTTCGTCGAAATCGATTTAACACTGTAACTCTTTACTTTCGTGGAAATATAGACAACGTTCCATCTTACTCCGTTTTTATTTACCTATTTACGTTCAAAAGGTGAAAATAAGCTCACTATTACAACGTACCTATCTATCATTATTTCTTCGATTGCTTAGTAATACGAGTCGACAAAGGAGAACAATGTAAAACTCGAATCGGGCAAGTCATTAGGTTTAAATGGTAGCTTATATAAAACGAGGCAGATCATTAACGTTCTGACGTTATATACTCATTATTAAAGTGACTACAGGTAGAAATTAATTGAAATCTAAACTCGGGGGGATAATGGGTGGTTTTAGTTTGATTATCGACAGGTCTTTGTTGAAAAACGTCAAATCCAACAAGCGTCATTTTCTCAAGTTGTGTTGGCCCATTCTCAAGTTGTAGTCACACAGACATACGCAGGGGAAAAACTACAAGATAATCTCATAAATTCAAACAAATCCTTTTCAACAACCCAAATCCCACGGTTTACATCAATTTAGATTAAATTTTCAGGAAATGTGCGGGTTAAAACGTAGAAGGTCCTCTGTGAATTTAACTCTTCAGAAATCAATGTGTCAGTCTCTACATGCACGTGATATCCACTAAGGAATATTTCCTCTGGTTCTAGATGTCTCCAATCGCACTCAAATTTTCATTGTAGAACGGTCTGATAATCTCAAATCAATTATATCAGATCTTATCGTCGCTCTATTCGTTATAGAATTAGTTTGACAGACCCACAATAGAAGTCTACCAATTTTTTAAGCTTGTGTCCCATAGCATTCTTGTCCATGAATCGCAAGCTTATATTCTTCATATTTTAGGACCATTTAAAACATTTAAATGGCCAACATATCACATTTCAATATATCCATTGATACTTGGAAGGGAAAGCTATGAGCCACGTTTTTTCTTGTTTGCAATGGTTAAATCTTACACAGAGCACTGCACTATCATACTATTCACGACCTGTATGGGCTAAGTTGAAATAAAACCTAAAGCTTCCCTGCCTTTGGTAGTGAAGAAGCAAAATATTATCAACATGACTGTGAATCGCAAAGAAAAACTGCTTATTTGAGCACAAGATTGTGTTTTGTTTCAGGAAGCGTAGTGCAAGGAGCTCCAACTGCTGCAGAGAGTGGACAGGTTGAAGGTGCTGAATTAGGTGAACCTGGAGATGTTACCACTTCGAAAGTGACGTCAGAATCTGCATCAAGTCCTGCAGAAACTACAAAACTTGATGATGAATCATCGAGCGCCCCTCCACCAGCAGACATAGGTAGCACCTCATCTTCAGGTAATGTTACACAATCTTCGGAGTCGTCCTCAGCTACACCGGAAGTTTCAAGTGAATCTGGTGATGTTCTTATTTCAGAATCGCCTTCAGAATCTGCATCAAGTCCTGCAACAGAACCCCTTCCACCTGCAGATATTGGTAGCACCTCATCTTCAGATGTTGAAAGCAAATCTTCAGAGTCGTCCTCAGCTACACCGGAAGTTTCAAGTGAATCTGGTGATGTTCACACTTCAGAATCTGCATCAAGTCCTGCAACAGAACCCCTTCCACCTGCAGATATTGGTAGCACCTCATCTTCAGATGTTGAAAGCAAATCTTCAGAGTCGTCCTCAGCTACACCAGAAGTTTCAAGTGAATCTGGTGATGTTCACACTTCAGAATCTGCATCAAGTCCTGCAACAGAACCCCTTCCACCTGCAGATATTGGTAGCACCTCATCTTCAGATGTTGAAAGCAAATCTTCAGAGTCATCCTCAGCTACACCGGAAGTTTCAAGTGAATCTGGTGATGTTCACACTTCAGAATCAGCATCAAGTCCTGCAACAGGACCCCTTCCACCTGCAGATATTGGCAGCACCTCATCTTCAGATGTTGAAAGCAAATCTTCAGAGTTATCCTCTGCTGGAAGCATACATAGTGATGAACAAGCTGAAAAAGGTGGAAATGATGTTGAGACATCATCCAGCGACACTCCAGATCAGAATTTTACTTCTGACAGTTCAACCAACTCGTCACTCTCCGATTACACGGATATTGCCATAATTGGAATAGTTTCAATTTTGTACTGATATCCAAACCATGCAATATCATCAGATAAGCTTGGTTAATGATACACGTAGGTGCTAGAAACGTTTATCCGAATAAATCTGGTACCTCGTACTTACCTATGTATAGATGAGCACGAATATAATATAATATATTATTATGTTGAGTAGTTATAGTTATGATAAGTGCACATTGTTTGACACATAACAGTAAGCGTACATAATAATGAAGTAGAGTAGGTATATAAGGGGACAAGACTGTGGGTAGGTAGGTACATATTTATACCGTTATAACTGTAGTGAAATGTAACTTTTCTTCATTAGGTACCAAGTGTTCAATTCGTCTATTACTCGTACTTACAGGTGGCAATAGCCCTTAAATTAGACCCATTATTTTTAAATGGTATAGGGTGATTCTCAATTAGTCTGATTATTTTCACTAGTCGAATTAAGTTTCATGATTATGTCAAGAAAGATATAACTTTTGTTAATTAAGTTTACTCATTTTAAATTAAGTTGATAAGTTTAATTGAATGAATTACATTTTCGAATTAATGCATTTATACTGCAACGGATATTACTGAAATAAAATACGTACATCATTGTCTGATTCTTTCATTGTCGAAGCCAACTCCTACCCTCAATACCGGAATCGAAAATTATGCATTCCACTAGATAGGTACATAGGTAACTTAAGTAAGGATACTATTCGTAAACATCAAAATATGACTGTAACATACAGAAAAAACGCTGCAAATTCTTTCACTGGGGTCTATTATTCAATGATTCATGATTAGAATTTCTACTAAGCTTTGGAGTGTGCGTGTTTCACAGGTGATAGAGCGATTATTGAATTTCAGGAGATATGCATAGAGCACTTAAATCGGTTCTCAAACAAAATGAATATTTGGATTGAGCAGTTGATCATATTTGTGTGCCTCCTGAAATTCAATAATCGCTCGATCACCTGTGAAACACGCACACTCCAAAGCCTAGAAGAAATTCAAATCATGAACGCAAGCCAATTAAGTAATAAACACCAGTGAAAGAATTTGCAGCGTTTTTTTCAAAAGCGATTACAATGGAAAAATATTCTATTTGAAAATTTTAAATTTCGTAAGACGGAGCATGCATATCAGAATGCTTCAACCCGTGTATCGGCTATAAACCCTTTTAGGAGTTCACTCCAGTATCCACATTCACTACATCACTAGGTTACTGCGATCAAAACAAAAAAAAAAACTCGTTTTTTTTGTTTTGTTCGCAGTAACGCAGTGATGTAGTGAATGTGGATGCAAATGTTGGCCGCATAAGATCATGCCATACATCGGGAATGGTTTGAGCTACGGACCTGGGAGGGGCTCATTCGATTCCTCATGCAAAGTTCTTCAAAAAAAGTCCACATTTAGGCCGCCTTGACTTTTTTTTGAGGTTTTTAGGGATTTTACAAAACTTTGACAACCCTTAAAGGGCACTTTAAATTAAGTGAGAGTGCTAGCTAAAGAATTGGGGCGTTGTCGGACCAATATTGATTTTTCCTGAAAATTTCAGATATTTTGCTCCAGCCGTTTGGGAGAAATCGTGCCTATGGCGTACGAACGGAAAAATGTTTATTGGAGATTTGGATTCTACACCCTTTGAAACGTAAACCATGACAATTTTCAGGGGGTTAACATTTTTTTTTTTTTTTTAGCTCAAAGCGATTACAATGGTTTATTATTGAATAATAAACCAAAAGCTGTACTGGACATGTCTGCTTCTGAATGTGTGATCCTCAACTGTCAAGGGTAATGAGATAACAATAGTCATTCGAACAGTATGTTTTAATTAGGTATCTCGGCAAATATAAAAAAATAAATTCATTCTTGACTACCCCAAAAATCTACAGTCTTTTAATGGCACTGACTGATAAGGTGAACGTGGTTGTGGCTCTTTGCATCGGAATACAAAATTACTTCTGCGGCAACTCGGGCGTTCATGAGCCAGCTTTGCAAATATCGACGAACTCGGGTTTGAGGGAGGCGCCACCCACGAGGAAGCCGTCGATGTCAGGCTGCTTGGCCAAATCTTTGGCGGTCGCTCCGGTGACCGAGCCGCCGTAGATGATCCTGGCGGATTCGGAGACAGCCACGGACACTTCGTCTTTCAACCATTTGCGGAGGATGCAGTGAACTTCTTGCGCCTAAACGATAGAAAAGAGGTGGGTCAGTAAAGAGGAGGAACATTGGCAAGTACAAATATCTGTAGTGAAGTGTTAGTCCAGTCATATTAGACAATTTTTTTGCCAAACATTGCAAAAAGTACTGTAAACTTCCTTTTTGAATATGTTGTTAGGATTCACCCAGATAGTACGAATCTAGATTTGCAGGCCTGAAAACCGCAAGCGACGGGAGTTACAGCCGAAAAACCACGAAATTTTCGCACTGTTTTCAGTTTTTCGCGAAAAAGTCACCAAAGGAGCCTTTTGATGAGAAAAGTCTCTCATCCTTTGTTAAACTAGATAAAATTTGCTACAATTTGAGACGTAATTGGACTCTGTAGCTCCATTAGTTCCAGAGGTACAGCTCTGCAAATATTGACAAATTTTTCCAAAAAGTGAAAATTTTAACTTTTGGTCTATTTTCGACCGATATATTGGTGTAAATAGTCATTCTACAGTAAACTTGTGAGGAATGAAGTTGTAGGACATTTAATTACCTTCATTTAAAAAAATCCTACAGAGTGGGGATGGGCAGCCTCAGACCAGGGTCTGCTTCCCATCCCCATGATGCAGGCTGCAGCTCCTCCGCTCCTCCTCAAAAGCTTATCCTGCAAGTACAGGAAGGGTTGCTTCGGTTCCTACTCTTGCAGGATGGCAGGCCTCAAGTGCTCCGCTCTATGCAAGCATTGTGAAGGCAGAGAGTGCACAAACACTCCTCCCATCGAGGAGCTAACCTCTGTTGGAAATTCCTCATCCACGTCCTCCTCATCTAGCTCCTCGATGGGAGGAGTGTTTGTGCACTCTCTGCCTTCACAATGCTTGCATAGAGCGGAGCACTTGAGGCCTGCCATCCTGCAAGAGTAGGAACCGAAGCAACCCTTCCTGTACTTGCAGGATAAGCTTTTGAGGAGGAGCGGAGGAGCTGCAGCCTGCATCATGGGAATGGGAAGCAGACCCTGGTCTGAGGCTGCCCATCCCCACTCTGTAGGATTTTTTTAAATGAAGGTAATTAAATGTCCTACAACTTCATTCCTCACAAGTTTACTGTAGAATGACTATTTACACCAATATATCAGTCGAAAATAGACCAAAAGTTGAAATTTTCACTTTTTGGAAAAATTTGTCAATATTTGCAGAGCTGTACCTCTGGAACTAATGGAGCTACAGAGTCCAATTACGGGTCAAATTGTAGCAAATTTTATCTAGTTTAACAAATGATAAGAGACTTTTCTCATCAAAAGGCTCCTTTGGTGACTTTTTCGCGAAAAACTGAAAACAGTGCGAAAATTTCGTGGTTTTTCGGCTGTAACTCCCGTCGCTTGCGGTTTTCAGGCCTGCAAATCTAGATTCGTACTATCTGGGTGAATCCTAACAACATATTCAAAAAGGAAGTTTACAGTACTTTTTGCAATGTTTGATGTTTTAAATGACTGGCCTATGTGTCACAGGTGGTGGAATGGATAACTGCCCCTTCAAAGGGTGAGGCGATAATGCCTGCAACACCCAGAGGACATCCCAGAAGCTATAAGACGTCAGGTTTATGCTCAGGAGTAGAATTTCAATGGCGGCGATTTGGGATGTTTCCATTGTCGTGATTGCATTTTCGTTTCCGGGGTAACGTAGTGGCACCACGTTAAAACTACACTTGGGTGGACAACGCTTCAGATTGGATGAAGAAGAAGAAGAAGAAAACATGTTTATTAAATATTTAATTTAAGCAGAACAATGAAGGGAAAAAAACATGACACTATCACGGCTGTGAACTTGATGTCCGTCTGCTGGGAGTACTCAAGCCGTCAAAACGTCCATTAATTGATTTTAGTAATAACAGTGATTCAAGTGGCTTAAACTTCTCAAACTTAAAATTAAACTCATCACATTATCACAGATTGAGAATTGAGACCACTACTAGTTAAACTGGGCAACCAAGAAGGTGGTAGGCATACTGTGCCACCCCTAACCAATGCTCCTCATCATCCAGCAGCGTAGCCAATCTTTCCAGTGTCAGGATGCTTCTCCCCAGGTACCGCCGTCGGAACTCACCAAGCACAGAACAAGTCCCAAAAAAATGAAGGATGTTCTCCTCCGCACCCACGTTACACATTGAGCACAATCTCCTCGGGCTATCTGATCTGAAATAGGTCCCGTCGTTCAATATGATCAGCGCACCTCTCAGCTTCAGAATCCAGCGCAGGACCCATAGTGGATGCTTCTCATCTGCCAACAAATCTGCGGGTCTAGTATCAAGGTTCAGCAGAGGGTACAGGGGGTTTCTTGACTCATGGGCACCAGCTTGCATGGAATCCATCCAACCCCCACCAACCTCCTCAACCAGCATTTCCAACTGCCCTACCCACTCATCCACCCTCTCTAAGTCTACATGGAATGTGCATGCATGCCACCGAGCCAAAGCAGAAATTGCTCCGCACCATGCAACCCCGGTCCTGACAACCTCACGCGCCACCATGCTTGGGTACCTATTTGGCGGCATCTTCAGGACTCCAATCACATACCAGCAGGTGAGCGCGAGCGTGTGGACAAAAATTGGCTGGACACCCGACTCCAAATATATAAAATAATTAGGGGTATTTCTTGGCAGTCCTAAAACCAATTTAACAAAATGTCTTAGCACCTGTTCAAGAGAATTAGACATGCTGTAGCCCGCGACTTGTGCACCATAACAGAGAATTGCTCTAGCCACAGCCTTGAAAATCCTGTACTTCGCCGTAACTGGCACACAGGAACGACAGAGGAGCCCCCAATAAACGCCATTAATTGCAAGCTTTGCAGCAGCTGCCCGATCCACAAAGTGTTTCCGAAACGAGTAAACGTTGATTAAATACTTTGATGAAACCAGTTCTACGTTAACTAATTCCCCAGTCTGTTATACACTAAGCTTGCATTGACAATAGGGAGGCTTTACTGCCCACGAAATCAGGCACATGGGTGATTCTCATTTGACGGGACAATCGAGGTTTTGATTCTGACTAAAAAATTTTGTTCTCCTAAATTTATGATTTTTCTATTATACAATCTAGATGTTACTCTAATGGTATAGTGATGTACAAGCACGCATGATTTTCGTTTGTTTCCTCAAAATTCAGGTTTAAAAATTTTATAGGTTACGAGAATGGTATGTATCCATGACAATGAGCTTTGTCAACCAAATAACGATAGAATTACATAAACGATGTGTAGGTAAGGTTGAATGCGACTGATATCAGATTTCAGTTTTTCCTGACTTTGTGCTAGAACAAGTATCACATTTTAACATTAGTATTTATTTAGTATCAAATACCAAACTTGAAAAAAAAAAAAAAATGTTTCAAACAGCCATGACGGCTTTTGTGTAGCCACAACAATGAAGTTTAAAATCGCCACGACAATGAAAAATCAACATTAACCTTCTGCAATTAGGAGTCTAATGAACACTTATAGAAATTGAAACTTGCATTAAATAGAGTTTTTACATCTCTATCCCCAAATGAATGCTAAACGAATCAATAAGATTCTATTAAGAGTGATTTTCAAACCCATAACAATGAGAAGTATGAAACGTACACACATGTTTTACAAACGGCTAACTTCATTTTTGAGCCCCAACTGTATAGAAATGGCGGAAGCACGGTGTTTCCTCAAAGGGCAGGGTTACCAACGCTGAAAAAACATTTAATTGCCAAAAAAATGCCCTCATTTGAGAGAGCTACGATGATTTCCTTCAAACCCATGACAATGAGACAGAAGGTTTGGGACAAACTTTGAGCACTTGATTGGTACCGACTATCTAAAAGTTAGTCCCACTTGTAAGCGTACTAACATCCAGTAACTAATTCAAAAAAAATAGTAGTTAAAATATTTCTGATAAAACGTAAAAATTTCGGATTAAGTTCAAATTCTGACTCACGGACATACCATGACAATGAGATTAGAGGTACATTTCGATCAATTACCGGCATCACACTATATAAAGACGAGCTTATCAGAGTATATCGACGTTTCAGGGGGTGGTAACGCTGGGCGGGTGGAATTCTCGCGGGGCGGAGAGTCTCCCAGGGCAACCGGCATGCTCCCCTCCTCGGGGACTTGGAATGGACGATTTTTTGACTTTGCATATTGTTATTATACTCCCTCCCTCATTGTGTTATTCACCTATTTTTTTTTAAACTAGTGTACAATGAAGAGTAGCCGGACTTTATGACAGCCATGAGTAGGCCTAGTTAACACATAAAATCTACAAAGATAATTTCTGGAAAAAGTTGAACAGAAAATTATTTATCAATGAAGGACAGCGATTGTCCCGTTGAATGAGAATCACCCACATATTCCTCCGGAAAGGTTCACTCACCTGTTCGGGAGTGGCGGTTTTCCCAGTGCCGATGGCCCAAACGGGCTCGTACGCGATGACCACTTTGTCCCAGTTGTTGCCAATGGCGGGTTTCAGGGCGTTCATCTGACACAAGACCACTTCCTCCGTTTTGTTCGCTTCTCTTTCTTCGAGTTTTTCACCGATGCAGGCGATCACTTTGATACCCTCGCTGAGAGCGTGGGCAGTTTTATCAGCAATCAGCTATAGAAGAAACCAATAAACAGCAAATAATAACATGAATAAGTAACTCAGACCAATATACATGTAAAGAGTACGCCTTCATCCCACATATTCTACGCTTGACTTTGCGTCAATGCAGAATTGCCGCTTACTCGACAATACGGCGAATTAATCTCTACGAGAGCCTTCTGTTATCAGTGCGAATTGATTAGTGGAAGAGTAACGTGCAGGAACTTATTAGAGAGTTTTTCCTCCCCGCGGTCAGCGACCATACGGTGCGATTATGCGGTGTGATACTAGCAAAACCTAGTGGTAGTCGACTGACTTAGACCTTTCACAATGGGGCACACTGGAAACTCTGAGCTTGAAGCGGTGTGGAAGCAGTGTGGGTTCGGACCGTATGGTCTCAAGGAAGGTTTCACTGATAACAGTGTTATAGAGTTCGAAACTCTTTCAGATTCTTCGGCGATGAGGGTTTTGAGCGCATCCTACCAGGATTTTGTCCAACCATCAATCTTCTTTCCACTCCCTTTGGAGCTTGAGCTTGAATGGAGGAAGAGAAAATGACTTGGAGCACTGGGAGGACATTGTCACACAGATTTTTGTAGCAAATTAATTTACAAAAACGATACTATTCACAAGGAAAGATACTATTCACGAGGAATTGAGGGAGAAGGCGAGTGGACAAAATCCCGCTAGAGTGCATTCAGAACCATATTGCCCTCTTCACCTGAAAATCTCTCAACTCTTTCAACCTCCACAATAGTCTTTGCTTTTTTCAATTCTATTTAGTACTATTTATTAAGCAATGTTTATGATGGAAGCTGAATTGATCGGTTTATATTGCGGCAATCTGATAGACGACGACGACCTCAAAACTGCTTTTGAATGCAACCTGTTAGCCACTGGTGATCGAAATTCACCCCGATCAATGAGGAAAGTTGGTTATTTTTCTGTAGTGCAAACAGTTTTCTCTGCAATTTGGCGTTTATCTCTACATTTGTAGAACATATACATAAGGAAATCAAATGTATATAAGGAAATACATGTACGAGTATCGCAGAGTGCAGCTTGTACTGAGTACAGTAGAATGCCGAGAGATGCCGACAGTAGCACCCATTATCCGAATCAGTCAAAAGTGTAATATAGAAATTTATAACCAACTACTTTTTCAATAAAAACGAGTTTTTTTTGGGACACAATACTAATGCGAGTGACAATCGCCGTGTTGACACTAAGTTGACGTTGTGGCAACTTGCTCTGATTGAGATGTTTGTGTGAGCCAAATTTATGACTCAAGTAAACTTCGCTGGCGGCCAAATCAAAACATGGATGTCAGGTTATGATAAAGACTGTTTGACGACGGGGAGAGACACCGCAAGGAGACCACGTGACCTCTTGAAAAATTAGCATCTGCCTTTCGTTTCCCTAGGCTTGCGTTCAACACCATTTGCCACCGTGGGGAGGAAAAACTCTCTATTAAGTCAATAATTAACGACGCTAATGAAGAGAAAAGCCCCAGGATAAGGGCTTTAAATGTTGTTTTCTTTTGTTTCACAGGTGAGTGAATATTGTTTATTGATAATGTATTGTTGATTCGCTGGTATAATAATTGTTACGTTTTGTTATCAATAAATCTTTTGTTTCACAGAGAAAAACAATTATCGTCCTTATACCATCCTTCAGGAAGTAAAAACCCTTTACATACATATGATTCAGGTACATATAATGAATGGAGAGAGAAGACAAATACCTACTCTAAATAAAACCCTTTGGTTTCTGTGTCTTTTAGAAAATGGTTTCAAGCAAGATAGCCTATAATCATACTCTTCATCATGCTAAGGCTCAAATATCCGTACAATCTAAAACCATAATTGTTTCTTACATTATACAACCAAAATTGGCGATTCACGTACTCACCTGATCAGTTTCGCCAAATACATTTCGTCGCTCTGAATGACCAAGGATGACCCAGGGAGCGCCGATGTCCTTAATCATTGCAGGGCTGATTTCGCCTGAATCAGAAACGACACAGAGTTGGAGAGATAATACCATTCAGTCACTAGCCACTAGAGAATTCCTAGGAGATTCGGACACCGTGGTATCGTATCTAGTTGGTGGTGGTATCTAGGGCGAGCACAGCTCTGGTTAGCAAAAATGGTGGCGTTACCACCAACTTAGCCAAACTAGTGGTATCTCTGATCTGTATCGAAGAGTCACGTACATTTTGCTTTCACGTCACTATAGAAAACGAGCAGTCTTCTTGATGCTTTACAAGATCACTTGGATCACTCGTTCTTTCGTTTTTTAACCGAAAATGCCAGGGGTGGAAGACTTTTTTGAATATTATGTTAACGGATTGATTTCAACTGAGGAGTTGCTGTTGATTTGTCGAACGTATTTGGAGCGAGAGAGTGTAAGGAAAGCACCTCGACGATTAAGCCTGCTCTATGGGAGATTTCCCCTTTACGACATGAGCGAGGATGACGTACTATTTTCGTTCTGATTTAATAGAGAACATGTACATTTACTCCAGAAAAACAGCGGATGTACCAGCGGGTGGATGCGAAGCGGTTTACAACTAGGTTACCCCAATGGCAGGTTACTTTGCAATAAGGACGAAAGAACCGTTCGTTCGGATCGCATCGGTGGTATCGTAACTTCCGTAAAGATACCACCGTCATATTGCAATTCGACCAATCGTATTGGTGGCGCATGCGCAGTCGCGCGTTCGTATCGCGATACGGATTCGTATCGGTATTGGCGGATCTCCTAGGAACCCTCAATTATCAATGCATTTCAGTTGAATCGGACAAAATCATTTGGTCCATCCTTGTCAGTAATAAACCTAGATAACTGGAAAAAAAAACCTGGAATATTTACCACAACTAACTTGTACAACTCTGCCTGCGTATTTTCAATCCATCAGCTATACGTTAACATGTCCCTCTCCTTTTTTTCATGAGCGTCCACAATTTTTAAAAATCCCCAAGAATAATTATACCTATTTTGTCCCACCTTCCAAGCCGTAGTGCCAGGGCCAAAAACCCCTTTTATGGAGTACTTCCGTAATTCGATTATATTATCTATAACGCCATCTCCCAAGCTTCAATTCAGTTGTAGAGAACACGTGGAAGCATTATTGTTGCCAGTATTTCTATTTTGTCTTGTTAAATTTCTTTTGGTTTTCAAAGTGAGTAAACAAAAGCAGGACTGAAATGATTTTATAAGAAGAAATATATTGTTTTGATGGTTTTACTTTTGCATAAGTGTAGAAACTACAAGAAGTTCTGTGTAGCTTAGTAATTACTACTAATGTGCATGCAGAATTTTGTTGAAGGAATATTGTCTCACCTGTGAAAGCCCCTTTAGGAACTTTGTAGCAGTTTTGAGCAGACAGGGCGATGTTACTGGGGAGCAAGCAGGCAGTGTGCTGCAAATAGATTGCTGGGCATCCGACGACAACCTCTGAAATCAAAATGGAATTTTTATTCTCACTTTATTAAGTTAGTAATGGGAAATAAGGTTTAATTCACAATCATGTACATGTATTGATGAATAATTAACACTTGACGCAAGTCCAAAAATCTTGATGAAGATATCTGTTGAATTGAAATTTGGAATTGTGATAATAATAATAAATCAGCATTTCCATCAACACTCACGAATGTGTTCAACAAATACTATTGTATAAACAAACAACAATTTCAGGTCAACGAAGATTAATATTTTTGGACAGTAACAATTGGCGCAGTCAGTAGGATTCGAAATAATACGAAACCATGTTTAACTAAATCCCTCTCGCCCCACAACACTGTAAACATCACATCCCTGGACGAAGAATCTTTTACTTCCCTCACTCACTTGAGTCAAAACACATACTGTGACTTATTCCAGCTAGCATCTGCTGAGCCAGTGGCCTGCAGTTTCACTTCGTCATTTTGTCAGACCCCATACCAAACCAAAACATTTTGCAGAGTATCTCTCACACTCAAAAATCAGAAATAAACGCGACGGAGCACCACCTAGGACTCAACAAAACGATAACAGTAATGATAACCTGGAGCACAACAAACACCCAAGAGCCATCGTGCTGCCATCTGTGGATTCTGTTGAGCATGTTCTGGAGACAGGTTCTGCCTGGTCAGTGCTGCCATCAAGTGGACGAAGGGGGCAACACAATATGTCAAGCCACATAATGAACATGACAGTTGAAGCTCATATACTCAGTAAGGAGAAAAATGTTCCCTTTTGAAGCATAAAGGCTGATACAAATGAACTGGATGAAAATTTTTCAATTCAAATCATGAATGCAAGCCAAATGAATAAAATTGAATAATAAACCCCAATGAAAGAATTTGCAACGTTTTAGGTCGGTTTTAAGAAAGGATATGTTATGATTTGAACACAAACGAATACACCTCTAGGTAAAACCCATCTTACAGAATAAAAAATGCATAAAAAATCAGTTTTGAAAAACTGGACATCTTCCCCTTTGAAAGTAAACTCCTTGATTGGCTCCACAGCATAATTGTCTCTAAAGAGGAATTTCTCTGTAACAATGACATCTTATAAAGCTGCAGAGGAATTTAAACAGGCATACTCTGGCTTGCAGCTCTCGACAGTGATAACACTATTGTTGATTTTTGTACACTAAATTTACCCATTTAAAATTAGTTTGTTTATAATTATGCTACAGTTCTGTATTTGTTCTTATTATTTGGCAACTGTATATGCAATATCATTTGTGAAGGCAAATAAAACTATTCTATTCTGATATTTCGTGGAGAGAGTAGGAAGAGCATCAAAGTGAAGTGGAACTTTGTACTCAGGTAAATATTTACGATAAGATGAACTTGTATTATTTTCAACTGTTGTTAATAAATTAATTTCTACCGCTTGAATAATTATAACGATTTTTATTGACTACCTGGAGGGTGTCACAAATAAAAACCTGTTCTATATTTATTTCCTTTAGTCAAAATACAATAAACAACTGTTTGTTCATTAAAATAAAGAATTTAAGGTAAAACTTAATCCCCCACCATCATCTATTGAAACGAATGCCGACAAGGATTTCACAATGGAATGAAAGGCTCGTTGAAAGGCTTCGTGGATCTAGTGGTTGATTGATAGGGTGGGATATAGTTTCCACAAAGTTTCTGAAGAGAATGAGTCTATCGTATTTATCGTCCAACAATGGACTGACGAATCAATAGTTCAACGCCACGATAGAAGCTTTGTGTACGTGTAATTCACTGGAATGAGGACAAAAGTTGTTTTCAAATGTTGAATCTAACCGTATCACCACGTGCGAGCTTTGTAATAGAAAATGCTGCACTTCAAATATGTGAAAGGACTAACATCACCCTAACAGTGGAATTATTCGGCATTAGTGGAAATATTTTACTATTAAGCAGTATGCGAAAAACCTACTTTTTACCAACGTGTAGAGGATTGTAAATAGAACATTAAAATATTAAATGACATCGAGTCAGATAATAACTGTAAATCCAATCTAAATGGTGTAAATTTATGTTCACCAACTCGACCCCAATATCACATCATATTTCTTGCTAACATTTTGAGGACGTCCCTTTGAAGCCAGGATTCATCAATAGAGGGTTGCCTATTATAATGATTCCAGGGAGATTGGGGCAAAGTACATTAGAAAAAAAGTTGCAGTCTTGCAGTATGGTTGTACGAGCGAGTTTTCCAAAACTATCGCCTTAAATTTATGCTAAATTGAGTTGAAATTTGAGCACTTTCATTTGCTATCCATGTTCTTGAAAAAAATCTTGTTATACAGGGTGTCCCAGGAGTTATGCACAATCCGACTCCTACGTGTTCTACAACTCATTTCCAACCAAAAATGCCACTTAGCAGTTTTTCGCCAGAGACCTCGTTTCCGAGCTATCCGCGATTTAAGATTTTTTTCGTGTTTTCGATCTTAAGTCATTAAAACTGTCATACCTCCCTCAATTTTGGAGATAGCTAAAATTTGATGACACCGTTGGAAAGAGCGTTAAATTTACTATTTGATGTCAGAAAACTTTTTTAAAATTGCACTGAAGATGTGCAATTGCTGCACGAAATGGCAGTTTTGTCAAAATCTTGAAATAGCCTGTTTTTCATCTCGCCTAGAAACCCCATGAATGCTGACTTTAACTCTAGCTACTGTATTTCTGCTGGTCATTAGGTTAATCACTGTGCCTGTTGAAGCCAGTGAATCGAGTATAATTCATTAATGGGTCATTTCAAAATTTCGATCACATTAAATCCCAAATTTTGGGAATCGACTTTTCAAAAAACAAAAAAATTAAAACTTGATCAGTTTTCTTGTTCTTAATCAATCACTGCAGTTCTCTCACCATATTACCCAAGCGAGCACACATAATCTTGAACCATACTGCTGATACGCTATTTTGAAGAAAAAAAACTTTTGTAGGGAGTGAGGTATAGGTACTACTATTTTTTCCCCTCTTGAGCCTCCAACCTCCGCTCAAGTGTTACAACTTAGGTGAATGGAACAGCACAAATTAGCTTCATTTTAGCTACAGTAAATACTAAGGTTTACATGCCGAAATCTCACTTGCTGCGAGCAGATCTCACTCCTAACAATTTATGAGGCTATTGGCTAGATTGGAGTGAGGTTATAGCCCTCCACCGCCTTTACAGGTCACAAATCTGTTGTACCAAAATGTTGTCAACGAACTTCCAACGACCACATACACTAATTGCCAACAAGTGCAATCAAGTTTCACTTCCCACAGTCAGAATGTTACTGGAGTAGGGAGTGAGAGTTAAAAAAAACCCACACTGCTGCCTCCAGGGATGGTTTTCCCTGGTAGAACTGACTGGGAAGGTCTAGGCAAAATCCAACCACCAGCGTTAGGACCATCTCGAATGAGGGATGTCAACATAACGGAGGCAACTTCATAAACACCCTTTCCTGCCAGTTGGGGGCTACTTTTTAAAACGTTGTAAGGAGTGAAGAAAAACCCTGTGACACTGAAATAATGGGTTGATAAGGCGACTTGATTTGATCCAATTTTTTTTCCCTGAGGCGGATATCCATTGTAGATGGTGTGTTCTTTAATAGTGTAAGTGATATAATAGCTCCAATAAATATTTTGCTGAGTAGTGACGATGGAAGTTGTATACCTCGGGTCAGTAACAGCAGTAGGGAGTGAGAAATCGGCACTTCAATATTTTCTCCTGGGTCCTTTAGGCAAATATTTTACTTATTGATCCATTGCAACATGTACATCCACATAGGAGAGAAATTTCAAAAATTTACAAAACTGCATTCAGTGATTTCGATGGCATTACTGACCAGTGACATAAATATGACCGAAATTTTGAAATTACCTTGATATTAGTAACACCGCACTAATATCGTTTGATACCGGTGGTAAATTGTCACCAAGACATTA
This sequence comes from Creontiades dilutus, assembly GCA_031894815.1. NCBI lineage: Eukaryota > Metazoa > Arthropoda > Insecta > Hemiptera > Miridae > Creontiades > Creontiades dilutus. The sequence continues at coordinate 135,103 of JAVIWC010003462.1, read as the reverse complement.
ATATGTTAGGTAAATGGAAGGTGTACAATGCACAACTTGTTGATTCAGTGGAGCGTTGCCTACTCCACCCTAGAATGACGAAAGATTGTGATCTCAGTAAATTACACCAACTCAACTTAGATTCTACATTTTCCAACTTGTTGAACTAGGGAATTACTTAACGTCATCATAAGGTAAAGTTAAATTTATAAAGGAATAGACATTTTTGTACAAACCAACGGAATCCCCGGTAATCCCTTTTTTCAGAACGTCGACCAGAGCCTCGATCTCCTTCTTGGATCCGTTCATTTTCCAGTTACCGCCGACGAAAAACTTCCTGGGACCCATGTTGCAGGCCTGAAAATTGGGAAAATATGGTAGGATAAGCTGGGGCGAACTCGCGAAGAAATGAAAAGGAGTTTTTCGAACGGGGGGAAGATCGAAACTAAAAATAAAAACGGAAAAAACCGATTTAGACTGAAGGACGTTCGTCAATGAAGTGAAAGTAGGGGTGGAGGTCTGCTGATAAGGCGTGTTGGCTGGGAGGTGCGCAATGGAAAAATGTGACATTCAAACGACCTTTATATCGTTATCAACGCTGTTATCGTAAACTTCCAGATTTTGATTTGATTTTATCATGTGTAATCTACAGAAATTGAGATCTATAGAAAAGAATGATACAAAGATGCTAAGGGCAGAACTCAAAACTATCTAGAAACCTACCTGTTTTTCGACAATAAGGGCGGATTCTGCTGTTGAATAGGTGACGGTGAATGCAGTTCCCGGTTTGTTAGTCATGACTTGTCGGTAAAGGTTTACGTACCTAAATATTCTCTAGTAGACACGATTGAATTTCAAAGAAAACTTCATCCCTTAAAAACTCATGTTTCGAAAGCGATTCTTAAAAAAAAGAGTAGTCCTCAACTACGGCTTACGAACCTGACACAACGCACGGAAACCATAATACGTCAGAAATGTCGGCATATTTTTATGGGAAATTCACATAACAAACGGTCTATGAGGGAAATTTCACTACGAACGAATGCAAACGCGATTTCTATTTCTTGAATTGGTAGTTTGTTGAGGAATCGCCATGGAAACTATCTGACAGCCTATCTCACCAAGGCAACTCGTTCGTTAGCGTTATTCCAATGTTGAAAAAATCGATCAGGTGTTTGGAACAAACTATAAAAAGTAGAAATAAATTCAGAAACTTCACGCAAATTTTCTCGCTAAATCAAATGCTTAGGAAGCCACCAAAGTTGGTGTTGATTGAAAATCAACAGAGATTTAAAATGAACCGGCATATTGGGGAATGTTATCACTCAGTGCTACCAAATTTTATTTCGATTTTTCTTAGATTGAGACAAAACATCATATTTCGGAATTAAAAATTGTAGCCGTAATTACATATTTACAATTATTTTTCAGAGTTATTTCTTTTATTAATTGATTCATATGGTAATACTTTTTCTTCAACTAAAGAAATTGATAAGACCACAAATGTGCCATAACCCGATTGTAGCGCTCTTATCAATATTTATAAGATCCATATAAGCGTTTTAGCATCCATGTGGATCCCTATTCGAGAGTGTTTGATCCGCGGGAAGGAACAGATGTGAATAACTTCTTCGTGCAGTGAAACCATCATCGACTGTTACCCATTTTCCATAACCTGACGACCAGCCAAAAAATTTCTAAAAACATTTTCCGTGGTGGAAACATAAAAGATGGCGCCGCTTAAAACGCTGTCTAAAAATCTCCCCTTTATAATCGGTCAGTTGAACGCTCTTTTGGACAATACCAGCCCTTTGGTGAAATTCATTTGCGGAGTGAGTTTGATCGGATATTTCCTGAGTTTCGAAGACGACGCGGTGTTAGTTCTGTCAGTGACACCTGGCTACATCATACCTCCACACTTCTGTTTCTGGACGGCTTTCACGTATTGTTTCCTCGAAATCCACTTTTGGGAAGTAAGTATTCCTTCACTTTATTTCCTCGAAATAATTTGAAGTTGATTAACTCTAAAAATACGGAATATTTCCGTTCTGAATGAACAAAAAGGCTCCTCTCTTTTCCAGAATTGATCTGTGTCAGCCATTACGGCTGTGTCAAATCCGTCAATGTTTGTTTATGTTCGTGGATTGAGTTTATGTTTATATTACGTTCACGATTCGCCTGTAGCTGTCGAATGAAATAACATATCCTCTTCTGAACAGGCCTTGGAAAGTTGGAAGATATTAGGCCGGTTTTGATGAATGAGAACGAATGGAGAGAATGATTCGATACCTACGTGCTTACGTGTTGGATCTTATCTTCCTACTGCACCCTTATTCGAACGTTGTAAACATGAGTTTCGTACCAACTAATATTAGGAGATGGCTTCCACAAACCGATAAAAGTCACTTAAAGTAGAATTATTCCACTACCTAGTACTCTACCTGTTGAAATATGAATTGTGAGCATTGCAATCTAAGTGGATATCACTTGAGAATGACTCCTCAGAGAGAAGAGTTTGTCGATTGTTTCGCTATTTCAAATAAGATCTTGTTACAATCTTAGCTGCTGTGTTAGGGCAGATTCCTCGGGGTGTGTCTGAAAAGAAGCAACAGGTCATGCGACTGAGCCCTTGCCTAAAAGTTATTTGGTTTTGGTATTTGGAATTGTGATTTCCCTTTTTATTTTCAAGGAGTATAACTCACTGTCGAAGAGATTTGATTGAATCGACCTCACAGCTCAATCCGTTAGTGTTACAACTAAAGGATAATTTCCCCTTACCCGTAAGGACACGAGTTCGAAATTAGGAGGTATCAACATTTGTGGGCCGTTACACCAGTACCAGAGATGTGCAAAAATTAGCTACATTTAGAAGCTAATTTAGCTGAGATTCTGCCTAACTAACTGCTAACATTTTCGCTTTTGGCTATTGAAGGACAGCTAATTCTTAATCAAAATTAGATAATTAGCTTTTAGCTGAAAAAACTAGCTATCAGGAAAAGCTAGTAGATTTTGCTGCACCTTTCAGCTAGCACCTCAATTTGATTGTGAGTCTACGTACGTATAAATAGAGGAATCATTGTTTTCACTTGAGCTAAATAAATTATTGTTCTCCAAAATGAATATTCCCACTCCCATTTCGCGCTTTAGACCATTGTGACAATTTTCGTTTCGTGTCCGTCTGTTTGTGCCTTCAAATCCTTGTAAGAAGCCAAATTTCCACCGTTTTCATCTGATTTCGATGACATTTTCATGGAACGTGCTGGATAGGCAGTTGATGGTCCCAAATGAGTTTCATCGCTCATAAATCAGTCTGCTCAAAAGCGAAAATTAAGCATCTTTTTCTCTGAATCTACTGGGCCGGCAACCAGTTTAATGATCTCACATCTATTTCATCGCGATAGTGACATTAGTAGTTTGCTACTCTAAGATCTTCGTAAGAAGTCTGATTTCTACTATTTCCATCCAATTTGCACGTGCGCAGACTGATTTATGATTGATGAAACTCACAGGGGACAATCATCTGCCTGTCCTGGAGCAGAAATAAGTAGAAACACTTCTAGGAGGAGAAATTAGACTTGTTAATAGGATGCCGCGCATGAACAATTGAATAGGTAATGAAACTACCCGACAAATTAAAGCAAGATTGCCCCACTAGGTCCTGAGAAAATGATTCTGAGTGAATTTTACTTGTGCGCATGCGCAGACTGACTTAAGATTTATTATACTCTACAAAATTAGTTCACAAAATGGTCTAAAACGCAAAATGCGAGTGGAACTGTTGATTTCGGAGAAGGAAGAACATTTGTATGTGGTCTAAGGAGCAAATTTAGTTGTTGGCTATTACTTGAAAGATACTGCTAAAACTATAGCTTTCAGCTTCTCTTGACAGCTAGTTTTTCGCAGCTAATGACTAATTCTACATGTAGGGGACCTCTCAGGGCGGGGGTTTTGAGCTCCTAGCAAGGAAGCCTATTGGCTTATTGTTCTTTCCAGATATTTTTCTAATTTCATCAAAAATTCTCAGCCCCTGGTGAGGGGTGTAAGGCCCATAATTAATTCTTCGCTTTGAATAAAACTCGTAGGAGTTTGCGGCTCAAACAGTTTAAATCTGCATGTGTAAGTGCAGGGCACTCAAAGATTATGCGGAATGCCGTTTCATGGGTCTTCACACATTGTCTACACTGGGTCGAAGTTTGTGTGACGCATATGCGGTGTGGATGAAATCGTAGGTGTGCAAAGCTAGTTAGTTAAGGCTCACTATTGTTTTTAGTTCCATGCTCTTTTTCTAAGTTGCTCTTTGATATTGGACCATCTTCTAGTGGTTTGTTGATTGACGCACGTGTGCAGAAGGACCACCACTTCTGAATGTAGTTGTTGGTAGACAGACTGCTGGTTCAGGCCCTATGAATGAGGTTCTGGAGCCCCTTCTAGCTCGTCAGCCTTTTCGTTACCAGTTGTACCTCTATGCCCTGGCACCTACCCCAGACGAACCTGGTTATGTTTGTCCTGGTTGATGAGGGTTTGCATGCAACTCTATACCACTTGTGGTGAAAGGTTGGAGTCATTATCGCTTTTCAGCAGTGTCAGAAAGGATGTGGACTGGGATTGTTTGCGACTCCTCACGATCTTCTCCGCAGCTGCTGTCTCGATTGCTTTAATTTGTGCTTGGTAGACATTAGTATACAGTACCTACTTTAGATTATGGGTATTTTTGTTATAACCTCATGACTTTTCCCCATCATGCTCTAGTGACAGCTAGCGAGTGCAGATGCTAAGCTCTTTGCACATTTCCTAGTATACATATACTTAAAACCAAATGAGATGGAGACTCTACCTACATTTATGCTGACTCCATGTTACAATTAATGCGGTTTCTCCATATATAATTGGTTTTTCCCATTAACGGAAATTTTCACATCCACAGTTGGTATTTCATTATTTTTAGTTGAGTTGGTGGGGTACGGATTGACCATTTTTCTTATCGAATAAGTAGTTGGAGCTCTTCAATTTCTTAAAACATCTTTATTGGGAGGATGACTAGCTGCAAAGATAACAAAAATATATGCAAGAACAGATGACCAAAATAACTCATAAAAAAAACTAGATGATCATGATGACGTTGACGATGATTCAAATGAATTCGAAGAATGTCTAATACCAAAGAGATTATTGCCTTTTAAAATTATGAAAATACATGCTGATGAAGCCCACGTTTTATGGGCGAAATGTTCACCGATCGAAACCATGACAATAAAGATTTTTTAAGAAATTGAAGAGCACACTAGCGGGATTTCGTCCAACCATCAATCTTCTTTCCACTCTCTTCGGGGCTTGAATTTGAATGGAGAAAGAAAAAATGACTCGGAGCATTGGGAGGACATTGTCACACAGATTTTTGTAGCAAAACAATAACATTCACAAGGAATTGACTAAACATCAATTTGGGTTAATAGTTCACGAATCGGAATGTAAACAACAATCACTTGGTAACGGGGAAGGCGGGTGGACGAAATGGTTGGACGAAATCCCACTAGAGTGTATTCAGAACCGTCATCGCCCTCTTTGCCAGAGAATCTCCTGCAGCCTTGTACAAACACAAGTGAGGAAATACGTACTTAACAATGAAAAATGCTATCAACAATTCTGACAAAATGCAGACAGAAAAATGTGATTCACGAGTTCCCCCGCCTCTGAGTAGCTCAATTCTGTAATTCACAATATACAAGTGGTGTGGGTTTGCATATCGCCACTGCGAAGGCGCGCGGCTGTACTGTTCCCTCGACCAGTCTGGTCGCAGCCACCGCGTCTGCCATGTAGCGGTTTTCAACCTCCAGTAGCCGCCAAGATGCGCTGCCGGCCATAAACGTGTCAGGGAAACCACACCTTTACTCCACATTAGGTTGATGACATTTGCAAGACAAAATCTGCCTGTCTCATTCTGTTCATTTCGTTTGTTTTCAGGTTCTAGCTGACATAATCGCTGTGGGTCTTTGTGGTAAGCTCATAGAGCCGTTATGGGGCCGCTTCGAAATGTTCAAGTTTTTCATCGTAGTCAACCTGGGCGTGGCGGTCGTCGCTTCGCTTTTTTACGTCGTACTGTACACAGCCACTTCAAACGTTGACCTCCTCTTCTACGTTCACATTCACGGCCTAGCAGGGTAAGTGAAATAAAAAGTTTTGTTTTTGAAGGCTAGCAGGTTTGTGGGTGTAGTATGCTTGACCACTGTGGACTTCTTGAAAGGGAGGTTAGCGGGCAGAGTTATTTCCACTTCCCCCACTCTGAAGAGGCAAGAAGACACCTTGCTTAACCTCTTGCCCTTGTTATTGTATAAAAACACAAAAATCAAAATGACCACTAGTGAAAACTGTGTTTTATGCTGCACTGCCGATTGTTTAGTGCTGCCAACTGTACAATATGAAATTCCACACTGGCTTCCGGTCCATCGCGTCTTTTTCTATTGCATCGGCTTTTCTGAGAGTGTGGCCGATCCACCTGCAGAGAATTTTGGTGGCAATTCCGTCCTGACGGGTTGCAGCCCAAAGGTCCTCATTCCTTATTGTCTCAGGCCACCAGATTTTCATGATGCACCTAAGACACCTGTTGCCAGTTTGTGATGTCTTTGGTGACTCCAGGCCTCACATCCGTACAAAAGGACGGATTCACATTCTTATTAAAAATACGTATCTTTGTTTGCCTGGAAATGTTTCCGTTCTTCCAAACCAGGTACAACTGCACAAAGGCTCCGTTAGCCTTCTTGATACGAAGCTTGACATCCGTCACGCTGCCACCATCTTCTGTAATTACACTGCCCAGATACACAAAGGAGTCGACACCCTCCACTTCTTCCCCAAGCAGCCTCAATCCCTGGTCAACATGTGGCCTTATCCGCATCTCTTTTGTTTTCTTCATGTTGATTTTCAGGCCATCCTCCTTCGAAATACTGGCAAGATCTGACAGCTTTGCTTGAAGGTCACCGAATCGCAAGGCCAGCAGGCAAAGATCATCTGCAAAGTCGAGGTTTTTAAGACGGTCTCGTAGCGACCACTGTATCCCCCGTTCCCAGGACACTCCCCTCATTACTGCGTCGAGTCTGATAATAAAGAGTGTTGGCGAGAGCACACATCCCTGCTTGACACCAGTCCTAATTTTGATGGGCTTGGAAAGGTTTCCCTCGTGGACCACCTGCCACTCGTAATCTTCATACATTGATGATGCTTTCATACTCAAAAGATAGCCCTATGAGGACCCTGACGTCACTCAGGATCCAAGAATTGCAGTTCTTATTACGTAATACTGCCAATTATCTCATTAATTCATAATAATATTAATTTAATTACAATTTTTTTAAATTGTGTACCATTTTTCGTCATACCATAAGCTCCTATCAAAATTGTATCAATCCTTGTTTCTAATTTCACACGTTAGGGCGCATTGTTGGCAGCCATTGTCTTATTGAGAGGGTTATAGCTTTTGCTGAATATGATCATGATGGTAATGAATAGTGAATTACTCTATTCGACGATATATTAATCATTTGCAGGTACACTGCTGGGTTATCAGTCGCTGTACGCCAGATCATGCCGGACCACTGCCTCGTGAAGACCCCCCTTGGAAAACTCACCAACCGCAACATCCCACTGCTAGTCACCTTTCTTGCTATTTTACTGTACGTTTGCGGCCTACTTGAAGGTAAAATACGAACCTGCAATATTCTTTAAATTCATTATTCAATTACACCCTGAATTTAGCTGTAAAATGTGTATGAATGATTTACCCGAAATCGGTGTTTCAACATTTGAATTCGTCACGTTTTCGAGTTGACTTTCATTTTTGAACTTCTCAAATTCAGGTACCAGCCCAACGAGTTTCGCCTCTGGTGTTCTGGTCTCATGGACCTACCTTAGATTCTATCAACCACACAGCAACGGAACGCGTGGAGACCTTGCGGATAACTTCACATTTGCCAGGTACGCTAGCTCCCTTCATGCATTCCACCTTACAATTGAATCGATGAGTACAAGAAGAGTCCAAATAAGTCAAATACAGTCCAAATAAGAGCCAAAATATAAGTCCAAATCAGCCATTACGAGTCCATGGACTTGGGAAGTTCTTCCTCTCAACCCGTGCAACCACTTTGATGAGGCGCCTTTCTGTGTTTACTGTCATGATTTCAAAGTTAACCCTGTTAATTCATCATTATCGTTTTAATCCATGTTCCCTGTAAACAGTTGCCCACTACCTTTTGTCGAGGTCACATTGTGTTAATTAGGTGGGTTTAGGGAATTCGTATACGATGCAGGTATGCCTTGCTACGTAAAGTCGTATAACTACAAGATGGGCAACATTTAAAAGACCTTCCTCAGCAAAGAGCGTGTGATGAACCTGTTGCAATAATGAAAAATAAGATGGCTGACATTGTAAAGCTGATGAGATACATCTCTGAACCATCTTTGGCAATTGATCGAAGCATCACCGCATGGAAAACGAACGAATGATCCCAGAGGAAGATGAAGAAAATTAGTTTAACGTCATTATGTTATTGTCACTCATGAGTTTACGCAATTTTAACTTTGTACTGTTTCAATTAGGAATATAAAATTCAGCTCTTTTTGGTTTATTATTCAATAATAAACCATTGTCATCGCTCTTGAAAAAAAAAAAAAAAAAAAAAAATTCTAACCTCCTCTGAAAATTTCATGGTTTACGTTTCAAAGGGTGTACACTGTACAGTCCGAATCTGCAATAAAAAAATTTCCGCTCGTCCGCCGTACGCTGTACGCACGATTTCTCCCAAACGGCTGAAGCAAAAAAGCTGAAATTTTCAGGAAAAATCCATGTTGGTCCGGCGACGCCCCAATTCTTGAACCAGCTCTCTCACTTAATTTAAAGTGCTCTTTAAGGGCTGTCAAAGTTTTGTAAAATCCCTAAAAACCTCAAAAAAAAAGTCAAGGCGGCCTAAATGTGGACTTTTTTGAAGAACTTTCCACGAGGAATCGAATGAGCCCTTCCCCAGGTCCGTAGGTCAAACCATTCCCGATGTATGGGATTTATGGTGCCAACATTTGCGTTATTTTGGTTCATTATTGTTTTTGTTTTGATATCAGTAACCTAGTGATGTTGTAATGTGGATACTGGAGTGACCTTCTAAAAGGCTTTGTAGCCGATACACGGGTTGAGGCATTCTGATATGCATGAAGGCTGCTAAATTCTTTCACTGGGGTTTATTATTCATTTGGCTTGTGTTCATGATTTGAATTTCTACTAAGCTGCTTGTTTCACAGGTGATAGAGCGATTATTGAATTTCAGGAGGCACACAAATATGATCAACCGATCAATCCAAACAGGTATTTTGGTTGAGAACAGATTAACGTGCTCTATGCATATCTCCTGAAATTCAATAATCGCTCTATCACCTGTGAAACACGCACACTTCAAAGCTTAGTAGAAATTCAAATCATGAACGCAAGCCAATTGAATAATAAACCAGTGAAAGAATTTGCAGCGTTTTTCCTTTGTTTTTCTTGAGGATAAAAACATGATAAGTAGCTGGCCTTGGAATACAAAATGTGATGGTTCTCCAAAGCTCAAAACCTATTGATGTTGATTCAGCAAACAATCAAACATACAAGTGTAGGTATTTCGAAAAGCTGATTTGGACTAGTGCTGTTCTTGCACTCACTGATTCAGTTTCGAACGGTAATTTTGATTTGGGCTGACCTGATTGACTGCTGCCCCAGCACTCTTAATTTGGAAAGATTTTGTCATGAACAGACCAACTATCAACTACAACAATGGGTATCCGTGGATATTCTCGAATTCTCAACAGTGATTTGGTCCCCATATTATGCTGAACATATGGGCACTTTAGAGAGGGTTCAGAGAAGATTCATGCGAATGATTTACTTCAGATACGGCCTTGACTCTTTGTTCCCTTCTGAGGATTATGTCTTACCCTACAATGATTTGTCAGCCTATCTCAGTCTTCCAACGCTAACTTCAAGAAGAATACTGAATGACCTTGCCTTCCTCTACAATGTCTTACAAAACAAGGTGGACTCCCCAACCTTTCTTTCATCGCTCTCTTTCCGGGTGCCATGCCGCACAACTCGTTGTGGAGACCTCTTCCAAGTTCCCCTCCTGCGTACAAACTACATGTTTAACTCCCCCACTCCCCGGATAATGAGGTTGGCAAATATATACCTCCGGGATATTGATATCTTTAATGTTTCTCGGGCTAGATTAATTAAGGACGTTATGAACATTATCAGTGGAGATTTATGACGAATGACTGTTCGTGCTAATATCTTTATCTTTTTGTTATAATTATGTAATTGGGCATTGCCCGTGTATTAAAATAAAATAAAATATTAATACTGTGTTTAATTTTCAGTTTCTTCCCTACGGTTCTCCAACCTCCAATTTCAGTGATTTCCAACACGGTGTATTCTGGACTCGTTCGTATCGGGATTTGTCGTCGAACCGTGCGGCGATATGATATTTCTGCTGCTCCCACGGCTGTCACAGTCACACTTCCTGGCAACGACCCTCAAGATGTAGAGAGGAGAAGGTAATTATCCTACACCCATCCAACGATTCTATTAATTACTGTAGTATTCTACCGCCACACTAGTTCAGAATCCCAATTTAGCTCGATGTAATGTCCTTGTGCTCAGAACAGTAACTGAATCGATTGGAATTCCATTAGGGTGCTCTATTTCGCATCTACATGGAATAACGAATGGAGAAGGTGATTCATTCCAAGCACTTAGTAGGTGAACGAGGGCACTTAACTTCGGAACCATACAGTTAAGGGACAGAACGTCATAAAAATGTTTTTCTTGGACGAATGGCTCTAGAATTTATTCTATTCTCGATATCTGAGCATTTTAGCTCTTTTAAAAGATCTTACTTGGTCCAAATGTTGGGAAATGTTTCCAAAACCTTGAGACTTCCAAAAACTTCTCCATCTTTTTAAGAAAATTATCTTTTTTGTTCTGGCGCAATGCCCCCTGATTTAAGATGAGAGAGAGTAGTAGCTAGTTGCCTCTCAAGAAGCTCAACATCCTGTCGTGAGAAGGGGGTGTGAACGTTTTCCTATATCTCACGTTTGAGACTTAAGATATTAGTCAGTCAAACACTGGAGAATATTAACACTTCGCGATTTTTTTTTTTTTTTTTTTTTTGAAAATAATTTATTGCACCAAGTTACAACTTATTAGCAACAAATTTTTGACATTTAAATATGGATTGGTTATAGTAAAGCTTAGGTACATAACTAAGTCTCTAATGGTTCGAATGTTAGAAGTGTCATTTGTTGCACTTGAGATTCACTGAACTTCTTTTTTCACTGTGCGGATTTTGTTATCGCGAACACCTTAATTCACGTACACAGATCATGAGGCTTATTTCTCTTGAGTCGTCTGGATAGGTCGTCAACGTTGAGGAGCTGCACAGCTTCTTCATTGACGTGTAGTTGTAGCCGCTTGTGATGGGCTATAGCGTGCATTCTGATTACTTCGTTTACTGTTGGTATACAAAGTTCTTTGTGAAGTCGAACATTTCGGGTGTACCGGTATGCATCAACAACACACCTAAGTACGTTGTTTTGAAACCGCTGTATAATTTCGCGATTACTTTGAGCTGTACAGCCCCACAATTGCACTCCATAAGTCCAGACTGGTTTGAGGACTTGTTTGTACAACGTTAATTTGTTCTGGATTGACATCTTTGAGTGCCGACCCATTAACCAGTACATTTTTCTGAACTTGAGAACCAGTTCTGCTTTTTTATTCTTGACATGCGTTTTCCATCGCAACTTACTGAGATACTTGGCCTCATTAGTCTTGCCATTGAGATAGACCGGAATGTAGTCAAGCTTGCGGTTGGTAAAGTCAACATGAACTGATTTTGTTTCATTCATCCTGGTCCTCCACTTTGATGTCCAGTCTTGGATTTGCTTAATAATAGAACTATAACTGATCTTCCTAGTAGATAGTTTAGGAATTGTTGCAATTCACTTCGCGATTAGTTTGAAACATTTGTATTCGTTTCTGACGAACCACAACCGTAAACAAAATGAAACTGATAACTGTCAAAATATCACAGCAGGTAGCCTTTATCGCTAGTTCGTATAAACTCTGACTCGGGATAAGCCATTTGTTCAAACATGATGTGTACCCTTGGAACTGAATGTTCTGAATTTATCGGATAATCTTTCACTATCCAAATACAAGCAGCCTATCATGTATATCTTTTAACAGTAGAAGTTGGCCAAAAATTGCATGGTCTAAAAGTACGTTGAGGAGCGCGGTATTTTGAGGAGAAATACTTGCGGTAGCTGCTCTAACCAATCTTTTCCTTGGCTTAACCTCACTTCTAACTCATGCTAGAATACATTCAGAAAGCTTAGAAAGTGTGGAATAATATCAATTAAATTTGGGAATAAGCTTGTTTTTTAGGTGAAATATTCGAACAACTGGCTTTTAGGCACTTGACTTTTAGGGTCAGGAACTTGTTTTGACGGGTACGAGCGTCCCCGTAGGAAGGGAAGGCGATGTTTTAGAGTCATAGGCATGTACGAGCGGCCCAGAAACAGATTAGAAATGGTACGAGCAGATTAGAAATGGCCCGCAGGCCTGTTGAATCCAGTGATTGGAAGGAATCCGAGCGAAGATGGAATCCGAAGTAGCCTTGTTAACAAAAAGTTCGTATCAAATTAAGTATAGAATAAAATTTAAGCATGAAAGTATAAGTAAAGTTATTAACAATGGATAAAAATGAATTTTTCAGATAGTTCGGTCAGCTCTGCTTGACATTTCCTCGCCATCCGTCAATATAACCCTTGCCAAGTATGTCCAAATCGTTTCTAATAAGTACCAGCCCAGATCGAATAACTGAGAAGCAGCTACTTGGGTCGGGAGTCATGTGACTGTGATTGTCTAATTGCATGTTTATTTTAGAGCAATAAATTATACGCACGAAAAAAGTTTCGCGTTGGTGCTATTGGTCTCATTTCCCATATTTCCGTGGGGCCGCTCGTACATATACGCCTTGACCGACTGGGGCCGCTGGTACAAGTGCTCCCACACTGAGTGGGGCCGCTCATGTACCCCAACTTGCCCGCGGGGCCGCTCATGCCGTCAACCCTGTTGACAGGCTCACCGAAGTGTAATTGACAAGTCATACTTGTCATGGTCGTCGAAAAACTTCAAATTTTGCCCAATGTCCTAAGAATAGTCATTTAGAGCAATGTCCTAAGAATAGTCAGAAACTGTAGCAACTTGTAGGAAAAAAACGTCTGCCAAGTGGGTGTGGCACATAGCTTCCTCGTATCCATAACATGACTGTATAGATCATTGAAAATTATTATTGACTAAAGAACTTCGTTCAATTAGGCGAAGTAAATATTGAATTAGGGTAAATTTATTGTTATGCAGGAGCATAACTGTGAGAAAATAAAGGTAGGCATGTTCAGCTATTGAACAAACTATAAAATAAAATATACCCTGAAAATTTCATCGAAATTGGTCAAGAACTCGCGGAGTTATGCTTGTGGCAAGGATGCCACGTTTGCGCATGCGCAGAGGCTACTATTGATCCGGGGGTCATGAAACTCATAGGGGACCATCTACACATCAAACGGAACAATCCCTGAAAATTTCATCGAAATTGGTCAAGAACTCCCGGAGTTATGCGCATAACAAGGATTTCACGTTTGCGCATGCGCAGAGGCTACTATTGATCCGGGTGTCATGAAACTTAAAAGGGGCACCATAATCAAGGATTTCACGTTTGCGCATGCGCAGAGAGGCTACTATTGATCCGGGGGTCATGAAACCTATAGGGGACCATCTACACCCCAACCCGCACAATCCCTGAAAATTTCATCAAAATCGAACTATAACTTCGTGTAGTTTTGCCCGTAACAAGGATTTGCTGACAGACAGACAGACACACACACAGACAGACAGGGAACCAAAATTGTTCAGAAAGGTCTAAAACGCAAAATGCGAGTGGAATTTTCGATTTTGGAGACAAAAAAATGTTCACATTCCGAAAGTGAAAACAATGCTTCCGCTACCTTAGTAGACTCGGAAGCAAAATAACGTTATGCCATTTTTGCAAAACCAAATAATCTCATTGAATTGCACACTTTTATGCACAAAAAAGAAGAAACCCCGCTCAGGGGGCGGCAGACGACAAAGATTCGCTGTAATAAAACATTATTTAGGTAATTTTCATGAATAATTCAGGGATTGCTTGCGTTAGCTCGTAGAAGATACACCATGTTGAGTTCCTCTCACGTTGCAATTCAAATTAAGTTGGTATTTTGGAAGTGGGCCAGTTGTTTTCTGTTTGAAAAACGGTTTTGCAATTTCGTTTTTCCAGGCAAATCGCGCTCAAAGCTCTCAACGAACGCCTCGCCAAGTCATCCGACCTCAAGAACCAAGTGATCCGCCCCAATCTGAAAAAAGACTCGGGGATAGCGGCCTCCAACACGACCATCCCCGTGGCCCCGAGCTCCGTCGCCATAGACATCCCGACCCCGGGCGTGGCGCCTCCTCAGAACGAGAACGAAGAGGAAACGGAAGACCCGACTGCGCCACTTATCGCCGGACGAACGATCCAAACTACGGCCCAAGTCCACTCCGCTCGCGACGTCTAAACATAACCTCTCGCGTGAACGATTCTGCGCTCGAGCACACCGGCCCACTCACGCAAGTACGCGTTTACCGCCGAACCGTTTACAGATGGCTTCCATTCGTTACATCACCCGCCTTCTTGAATCCTTAATAAATTTCTATTGTTTGTTACTTAAGAGACAAAAACGATAGTTTTTTTTTTTACAATTGATATTCATGAAAAACAGAACTTCAAAAGTGACTCTCTACATTTGACTGCATCATTCGTTAAATATACAAAAGGGAGTGGGAGGTCTCATTTACGAAATTAAGAAAATTATGTACAAAAATACCCCTCTTACTGTTTAAATCTCCAAAAACCGTTTTTATTACTCACATAATGTTCTTTAACAAAATAGTGCGGTTGATTTATTGGCATGGAGGCACGTATTTTTGTATGGGTGTTCAGGACATTTTCAAGTGCGTACTACTTTGTAGTATGACAATCCGATTTCGGATTTTTTTGGATATGCATACGCATTGAAATTTGGTGGAATAAAAAGGAAAAATCATTCGATGAAAGACCCCTTAGTTTGGGGTGAAGTAACCAAACTTTGGTTCCATGTAAAAGTACGTTACTAATCGTTATTGGCCACCATTTCCAGAAGGAAGCAATAATTTTGTTCAATATGTTCTCCTTAATTTAACTATTGGGTTAGGGGGATTGTGAAATCTGAAGAATTCCGAGGAAATCCATTTTTATAACTTTTGAAAAATTAAATGCCTTCCGCATCCATTTTCTCGGGAAGATAGGAATCCTTGCACCAGGTCAAGTTAACGTAACCATAACCAAATGTGAGACAGACTTTAATTCGTGTTAATCATGGGTTAAGAGACTTCTAATATGTTCCAAGCCGCGACACTTAGTCAAGTATCCAGTTCTACGTTTTCCAATTCACCAGAATTTGTTGATCTAATGGATAGCACAAGCGATAGATGCACTGAGAGACATTCAATTGGGTGGAATGACTAGAATTCTTACGTGTGAAAAGATCCACGGACCTTGTTTCAGTGATTTTGAACAGAATTTCAGAATATCTGAAGTTGTTACGCCTGGACAGTGCCCATTATTTGATCTACAGAATCTATAGCCCAAAAAATTCACTACCTACTTTTTTACAATTTAGTGTCTGTAATGAATGGCTTGAATTCAAACCCCGAATTTAATAGGAATTCCTCCTATTATTAGAAATTTTGGAATTTTTACATCACAACCATACACGTTTTTCCATGTTCCACACAAACTACACAATCGTAAATGTGAACTATTGGTTTGTTACACTTCATAAAACTTTGAAAAATACCTAATTCTCTCCCCACTTTGTCACATTAGGTAAATTGGATTATTTACGAGTTTTTCTCTGAACAAGATTAGCCCCCTCCCCTTCCCTTAATTTCGTCAACATTCCAAATTTAGTGAACTGAAAGTAGTAGGTATGATAAATCGCTTATCATTATTATTATTTTTTTTTTTTTGCTATGCGTCTGCTACCATGTGAAGTGTCCATCGATGCGGGCAAGTTCCAATTAATTCATTAACGTGGCCAAACATTTAAAACTATGTACGTTCATTTGGTTTTGTGGGCTGTACTACGATCTATTCAATTTCTGGAGACTGATTCTTGAAGTTTGAACCTCCTGGTTATCAGGTTCTTCAAAATTCTTCAAAAGTTTTCTTGTTTTCAAACTGGGGAGAATCGTGTGAAGAGAAAGTGGAAAGGATGTTTTTTATACCTTTACATTGGACTGCATTGATTGTGAATTATGTGCAAATATGAGCGTGATGATTCAGAACTAAGTATCAATCAAGTCAGTAACTTTAAAAGAAAGTAAAGAGAGAGTTTTGCTTCCATAAAACAGGGAAGCAAATGAAAACGTGTAGGTTTGACAATGTCTTCATAGTCTTTGATATGGACATAGCTGACAGTGGTCTGGACTTTCGT
Organism: Creontiades dilutus; assembly: GCA_031894815.1. NCBI lineage: Eukaryota > Metazoa > Arthropoda > Insecta > Hemiptera > Miridae > Creontiades > Creontiades dilutus. The sequence continues at coordinate 118,498 of JAVIWC010003462.1, read as the reverse complement.
GTGAATTCGATTCGCAGCTGTCCCTACTAGTATTTTTGTCTGAAAAGTTGATGAATGTCAACGGTTGTTTACTGTTGTTGGCGAATCAACTTGCTTCCCATGGCTGTCACATATTTCTAGAACGTTCCGAGGGAGCTACTGGCTAAATTCCATAAATATCGGAAGTTACTCCTTCTTTTAATTGTTGTTTTGATCATTCTAATCAATTGTGAAGCTAATTGCTAACCGATTTCATCTGTTGATTCCAAGCTAAACGTCGTTTGGGACGAACCAATTTGCTATTCCTCTTAAATTTTCATTAATCTTTGTGTTTTCCCAATCATGAACTAAGCTGCTACTCTCTGCAGTGGATTGTGAGTTGTACTGCTGACGTTTCATGATGGAAATTGGACAATATCTGATTGCTTCCACAAATCATCTTGCACCTCTTCTCTCATATTTCCATGTATTTACTTTTCACTCAAGCATTGATGATAATGTTCTGAAGTAGATTTAATGGGTTGTCCCTCAACTGAATCATACCGGATCAATTCAATATGGCCACTGAATGATATTCGATATCTTCTGAGCATCTCCTGAACATCATAAACTTTTGGCCTTGAGTTTACTATCTCTTTGGGCAATTCTACGTCTTATTGGTGCGTTTGTGGATTGAATATTACATTATTTAAACTATAACTACTTGGGAAGGGTGGAAGCAATAAGGAAGAATGACGTGTTGAACTTGATCACAAAGTTAACACATTATGTAGTTTGGAGAGGGAGTAGGCACCTGTGATAACTGAAGGGGAGGGTTTGATAACGATCAGTATGGCCAACATTGGTGTACTTAATATCCTCATATTTCTTACATAGAGATTCTCGTCGTAGCAAGAAAACAGCTACGATCACATTTTTGGAAAGGTTGAGCTATGCTATTGGGATATCGTTCCTTCGGTTAAACGCGTTCAAGCTCATAACTGCCGTATAGAGTGAATGGCACGTGATATGGTTGCAATGTGAATTCTGTAGACTTGTGCTGACGTATGCCCTCTAAAATTGACTCCACTAATCCATTTGGACTTGAGGGTAAATAGAAACACCCAACATTCCACCGTTTTGAATGTAGCAAGTCAAAATGCGATACGAAACGGTATAAATTGTTTTTAAATTGGCAATTACTAAGATTGTTTAGTGAGGTCAAGTTAGATTTATGCTGACGTAAACCCTCTAAAATTGATCCATCTTGTCCATTTGGACTTAAAGTGGTTAGAAGCCCAATTTTCTGCAAAATTTCACCGTTTCAACTTCCCAACTATAACACATTTTCGTCGTATAGTGTGAATGGCACGTGATGTGGTTGCAATGTGAATTCTGTAGACTTGTGCTGACGTATGCCCTCTAAAATTGACTCCACTAATCCATTTGGACTTGAGGGTAAATAGAAACAACCAACATTTCACCGTTTTGAATGTAGCAAGTCAAAATGCGATACGAAACGGTATAAATTGTTTTTAAATTGGCAATTACTAAGATTGTTTAGTGAGGTCAAGTTAGATTTATGCTGACGTAAGCCCTCTAAAATTGATCCATCTTGTCCATTTGGACTTAAAGTGGTAAGAAGCCCAATTTTCTGCAAAATTTCACCGTTTCAACTTCCCAACTATAACACATTTTCGTCGTATAGTGTGAATGGCACGTGATATGGTTGCAATGTGAATTCTGTAGACTTGTGCTGACGTATGACCTCTAAAAACGATTCCACTCATCATTTTGGACTTGAGGGAGTAATATAAACACTCAACATTCCCTCATAATTTCACCGTTTTGAATGTAGCAAGTCAAAATGCGATACGAAACGGTATAAATTGTTTTTAAATTGGCAATTACTAAGATTGTTTAGTGAGGTCAAGTTAGATTTATGCTGACGTAAACCCTCTAAAATTGATCCATCTTGTCCATTTGGACTTGAAGTGGTAAGAAGCCCAATCTGCAAAATTTCACCGTTTCAACTTCCCAACTATAACACCTTTTCGTCGTATAGTGTGAATGGCACGTGATATGGTTGCAATGTGAATTCTGTAGACTTGTGCTGACGTATGACCTCTAAAATTGATTCCACTAATCCATTTGGACTTGAGGGTAAATGGAAACAACCAAAATTTCACCGTTTTGAATGTAGCAAGTCAAAATGCGATACGAAACAGGATAAATTGTTTTTAAATTGGCAATTACTAAGATTGTTTAGTGAGGTCAAGTTAGATTTATGCTGACATAAGCCCTCTAAAATTGATCCATCTTGTCCATTTGGACTTAAAGTGGTAAGAAGCCCAATTTTCTGCAAAATTTCACCGTTTCAACTTCCCAACTATAACACATTTTCGTCGTATAGTGTGAATGGCACGTGATATGGTTGCAATGTGAATTCTGTAGACTTGTGCTGACTTATGCCGTCTAAAAACGATTCCACTCATATTTTTGGACTTGAGGGATTAATAGAAACACTCAACATTCCCTCATAATTTCACAGTTTTGAATGTAGCAAGTCAAAATGCGATACGAAACGGTATAAATTGTTTTTAAATTGGCAATTACTTAGATTGTTTAGTGAGGTCATGTTAGATTTATGCTGACGTAAGCCCTCTAAAATTGATCCATCTTGTCCATTTGGACTTAAAGTGGTAAGAAGCCCAATTTTCTGCAAAATTTCACCGTTTCAACTTCCCAACTATAACACATTTTCGTCGTATAGTGTGAATGGCACGTGATATGGTTGCAATGTGAATTCTGTAGACTTGTGCTGACGTATGCCCTCTAAAAACGATTCCACTCATCATTTTGGACTTGAGGGAGTAATATAAACACTCAACATTCCCTCATAATTTCACCGTTTTGAATGTAGCAAGTCAAAATGCGATACGAAACGGTATAAATTGTTTTTAAATTGGCAATTACTTAGATTGTTTAGTGAGGTCATGTTGGATTTATGCTGACGTAAGCCCTCTAAAATTGATCCATCTTGTCCATTTGAACTTAAAGTGGTAAAAAGCCCAATTTTCTGCAAAATTTCACCGTTTCAACTTCCCGATTATAACACATTTTCGCAACGTGCTTTTTACACCTATCAGCACCTTCCACTTCACCAATAAAAAAATAAAAAACAAAGTAACAACACATTTTTGTTAATTTAATTTGATAATAAAAAAGGGGTGTAACGCCTCCAAAAATTATATCAATTTTGCAAATTTGAAAATAAGATGTAAATAAATTAGGTCGTTGGTTTTGAAAATAAAAGCGGGTGTGTTTGACGTTAGAATTCTTGTTTTTTAAGCCTCAAACGTTTTCAATGTCGTTTAAATCGGTTATACTAAAACGTGCACGTCCAATTTTCGCAAAAAAATAGGGTATTATTGTTCCTCTGCAATCGCTTTGAAAATGCGTCCGCCACGTTTTTAAATCCACATTTAGTCATATATTCATAACCTGTTAAGTAGATAGGTTATAATAGGTTTCAATTTTTTTAATTTATTCATTTTTTTTACGAGTTGTGATCGTTTAGGTGGAGTTTCTAATTTGGCCTCGGTGTTACTATATAAGTTGAAACATTTCGAATATTACGGGGTTGGTACTTTCATTCGTGTCACATCTACCTACTTTGTCGTTCGTTAATAACGAAACGTCATTTTATTTTTCGGCGTACAACCAAAGTACCGCAGTTGAATAGGGCGACAATCTTTGCGATACAAAGAAAAATAAGTGTAAATATTGTAAAAAGTCGTATTGTAGTTATTGTTATTGTACATTTTAATTGAAAATCATTTGTTGTAAATAAAGGGTTTAAATAAGTATTTGAAAGCAAAGAGGTAAGAAAATATTAACACATTTTATTGAACACTTGGTCCATAAGCGCCTAATTTCTTTCGTTGAAAAACAGTTTTATTACGTGTAGAATCAATTTTCTTCCTTAATTAGATGATTTAAAACGACATTTTTACTATCCCTAGTCAAAACTTTCATTTTATGTATTATTTAAATATAGTTAGAAATTATGAAAAATATTTGTTGGATTACGGTGACATTGACTAAAAGAAATCTATGGAAAAGACGGCTAAAAAGAAATTACCATTGTGCTGATGAAAATTGTTGTCTAATGAAATGAAACATTATTTACTTATTACGAGATGTATAGTGCATTTCTCTAGTTTTTAATCGATTAATAAAAAATGTTTTGAAAAAATTTTGCTGTGATTTTATTTTTTATTATGAAAGGTTTGTTCCTTCGACCTTATTGCGGTTAACCTATGGTCAGCATGTGGTTCACAGGTGGGGAAACTCTCATGAGCTCTGAGCAGGTACATCCCCGCATCAGTAGTGTTGGACTCCTAAGGCCTACCAACTAAAACCACCACTCCAAGTCTTCTTTTGGAGAACTGTTCTGGAACCACTTGCAAGCATTACTTCAGAACAGTTCCCTCGTTTGCCTATTGCTGGCTTTCCCCCCATGTAGTGCCTCTATATACACCTTTTATTTTTATTTTTTTTTAACTCTCTATTTATTTCCTTGGCTTTCAGGACTGCCGTGACGAAATCAACGACAGCGTCCCATATCTCTTTACGTTCCACCATCAAACCCACGATTGATTCTGGCTCCAATTGTCCCACCCTTTCCCGCAGCACTCTCCGAGACGCTTCCCAATTTGTGTACACGAAAAAAGTATGGTAGGCATCATCCTCCCATCCACTGTCGCACAGCACACAGGTGGGATCTCTAGCCTTCCCTGTTCTGTGTAAAAAGGCCCTGTAATATCCATGTCCGCTGAGGAACTGCGTGACATAGTATCCTACTTTGCCATGCTTCCTTTCAATCCAGCCCCCCAGATCCTTGATCAAACGTGCAGTCCACCTTCCTCTGATCTCCACTTCCCATCTATCCTGCCATTTCCTTATCGTTTCCAGTTTCTCTTCTTTCTTAACAGTTCCCCTTCCTTCCGCCGATATATTCTCTGCCGCTCATCAGCCATCAGATCAATAGGCACAACGCCAGCAATAACCTGCGCTGCAACTCCAGATACGGTCTTGTATGTGCAGCAAATGCGCAGAGCTCCCCTTCTCTGTACTGATTCCAATTTTGCTCTATATTTTTGGAAACGCAGTGCCTCGGCCCAGACTTCTGCTCCATACAGCATTATTGCCTCCGCAGTTCTCATCAGGAGTCTATGCTTGAAGGGGGAAGGGCTGCCTACATTCGCCATAAGCTGGCTAAGTCCACCCACCACTGTTGCTGCCTTATCCGCCATCTTATGAATGTGGTCCCAAAAGCTCAACTTCCCATCCAGCATCACACCCAGGTATCTGATGGCGTTGGATGTGTGGATAGTCTGTCCTTCCACAACCATTGGGATATTTCTGGCAATCCTTTTCCTTGTCAGCAGCACGATTTCAGTCTTCTGTATTGCCAGGGAAAGTGGCTTGGACTGCATCCACTCCATGATGCGCCTCATCACTTGGTTGAGCTTGAACTGTAGGTGCTCAGTCGTTCTGGCCTTGATAATGACGATGATGTCATCTGCATAACCCACCAGGAAGGTATCCTCTGGCAATTCAATGCGCAGGATTCCGTCATAGTTGAACGTCCAACCATGGATGGAACGCATACAAACACAGTCACAAGTGCAGTCGAACAGCGCTAAACCAGTTATTTTGTATGTTTGATTCTTAGAGAACCTCAAACACCTTTTCTTCAGAAAATATTGTTGAGAGGGGCTGACCAGCATGGCATCAATAATCGTGGGACTAACGGGGTTTCTCCAGAACGAATCTGTTTGGTTCCAATTCTAGAGGTTATACTATTTAGATTCAACATTTGCTACTAGAGGGAGATGGTCTTGCTCCTTGTTCATACCCATGCAAGATATCTGGCTTGTCATAGTTGGATGTCCTAGAATATGTTGAGGGGTGGGGAAAACGGGGAATCAAGTGATTCATCAAGTTTGATTGGAATATCCCCTGCTACAGTTCATGCTGGGAGTTAGGTGACCTTGGAGCTGTTTTTAATCTTTGGATGAAGAGGATTTGGAGGTGGTCAATTAATTCAAAAGAGAATTAATTCTCTTCAGAGTTCCAAAGTTGCTAGCTAGAAAGCACTAGCAGCCCCAAGAGAGCTCTCCTGAGCATCTCCCTTAACACCTCCATGTTTGCGTCAAAAATGAAATAGAGTGCGATGAATTGGTCGGCCAAAAAAATAATAATCTAATTACCTGTAATTTTCACCTGTTGACGTTTTGGTCCGCTTATATGACCACCAAACCGAATATAGAGTCCTATTGGTTGCTATGCCATTGCTGCTATGAAAAAAACAGTTTTGAGAGATGCGTCTCCACAAGAAGCAAAAAATACACTCGTTTGTTACGGCATTCATGCAAGATTTGTGCCCATGCTGGGCCATTGGTGATTCCAGGTGAGCCAATAGTCGAAACCCCTTGCCAACTAGTGGACCCCTTAATTTTTTTCAGAGAAAAAGTTATTCCCCATGTTGGGATAAAAAAGAAAAATGTGGGGCATTCAAATTTCAGCAAAATGAAAAACAAAAATAATAATTGGCTCGAACTTTTAACATCCCATGTCTACTACTGAGACTAGAAGATTTTCGAGCCAGGAGTTGACATACTACTGGATAAAAAGGTGGTGCAATACCCGATTTAACTTGATTTACAAGAAATATAGGCAACCAGCAATAGAGTAAGAGCAAAAAGTTGCCAAACATAATGTGTGAAGTTAAATTATTTTATTAATGCACAGCATCGTTCACAGGATCATCTGAAGTTAGAAAGTGATGCTTCAGCTCTGCCTATCAAATATCAGGGAGCCTACCAGCTAAAAAAGTATGTAAGACCAATTTTACGTCTGTGTAAGTCTTCACAGCCATGTGGCAACAACACCTGACTACAGTTCTCAAGGTTGTATGTTCGAACCTAGTTTTTTTTTTTTTTTTTTTGATTACACATTTTAACATTAACGCAGGTTTCAACATCAAAACTCTGACATGATGGAGAATTCTTTGAGTTGCTTTGTGGAGAGGCCTCCGGGTTAACTAGCTTTCGCCTTATGCCCGAGAGGCCCCACAACTCACAACTGGACGGCTATCTACTTCCCAGCAAGTTCACTACCACCACGAATCCAACCTCTGACGGAGGGCAGGCCTGTGATGCTTTGTCTTTCGACAGTGCATCTGTGGCAGCTGGGGCTCCCTCCTCCCGTGGTACCATTTTGGGTAGAGTTGGCCTGCAGACAGCCCACACAAGGTGGTCTGTCCCCCGTCCAACGCACCCTAGGCCTTGAATGGTCGCAGGCCCGACAAATGTCTACCGCTTCTCATCAAAACTCAGACAGTAATTTTATCACACATTCCAATCTATTGCAGCAGAGCGGAAACGTACATTCTATAGAAAGGGGGAAACAACTAAAAATACAGTCGCCAAGGAAGAGAGGCAGCGCACAATGGCTAACTGGCAGGAGATGTGGATAGGAGATCACCGAGGAAGATGGACTGCACGCCTAATACCCTGTATCGACACATGGATGAACAGACCACATGGAGAGGTGAACTTTTTCCTGACGCAGTTCCTCTCAGGCCATGGACTCTTCTACGCCTACTTGCATAGGATGGGGAAAGTGGATGACCCAGCATGCCCTTATTGCAAGGAAGAGGATGATGATGTGTTCCATACTTTTTTCAAATGTGAATACTGGTCTGCCAACAGAAGTTGGCTTCAGCAGACACTGGAGCTATCACCTCAGGACATGACACCAGAATGTGTCTTAAGTAAAATGCTTGAGCGTGAACAGAACTGGACCGCGGTAGCATCCTTTTCTGAAAAGATCCTGGAAATGAAGGCTGTGAAGGAACGGGAGAGGCAAAGCAGGGAGAACACGGACCGAGAGGAGTACTAAATCCTTCCCTAGAACCAGCCTGAAGTAACGTGTCAAACAGTTCCAGGCTGAGTTTCGTCGTGGGAAATGGAAGGTGAGGTTTTAGTGGGTTTGAATCCCACATAACCCAAAGTGCGGTCCCTTTTGGGTATCTTAGGAGATCCGATTTCCACCTAAGGATCTCAAAGATTTCCTCACCTGCCACCGAAAAAAAAAATCTATTTATCGATAAGGGTTGATTTAGGATATTTTATTCATTTTGGATTTGCGAGCATCCAGACCAGCAAACTACACATACCACCGACTTCTTAAGAACATTGCTTTTGAGCTCTGGTCGATCCACTTTATAGCGCGGATAATAGTAAGTTCAAATGATGCATTCACATCGGTAGACTGATAGGAGATAAATTGGTAACCTAGGATTTTCAGTTCCGTTAGAATCACCTGATCTTTGCTAGGTACTGCTGATGCTGTGGCATCACTTTCCTCCTACCATTACCGTTATGCAGAGCATCAGACATCAAACAGGAAGGTAATGATAGGCGCTTCTCACATCCGCGGATTCAGCTTCTTTCACCAGCTGTTTTACATCCCAGGGAGGGTTGACATATAGGATACTACAGATACTCTGATACTATCTTTATACATACGATTTACCTTTTCTCACTGTCTATTGTGACGCTGTCCCCTTTCTAATTCAAAACCTTATTAATAACCTCTTCGTTCACTAAGTGTAGGAGGTTTTCACCTTAGGGGGCAGTGGCCAGTCAGAAGACCCACTAGTTTACGAAGGTCTTTGCGCCTCAATGATAGAAGGGCTTTTGCGCGTTTCCTTGAAATAGAGAGGAACCGCTTGGCTTGCCTCTGCTCAGGAGTGTTGTGCCAGTATTCTGTGCGTGTTTTGTCCTCCAATTTCTGAACCTGTTGAGTTATATAACTCTTGGTAACCCCTAGTTGGGGTTCAGGTCCAATTGGATTGGACTGTGATCCCTTTTTAGCAAGGCGATCAGCTTCCTCAGTTGCCCTCTATTCCCTCATACCCGGCACCATAGTAGCATCAGTTTGTTGCCCCAGGCCGCAGCCTTGAGGGAGTCTAGGCAACTCCAAGTATTTGAAGTTATCGAGAAGGCAGAAATAGCCTTTAGTGCTGCTTTGCTGTCAGATAGTATATAATATATACATAGAATTATGTGCATATATTATATCGTTGCACCTAAAATAGTTTCAGTCCACATATTTCTATAGCATGGGTTTCCGCTAATATATGGTAGCGGTCGAACCTAGAGGCACCAGTTTGAAATTGGTCCCCAGACCGTTCATCACGGACCAATCTGTGTACCACACAAGTGAGCCTGGTTTAAATTGAGGCCCTCTTTTCCAAAACTCACGATCATTTATGAATACTTTAAAATGTAGATCAAAGTTCATCTTTTCTAACATTACGTCAGAGATGGACATAGTCAACGGATTTGTATCTATTTCGTCCAGTATTTCCAAGCGAATATCTTTCTGTAGGGAGGGCCTAATTTTTCCCATTTGCTGCATTCTAATGGCTCCCAGGTAGGCTGTTCTTTGCACATAAATGTGCAGAGGGGTGAGGTCTAACAGAACCTCTAATGCTGCTGTGGGAGTGGTGTTCATGGACCCTGTAATGCCAATACAGGCCTGCCTCTGAAGTTTATTAAGTTCCAGTAGAACAGTGGTTTGGCAGGTTTTTGGCCAGATATGTGACCATGGGTCTGACAATTGATAAGCTCATAGTGTCATTTTGAGAATGTTTTATTCATTCTATGGCATGACCATAGAGCGTAGTCCTTTTGAAACTATATGTTTCAAGTGCTTGTTCCATGTTAGTTTGGAGTCGAGCACCTTCCCTAGATACTTTACTTCGTTTGAGAAAGGAATCCTCTGTCCTCGAAGTTGTAGGGGTGTAAGTGTGAGTTTGCTTTTGTTGGTAAAGGGAACCACAATGGTTTTCTCGGGGTTCAGATGAAGCCCTTCTGCAGAGCACCTTTTTTGGACGATGTTGAGGGCGTTCTGTCTGACACGGAATAATTAAACATAGAGAACAATGTACTTGAAAATATTTATTGTCCAAAAACCATTAAAAATCAGATATTAACACATTGAATAGGTTTCTTACATTCTGTTATTATTATATACAATAATTATTTCACATTTTTAAATAGATACAGGTTGCCGTAATTCTTGCCAACTAAACACACTAGACGTTTGGTCCCAGGCCCGTATCACCTCCCAGAACCTCAATTATTGCATACTGCTAATATAGAATCGTTCCAGATAAAACTAAAAAACAGGAGTGTCCATGTTGGACTCAATCGGCGAAAACGGCCACTGGGCGAAAAATGTGCTCTAACCTAGGGCTGGGCATTTGTCTTTGCTCAATGGCCGAAGTCGTCAAAGATAAGAGCTAGAAAATAATCCAGTTGGTATGCCTGATTCGGGTATTGAGCATCTGAAACGCCCAATGGCCGAACAAGTCGCTCAGTGGCCGAAAAAACGCTCAGTGGCCGAAAAAACGCTCAGTGGCCGAAAAAAACGCTCAATGCCCGAAAAGTCCTGCTAAATTAGCGTCTAAAGCTCATGTTGTAATTGGAATTAATTTATGATGTAATTAGGTGATGTAAATAGTTATTAATAAATAATGTTATGGTATCCGAAGCGTCACCATAAATACCAATCGAGTAATCAAATATTTCCAGGGATTTCAGGGAAGGAATGTTAAGAAACGGTTACTAAAAACATTGTAAAATTCTTCTTATTAAGTTTAGCAAAAATGATTCTTCTTCAGGAGATGAGTATTTTGAAGAATTTACATTTTAATAAGAAGATAGGTACCTGTTTGCTAAAAATCACATCAACTTGGTAACTCAATTAACTTGAAATTGTACTGAAAAACGCAACTTCTGACGACCTCAGTCAGATTAGCTGATAAGCGAGCAGAGTTGCCAACCTACATCTCTTTGGAAATGTTGACCGAGCTCGGTTGTGCACTTTCGAAACGACCATTCCTAGGAATGGGCATCTTCCGAGTGCTCTCTCCGCGGAGTGAGCAGAACGAAATGCCCAGCCCTAGTTTTGAGCAAACTTTTCGGCCACTGACCATTTTCGGCGGTTGAGTACAACATCCATAACCTGAATGGTATGTAACGTGAAACCAGCATTTCTATGAAGGATCTATGTGCAACTCTTTGTCACGTTTGTTACAATCTACCGAGTTTTTTGCCCCCTCTCGTCTTCTCTACTGTTTTCCAGCGATGGAATATTGATGGCTTTACAGTTGAAATGTGGTTAAATATTCATTGAGTCACAATGTATCTACCTATTTTTGCAGGCTTCTGATCCCCCTAGGTTCCAACTGCAAGCTGCTCTTTTCCAGTTCTGACATATTTTCATTTGAATTGAGCATTTAAATTAAAGTAGTTTGGTTATTGAAGAAGAAAGCCGATGTTCTTGGACAAATAAATTATTTGAGTACAGGAGGGACACTAGTCTGATTTATATGGATAAAGGAGGTGGATTTAGCAGCTAAAAGAGCGACTTCCTCAGGGTGATCTGATCGGCATATTCCCTCCTACTCATATTTACTGGAAAGTCCAGAGTTCCATACGAATGAATGGCAATACTTCCACAAAACGTATCCCAAGGGAAAATACTGTATCTTCATGTTCCCTAAAGTTAAGAGCATAGCTCTCAAAAAGATTAACCAACAAAGCCCAGTTAATACTTCAAATTAATATCTAGAGTGAGGAAAGATCACTCATTGCATCACAAAGAAGAATCTACATATGTTTCGAAGAGCCGGAAGCCCTAAATTCCAAGCATACTCCAAGAAACACTAGAGCACATCTTCAACTGCCCACAGTACCACTCTGCAAGGAAATGTCTGTTTTCAGCAATTTCAGCCATTAAAGGAGTCCAAAAGCCCTTTGCCATGAGACATCTTATAAGTACCTCAGTGGTTTGTTCATGTTTAATGACCGTCTGAAATCGACAGCAAGGATATCACAGTGGCAGCTTCCAATAGTGATGACTTCCATAGAACAGAGAGAGCACATGCAGAGTTGCAGTGCAAGTATTGCGCTAGATCAGCCAAAATCTTTTGTGAAGGACACTGACGGAATATGTGATGTAAACATGTTCGTAATATTGAAGTGAGGTAATTTTTCTCTCTCATATGTTTGTTGGGAGAACATTCTCGATGTTACCTTGACTATCAAGGTAACTTTGTTTACAAGTTTACAAAAATAGAAAAGCAAATTTGCATTCTGCTAAAACTGTGTTTATTCTGTTTTATCAATAGTTTTTCCAACTTTTTTTCTCTGTGAAACATAAAAGGTTATGGGACCAGTTCACGTTTAGAATACAGAGATATCAGTAAGTCAAAAGTAGTGACTAGTGAAGTGTTGTGAAAAACGATAATCGGGAACTCGTCAGTGTTCAAGGTTAGGATTCGTGTAACTTTCTGTATTTGAATAGTGCAAATCACAATGGAGTTTTTCAAGCACGTCAAACAGTTGGCAGGTGAGTCAGATTGGCCAGTATAGAAGCGTAAAATTCGAGATCTTTTAGACTATCATGAAGGTGCTATTGACGTCATTGAAGGGCGGTTGATTAAACCTGATAATGTTGAAGAAGGTGCTTCAGAAGCCACACTTTTGAGGCATCATCAAAAGGTTGTCTCAATGTATTCCAAGCATCAAAGGCCGTTTCTTGATCCATAATCTTCTGGTAGACGCTATCAGTTATAGAACCTGCTATCATAGACTTAGCAAAACTATTGGCTTTCCTAAATAGGCCAACTTTTCTTTTGAACTTCTGAAGAACCTTCTTCAACATTATCAGATTTAATACGTAAACCGCTGCCTGAGAATAGTTAGGTTCTTCCGACCAGAAACAATCTCAAACGTCGACCCGTGGAAATGAACTAACCAGAAGCCTATTGAACTTCAGATCTGGGAGCTAAAGTGGGGATGGATATGACGCACGTTTCAAAAGAGAGATGAATCAATAGAGAAAGGGTCTTAACGTGAAATCCATTGAGGAGGAGACAAAGAACGCTGACACAACGTGGAATGAAGTTATCTGGCTAAGCCAGGAAAGAGGAGAGTGACGCTATTTCTTTCTGTAGCACGATTGATTACCTGCATATGTAATAACCTGCTGTAACAACCTACCTACCTGAATGAAGGTTATTAAAAGAACACTTCTCATCTTGAACTCTCGCTGAATGTATGTGCTCCCCTTTTCCCTAATTTAAATAATTAATTAAAGTCGTCAGTTTGTACACTTTCAGAGCCCTTGCTCCCCTAGGAGTGAAAGGAACTAAGCAGAAGGAACAGACCGGAATATGATAAGCCATCACGAGCCAAAGATATCTAAGTGTTTTGTTCATGGTGAATGTAACAACAGCAAAAATATCACAGTGGCAGCTTTCAATAGTAAAGACTTCCGTAGAACAGAGCCTAGTTGCGGTGAATGAGGGTTGAACCAAACGTCTAGAACTTAGTACAACGTAATCTACCAAATATTAAAACTATTACAATTAAGAAGTAGTTTTGTTGACTTGAGCAAACGGTGTTACCTCCACTCTTAGGTGACGCTACAGTTTCAAGACGCCGGTAAAACTTTATAGGGGTTCAAAATCCCCAACGGGTCCATGGAGTTCTTGATATTTCTCATCAGGCCAATTGCTTCGGGAGTTTTGCTGAACTTGAGGAATTTCGCCTTTTTGAAGCCGATACCTGTTTAATTCAGAAAACATATAGATTTTACGTAGATATAAATGTAAATTTAGTAGCGATAATAAAAAACGTTATGATCAATATCATGGGCTCAAGTATGTTCATTTGTCATTTGCAAGGGTTAATAAATAAATAAGCGATATGGCAAAATTTAGTTGGATGTTGCAACTTTATTAGATTTTAACCTTTTTTTTAGATTTGAATTAATTAAGATACTAATCTTGGAATTTTAATTGAAAAATTCAATATTCATCTTCAATACCCTTTAGCTACAACAATAAATTGCTAAGGTACTTTTTTGATCTATATTTAATTGAAAATCGAAGGTTGTAACATTTTTATTGGTAATTAAATAGTAATTCATGTCTACTGAAAACGTTTAATAGGCATTTGTGTAGGACAAGTAGTGATTGGTACCAGATGAAAATTATTACAGAACACAAAACAAAACGCTGTAAATTCTTTCACTGGGGTTTATTATTCAATGATTCATGATTTTAATTTCTACTAAGCTTTGGAGTGTGAGTGTTTCACAGGTGATAGAGCACTTACATCGGTTCTCAACCAAAATACCTATTTGGATTGATCAGTTGATCATATTTGTGTGACTCCTGAAATTCAATAATCGCTCTATCACCTGTGAAACACGCACACTCCATAGCTTAGTAGAAATTCAAATCATGAATGCAAGCCAAATTGAATAATAAACCCCAGTGAAAGAATTTGCAGTGTTTTTTTCAAGAGCAATTACAATGGAAAAATATTCTATTTGGAAATTTTAAATTTCGTAAGACGGAGCATGCATATCAGAATGCTTCAGCCCGTGTATCGGCTATACACATGCTTTTGGAGTTTGCCACTCCAATATTGGCCACATTCAGAACAAAATACCCACAGATAGGAGTTTGGTCCCGATACCAAATCCAAGTAAATGTGTATTTGAAATCACTTGTCACACTGAAAATAGAAAAAAAGGTTAGACATCTATCACCTTACATGTACAATCCGTCAACAAAACGAAGAGATGGAGAGTAAATGTAAATTCACATACATTTCCTGGGGTTTATTATTCAATACCGATTCATGTTTATGGCAAAGAAAGAAGATGATTTCATACGAAGCTTTGAAGTTTTACTGTCCATTCCAGATTTGATTGGCTAAACATCGGTTTCAATTTTGGACACTGCTTTACCTTTGATCAGTTGATGCAACTCCATATTTGAATGTCCTCCTGAATTGAGCATCTTATTCACTGTTTGCAGTTTTCGGTTATAAATTGCAACAGATATCCCTGGACAATTTTCTATCTAAGTACAAGATTCTACACACACAAATGGGTTAGCTGAGAACGGTGTTAAGACATTGGACTAGCTTACAAGGGTCAAAAAACAGTGATTCTTTGGAAAAGTTCTTGTTCATGTATCACAACACCCCCACTCAACCACCAACGAAACTCCTGCAAGGCTCATGTTTGGAAGAAATCTTAGGATTCATCTGAGTCTGATTTTCCCATCTCCCCGAGAGCGCACTGTCCCATCAGCCAAGGAGCCAAGACTGACACACATTAAGCCTGGAGACAAGGTTCTGGCCAGGGACTACAGACCACATCACCCAGATTGGGCCAGGGGACAAGTCACCAGCCTGGGGTTTGGAAAGGTAACTGTCAACATTGAAGGAGGAAAAGACGTGGAACGGCATCGTGACCAGTTACTTCCTGCAAATCCACCATTTGATGCTCCTAATTCACCACCATTCAGGGGTTTTGAAGAGGAGTCAGAGCAGCTCACTACTGAGACAACTGTAAGTGGTGCCACGCAGGAAGAAACCTTTGGTGGAGTTGGTTCCAGACACATACTGCCTGAAGGACGACCACAGCGTTTGAAGAATCCACCAAAGCGATTTTCCCCCTAAGGAGGAGGGAGTGTGGTAAATCCATCCAGGACACTATTGCTTTAGACAGCAACAACAGAAGAAGCCGTTCATTTTGTTATCAAAACCAGTGATAAGAATATATTATTATTTTTCCCTTTCTAAAACCACGTTACCTTTTTATTTCTACTTACCTTTTCCATACTGATCAGGTAGTTAATTTCCCCTAATTAGTTCAAGATACAGCACTGCGATACAAAAAAAAAAATTCTTTGTATTTGAAAACTCTTGTCACAGCAGAAAAGGGAGTGAAAGCTCGCACTCCGGTTCCTAGACAACTGTCTACATCCCAGGAACGACATACGACCTGCAAGAATTTGATTATTGGCGCGTACAGCATCCCACGGATTAATGCTTGGACCTGCTTTCTATGTGCCTGCTTTATGGGAATGGTGAAGCCATTCCCGAATCTAGTCGATAAGGGAACTCCCGGATTTAGCACCGCACAAATTTGTAGCTCTATCGAGAAAAATTCTTCAGGCATTTTTCCCATTCCAAACTACCTAATTATTGGACTATAAGGTACGCATGGTTGGGCCTCCTGCATTAGTTTCATTGAATCGAAAGAGTGGATTATACATTTTATTCTAATAAATACAAACCATGTTCAGCGGACACGCTTCCGCCAACACTCGCCACCCACTCGAATATAAAAGGCTCGATAGCACACAGAATCTGCTCGCTGTACGTTGGAGAAGTGATGTCCAAATGAAGATTTCCGTCACCTATGACAAACAAAACGAACTTCACTTCAAGTCTGTAACTATTTTATTTATTTAAAAATGTTTATTGCACCATGAAATACTCATCAACAAAATTATTAGACACTTAAGCGTAGGTACTAAAAATTAAGATACAGGGTGTTTCACAACGAATGCACTGATTTTGACTGTCAAAAACGTTATTTAGAAGAATGAAGAAGAAGAAAGTTTATTATCATTCGATATATACAGTTTTTCAATTAATTATTATAATAAACGATACATGGTTTTTCCAACCGTCTGTCGGGAATGTTGGTGATACATTAATGCAGGGGAAAGAAATTAAAAACTAAAAATAAAATAAAATTATTAACTCTTTTGGAAGAAATAATAGAGAGAAGGGGGTCAATATAGGGTCATTAATATAAACGTTACATTTTAGGGGTGCATGATCATCACAAAATTCAAAATTTGTTTAAAAATTAAATTTGCTAATCAACATTTTTCTGTAACGCCATGATAGAGAAGACGTTTGGCTTCCTGATTAATCAAAAATGCCTGATTGAAGGCCGCAATCCTAAACTCAGACAGCACGGGACAGCTGCAGAGAAAGTGATAGAGATCTTCTCTTGAATGCCTATTACTTAAGGAGCATTCCTCACAACGATCCATCACGTATGGTCTGGCGTTAAGGTGTAGTAGCTCTATTTACAAGAATGATAGAAAAAAGTAAAAGGTATTTCTCGATTTGATATAATGTCAGAAATGTTTTATGTGGTTGCCACCTGAAACACGAACGATGTCGAGGCGGTATTCAAATTCTTCCCAAACACACTTCAACATGGTCTCAGAGGTTAGAGTCGTAGAGGTCACGGTTAGTGGAAGAAGGCGGTAGGGGTCATCAGCTCGACGCTCGGGGAAACCCAACTCACGTGACGTGTCTGGTGAAGACCGTTCCATTTTACCCTAGCCCAACACCGGGCACAGTCTTAAGTTCTTTAGCTCATTTAAACAACGTTATTTTTGCTTATTACAGCTCGGATATGGTGTGCAATGCAATTGCTGGTTGTGACAATTACAATGTACCTAAAAAAAAAGTACGAATTTCATTTTCGCCGTTTTCCAAAGGACAAAATATTGCGATCAACATATTGTGGGTGAACGTTTGTAAGCGGGCTGACGCATTTTCGGTGGATCATTCGCGTGTCTGTTCTGTTCATTTTGATGACACGGACTACATTCGCTGATAAATGAACTGCTCAACACCATCCTAAATTTGAGCTAAACCGGATGCGGTTCCGCATTTATTCCTGCCGAAAAGTAGTTACTTGGGCGATTCAAATACACCTTCTTCTCTGGCTTGGAAAGTAAGAACAAACAAACGGAATGCGCGTAAAGAATTGAAGGATCTTTGAAATCACCATTAAAAGAATTAAATGAAAATGTGATGGATGAGATTACGAATGGTTTAGACGAAAATGTGGCCACAATATCCATTGAGACGGGTGACAGCGAACAGCCGTCAGAAATGTTGTTCCTTTTTAGTGAAAATATGAGGTTGAAGAAAGAAAATGAAATTTTAAAGCTACGTCTTGAAGAGCTGACGGAAGAATTAGCTAAGTTTCGAAACATGACATCGGTTTTTGATGGCCATTTTTCATCGAATCAGCAGCAAGCGCTGTTAAAGCGAAGATGTAAGAGTTGGTCGACGGATGATATCAATCATAGCATTTCACTTTGCAAAAAATGTACTGAATTACCCACTTCCAAGTGAGAGCACTATCAAGAGGCGGATTCGTCAGTTTTCAGTGACTCCTGGCTTCATTCACCTTAGTTTGAATATTTTAAAAGCACAAGCACAAGTGTTTTCCGATTTCGAGAAAGACGTAGTAATCAGCTTTGATGAGATGAAAATTAATGCTGATTTATGTTTTGATTCAACCGAAGAAATAGTTAGAGGACCTCATAGGTATCTGCAGGTACTGCTGATAAGGAGTACAGTAGATAAATGGATGCAGCCAGTATACTAAACATAATACAATACAATTAGCAGAACAAGTACAGAAGGTGGATCTAGGTTGAACCACACGGCGCTTTCCCGAAAAACGTTTAGTTTAATGCAAAAGAAACGGAGCGCCTGGTCTGGTCTTCACCAGTGACGTCACGAGGCCGCCACTCGCTTCCTAATGACCCCTACCGTCTTCTTCTACTAACCGTGATAGAGGTGAGAAATCTTCAACTATTCCACGGTTGTAGGCATTGGAGGATCGAAGAAATTTGTTGGAATGGATCATTTCAAACCACTTGATGAAAGAATAAATTGTGTATAAGCCATCTATGTTGTGTGTTTATAACTTTGAATCCTTAACAGTTAATAACTTTCTTAATGTTAATAACAGAATTATGACACATAACAGAAATGTAACAACTGAGTTGTCAAGTTAATTTCCACTCTTACACTCATTAGAGAGTTCCTAGGAGATTCGGACACCGTGGTATCGTATCTAGTCGGTGGTGGTATCTAGGGCGAGCACAGCTCTGGTTAGCAAAAATGGTGGCGTTACCACCAACTCAGCTGAACTAGTGGTATCTCTGATCCGTATCCAAGAGTCACGTACATTTTGCTTTCACGTCACTATAAGAAAACGAGCAGTCTGTTTGATGCTTTACAAGATCACTCGGATCACTCGTTCTTTCGTTTTTTTAACCAAAAACGCAGGGGTGGCAGACTTTTTTTGAATATTATGTTAACGGATTGATTTCAACTGAGGAATTGCTGTTGATTTTTCGAACGTATTTGGAGCGGGAGAGTGTAAGGGAAGCACCTCGACGATTAAGCCTGCTCTATGGGAGATTTTCCCTGAATGACATGAGCGAGGATGATGTACTATTTTCGTTCCGATTTAATAGAGAACATGTACATTTACTCCAGAGGCTCATTCAAATTCCCGCAGAAGTTACGACAGATAAGTACGCTTGGAATCAAAATTGATTTGTTTGTAACTTCTTACTTAGCGACTTGGGAAGTACATACTCTAGAAAAGGAATGTACAGCAGGGATTCTGGGGTTGTAGTTAGACAGTTTTTATAATAGCCTAAATGAAGCTGTTGGGCTCTTTAAAAACTCGCACAGTTGGCGAGTTGATATCCCATTGGCTATGCCCTAGATAGCACCTAACCACTATACTGAAATTGGAATGGTGATTCAGACATAAACCCATCTCTGCCATCCGGCTTTCTTCACATTAGCTTGTTGACTTACCCAAATGTCCAAATCCTGAGACCTGTGCATCAGCAAATGGGGCAAGTTTTTCTTTCATAACATGGACGGCATCGTAGAATTTGTTCATAGGGAGGGTGATGTCGTACGTGTACAAGGAAGGTGTCTTTGGAAGCAGCCTCAGCCAGACGCTCTCTCAATTGCCACAAATTCTGTAACACAAAATCCGATTTATCACAATTCGAAATATTTTTAAATTGTAATATTATCATTCAGAGAATGCTCATAAAAAATAAATTATAGGTTGATCCAACAAGAGGTGCCATAAACAGAATGTGCATGTGCAGTAATGGAGACTGCAATTTCAACAAATCAAGCCAATCAACAATTTTTCTTGAGTCAGGGTCACTTTATGTGGGAGAGCATTGTTGTAGAGAAGAATTGTTTCTCTCATTGGTAGGTATCGTGTTTTGCAGTGATATGCGATTCTGACTTCACTCAGTTTCAATTTTTGCAGTGGTTAAACGCCTCTCATTTTAACAAGTTGTATAACACAAGTAATGTTTTGATAGGTATGCAGCCACAGCTCTCATTTTCAAAACGTTCACGTCCCCCCACAAACTATTTGTGCCATTCAAACACTCTAGCTCTTGATAATGTGTATATTGCTAGAAACTTGATGACAAACCGTTGCGCAATTGATGAGGTTATCTTCTCATCGTCACTAACGATACTGAGAGGATCGAGGAGGCTAGCTCACGTGCTTCTACTACTTCTGACAAACCAACCCAAGACTCCACAACGCAGGAGCGTTCTTCCATCACTGCTAAGCTCGCAGGTCCAAGAGTCTCATTTATATTTGATTCACCCTCGTAACAACTTTAATGGCATGTTTGACACACATGATAGCTGTGCTGCGATTATTCTTGCCCTTGATGGGACATTTAAAAAAAGCTTTAGAAAAGAAAAAGGAAGCAAAGAGTGTGGATGAAGAATTGGAGAGAAGAATGAATTTGGTAACAAAACTTATTCTGTCTGCAATGGGATTGTACCGCTATGAGTTGTGTATCCTTCCACGCTGTTACCTCCGTCTTCCTCCTCCCTTCCACATCACCCATCTACGTCATTCTTGCTTATCAATCGACTGGTCACGAACAGGAAGCAGTCAGCTGACGAGTCATTTGGTCGCCCTCTCAATGTCCCGCCCCGTTTAAACGGGCTAGCTCTTGGCGGTACATCTCTCCCCAGGTTAAGTCCTTAGCGTGGTCCTCCATGCGCCATAGCCAGGAGTTGGTTGGAGTCCTGGTCCATTTGGCCTTATGAGGCATTTCCCAGTCGCTTCAGGTCAGCTCAGAGACAGCAGAGTGTAGGGCGCACCCGCCACTGCCCACAGCCAGTCGATTTCATAGCAAAGACGTTTCTTGGGGTGGGGCATATCCCACCGCTGCCACCATTGTACCGCTACGAGTTGTGCAGACAAATTAACCCTGCTTGCTTGGTCCAGCCAAATATAAACAGGGGAGAGAAGTTGAATAAGATGCACAACTACGTAGGATGAAAGAAGTGTAATCAAATAAATTGAAAATGAAAAAAGGGAATGAGAAGCTACGGAACGACCACTCTCAGTAAATCTCCACGGAGGTGTATCCTTCCACGCTGTTACCTCCGTCTTCCTCCTCCCTTCCACATCACCCATCTACGTCATTCTTGCTTATCAATCGACTGGTCTCGAACAGGAAGCAGTCAGCTGACGAGTCATTTGGTCGCCCTCTTAATGTCCCGCCCCAATGGCGGTACATCATCAATTTCCTTCATTTTCTCTTCCATACATCATGTAAACCACAGTGAACTCCAATGAATTCTCTCTAAAATTCCCGCTATTCCTCCTCTTCAGAGTCAAGAGCAAACAAGACAATAGGAGTGTCCTGTCTGAGCGGTGAAGAGAAACTGACTAGAAGTAACGCCACCATAGATGGTCGAACAGTCGGAACAAGGCAGGGAATGTTCAAACAACATATTTGGAGCCTGACCAATCTTACTAGAATAGCTTGCACGAACATAGCAACAGTTGAACTGGACGGGCAAACTGTTTGCACAAACACCGAGTTTGGCGCGTTTTGCTATTTGCTCCATGTATGGAGGCCTTCAATCAAGCAAAAAGTTTCATTACTTTAAAAATCTAATAAAACTGGACAGCATAATCGAACTCACTGCAACTGGAAGGCTAATGTCATTCATCAAGACCAGTTTTAGATGTATAAATATTAGCTATTACACTGCACGTACCATCATTCGAGCAGGTTCGCTGGTAGTAATTCCATCTAAAACATATCCTTTATCCATGGCATCTTCCACAAACGATGACATCTTCTCAGCATCGTGGTCCTCTCGACTGCCATGGGTTTCCACGATCATGAAGAACGTATCAGCCGTATGATCCAGAGGGATTTTGAGCCCGAGTTTATTTTCAGCGTACCAGAGGCTGGAATAGTCCATCATCTCGCACGACGAGAGAGTCTCACAGAGATTACGTTTGGCCAACACGAACGTTGACAGTACGTCAGCGAAGCTTTTTAAAGCTGCAAGATGCAAGTTATTGTTATTTTAGCTCTTAAAAACATATGAAACAATTGTAATTTCATGATTTATCAAACAGAAAATAATCATCAACAGAAAATAAAATAAGAGGCTCACTTAGAAAAGCTAGGTTGACGGATTTCGGGCGAATGGGGCATTGCAAAACAGCCTGGGTCACTATACCCAGAGTGCCTTCTGAGCCTACGAACAGCTGTCGAAGGTGATAACCAGTGTTGTCTTTCTTCAGCGAGTTCATCATGTTGAGGATACTTCCATCGGCAAGTACCTAAATGGTCAATTTCAATAATAAATCACAGTCACTCAAAGATTTTATCAAAATATGAGCCAACAAACCATAATCAAAAGATGTCAAATACATTTTCTGAGAACAGTGGTTTGGAGTTGAATGTATGAAAGAATGAAAAAGGATTGATTGACATACTAAGTAAAATACAATATATCGAAGAATTCCCCTTAACCAGCGTAGCTGTCAGCCACAGCTGGGGTTGGCTTGGGTATAGTGAGTGCTTTATTTCGTCACCTTACGCTGCGTCATCGGGTGTGCCTCAAGGCTCTCATATTGGGCCAATTCTGTTTTTGCTCCTAATCAATGGCGTCACCTCTACGGTAGCATCTCCGAATATCAAGATTCTTATTTTCGCAGATGATCTCAAGGTGTTCTCACCGGTATCTTCTCACACGGATTGCCTCCTGCTCCAGCAGAGCCTCGAAAATGTCATGAATTGGTGTTCCTACAACCATCTTGAGTTGAATCCAGCAAAGTGTACTGTGATGTCATTCGCACGATCCCAGAATTCGACTCCTTTCCCGCACCATATAAATGGTGTTTTGTTGGGGCGGCAGCCATGCACTCGTGACCTGGGCATACTCCTTGACTCGAAGCTTTCCTTCAACGATCACGTGAATTCTGTAGCATCGAAAGCTTTGAGATCCTTGGGTTTCCTCAAGAGATGCACTCGTGATTTCAAATCAGCCGAAGCGATTGTGGTACTGTAAAGGACCCTCGTTCGCCCAATCATGGAGTATGGGAGCCCCATATGGTCGCCATTCTACGGGGAGTATAAGGATCGTCTGGAGAGTGTTCAGCGTAGGTTTTTGCGGTATCTCTGCTTCAAAACGAGAGTTCCCAGCTAGCCATGATCAGTTTTCTATTCTTGCAGCAAAATACAACCTGCCCAACTTGATTGACCGTCATTTTATGGCGGACATAGCATTTTACCATAAATTGGTCAATGGTGCAATTCACTGCCCATCCCTGCTGTCAAAAGTGGACTTCCAGGTTCCAAGCTACGCAACTCGATCCAACTCATTGTTTGTGGTGCCATTTGCTGCATACAATTACCTTCTTCATTGGCCTATGTTTCGAATGCCACGTCAAGCTAATGCGCTCATAGAATCCACAGGCATCGATTTTTTGTGATAGCCTTCCGCATCTCAAAAGGTGTCTCACATCATTCCTTCATCAGCAAAAGTGACAAAACATCCTTTACTAACTCTCTTATTTTTTCTCTCACACATTAATCTGTTCTTTTTTTCCTCAATATCTATCTCATGAACTGTATTTATTTCTATCTGCATTGTTATGTAGTGTATATTTCCTTTTTGTAATTGGCGATTGCAGTGTATTAAATAAATAAATATGCACAACTGCTGCTGCTGAAGTTGTTAGTTGGATGCTATTACAGCGTGCTGAAAGGTTTGAGACGTGAGTTTCCCTCAATAGTTAAACTCTAGAATTACTCTTAACCACGTAATACTCTCCTAAAGTCGCGAAATTCGGCTCTTACAGCACCTGCAAGGTGTAAAATAGGCGTCCCGAATAACCTGGCACGGAATTCTGTAAGGATGGGGCCCCCATTAATCGATTCGTTCTCATTCTTACATCTAGTTAGATTAACTTACTTGGCAAAGCCTCTATTGATACTCTGGGGATTAAAGGATCTCATAAGTTTGGCTCCCAATTGGTAGAGCAGAGATATGTCATGTTTAATTGGTAATCTTTGAAAGGTATTGCCCATTTTGGCTATTTGGGTAGTACAAGAAAAGGGGGCGCCAGGATATAATGTTAAAGGGTGAGTGGTTTGTCAAAGTCAAAGTTTTGTAAAATCCCTAAAAACAAGTCGAATCGGCCTAAATATTTACCTATTTGAAGAACATACCATGAGGAATCGAATGAGCCCTTCCAAAGGTCCTTAGGTCAAACCATTCCCGATGTATGGCTCGATTTATGGTGCCAATATTTGCGTATTTTGGTTTATTATTGTTTGTTTGAAACCTAGTGATGCCGATAGCGTCGAGTTGTAGTGAATGTGGATACTGGAGTGATAGCCGATGTTGATACTTGTAGTTTATAGCCGATACACGGGTTGAAGCATTCTGATATGCATGAAACGCTGATGATATATAGGTAAATATTATTAGTGGGGTAAATCAGTATTCTTTCTCTGGGGTTTATTATTCAATTGGTTTGCGTTCATGATTTGAATTTCTACTAAGCTTTGGAGTGTGCGCGTTTCACAGGTGATAGAGCGATTATTGAATTTGGAGATATGCATAGACCACGTAAATCGGTTCTCAACCAAAACACCTATTTGGATTGATCAGTTGATGATATTTGTGTGCCTCCTCTACATCAGTCTACCTTTGGCTACTTCGTTTAAATTTGGATTTGTGGAAGTTTTAACGCAATACGAGTGCTAAAGGACTTGATAGATTGTAGAGGTTTTTATTGTGGGGGGGGGGGGGGGGGGGGGTATTGAGGTTCAATATAAAAAAACGCTGCAAATTCTTTCACTGGGGTTTATTATTCAATTGGCTTGCGTTCATGATTTGAATTTCTACTAAGCTTTGGGGTGTGCGTGTTTCACAGGATAGAGAGATTATTGAATTTCAGGAGGCACACAAATATGATCAACTGATCAATCCAAATAGGTATTTTGGTTGAGAACAGATCTACGTGCTCCGTGCATATCTCCTGAAATTCAATAATCGCTTTATCCTGTGAAATACGCACACTCCAAAGCTTAGTGGAAATTCAAATCATGAACGCAAGCCAATTGAATAATAAACCCCAGTGAAAGAATTTGCAGCGTTTTTTAAAGAAATGCCGGTACTTCTGCCAAGTGCAGGTTATGTCACCGATTGTTGAAAACAAGTGGGAATACCACTGACCTAATCGGGCATCTGAAGGCAAACCACGATACAACTTTCGTCAAATATTTCGGTTCTTCAAAAGCCAATGCAACTGCCCCATCAATTCTAGTGGAGAGAGAGAGAGAGAGAGAAACATGCTTTATTATATACGTCATATTAATCACAGACACGAGAGAAATGTATGGTCTCAACATTTAATAATATTATTTCTTAGATAACTCGAGATAAAAATTGAAGACAGTATATTTTATTGATAACAGCATGAACGGCATGGTATGAATTACCGTCTGTTTCTGATCGGAATCATAATTTACTTTTTTTTCTATTTATTGTTTGTTAGAATAATATACAATCAAGAGCCGGTCAACCATATGGTTCGGGAAAGGAAATTTGCAGCCATCAAGACTTGAATATGATTAATATAGGTTTGACTTACATGCATTAATAACAATTTGAAAACGAGAATAATGATGTTAACAAAAACCTGATAACAAGAACAATTGAGTTAACAACCAATTTACAGCAAGAAAAAAATTATATTTATAATATAACCTTTTATTATATTCAATTTACCTTTTATTTATTAGAAACCTTCTATATCACTCTATATTATTTTTTGTTAATATGGGATTATAATTCGATTATTCGAGGAACTATTTATAAACAAGTCAACGTCACTATTGCAATATATATGCGCGAGATATACCGAAAGAATCAACAAATCCGTAGGTATTATCCGAGAATTACCTTGTTTTTTGACCTTGACATTATAAGTTTCCAACAGGGGTTACAGAAGGTTTCGCAATTTCCGGGATCCGTCCGCAGCTATCATTCCGAAGGTGTCATCTTACCGAAATTAGGGTCAGATACATTTTGTGAGCATATGCGGGAGAGGTCCACATTGTAATTCTGACGGATGAACTCGGCTCCATCCTCTGAGTTGTTCCTTAAACCCTCTCTTCACGTCCCAGCTGAGCGAGTCGTTCCCTATGATTATTCTTGTACACTCTTCGGACGCTAAATTATTTTTTTTTATTCTGGAACTTTTACACAGGTCTCTAGAGACAAAATACCCGGTATTTTTGAGGATATTTTGTTTAGAACCACAAATCTTCAAATCGCACAAACTCGACCAATCGGTGGGTTCTCAGGTTATCGTTTTACCAAGTTTTAATCAATACCCAAAGGATTATTGAAAAAAACATTGAGATTTTATTCACGCAATTATCGGAATTTTTTTCTCTGGTTTTATTATCCAGAGATTCGACCAACGAAATTTTCAACATAAGCTTTTTGTTTTCTTCTTTTAATTCGGTTATTTCAAGCGTTAGAGCTGCTAAATCCGACGATCTCGCGAGGCCTTTTTCTTCAATCAGCTCGCTAGGCAAGATTTGATTTCAGAAAGCACACTTTTTATTGTTTTTTCTGGCATATTTTCTGTTTGCCGCCTTTTGTTTGGTTCGCCTAAGTTTGAATTAGATGGGCTCTCTCTTTTAGACGATGTTGCGTCCTTGTACTTAGCAATGGAGCGGCCAGTCATATATAACACAACGAACGCCGACCTTCTTGGTCACTACACTAAACTGCACAGAGCTGGGCGCTCGGGGACGGTGAAAGTGATTGAAGTGCGAATTAAGCGCATGCGTCAATTGAATATTACTAGCTGATTAGCGAGCTCGACGATCCGACTCGTCTAGGTCTGATAGCTCTAGATCCCCGATGAAAACGGGAAAAATAAAGTTCGTATTAAGCGGCTTACTTAAATACCAGAGCGATGTCCTTTGGGGCCCGCAGTTACCAAGGAATGTATAAGCACTGTGCCAATATTCGTCCTGGAAGCTGCACTATAACACCCACTAAAGTCGAAAATCATTCAACTGTAACAAGATCGATCCTCACACGTTGCCGTCTAATGGCGCACTCCTCAATTCTAGTGGATTCGTATATAGATTTTCCAATACAAGCAAGTGCCTGAAACCGTCCTTGATGCCTATTTTCTGCTTAAAATACAGTCTATTGAAGTTTGATAAAAACATCGATGTTTTTGTTGACATCGATGGTGGGTTTTTCAAACATAGATGTTTTTGATCGATGTCGCAGCCTATTTATTTATTTATATGACTATTTATTTGAAAATTACGGGCAAGCCCAATTACAAAGAACAAGAAAAAAATCAGCAAGTACAAAAAAGAAATACAAAAATAAGACAAAACTTCACATGGCGCAAAACTTAAGTTAATACAATTGAAATAATGGGGAGGTTTGAACTATTGTTGTCAGCGTGGCAGGGGAATCATTAAAAAAGTCATACACTGGGTTGGACTGTAAGCACAAATTGGCGAGACGAGGAAAACGATGAAGAGGCCGATTAAGTTGATAATTTGTTGGTGAAAATGGTATATCAAAGAGGTGGGAAGATCGTGCTGATAACCTTGGGATCCGAAGGTTCACATTCGATAGGAGAGCCGGGCAGTCAAGCTGGTTGTTCAGAAGTTTGTAGAAAAGTCTCAGATCGGCCAGGCATCTGCGGGTCTCGAGCGGTAAAAGATGGCACATCTCAAGCAGGGGTGCGTACTCAACGTCCCCCAGCGAGGATACCAGCCTTGAACGCGACGTATCTGAGAAATTTCCTTTGCACTCTCTCCAGGGAATATTTGTGTAGCGAGTAGCTGGGTGACCACACTGGAGAGGCATATTCAAGCAAAGGTAAAACCAGAGACTTGTACAAGAGCATAATCGCCTGTAGGCTGGTAAAATCGCGAGTACTCCTCTTCAGAAAACCCAAGGCCCTCAGTGCACGTCTAGCTATCCCGTCGATGTGGCTGGTAAAAGTAAGTTGGGGGTCGCAGAGCACTCCAAGATCATTCATAGCTTGTGTCCTTTGAAGTTCAGATCCACCTAAAGTATAATTGAATAAGGTTTCATTCTTGGTTGGAAACTCCTGAGCAATTCGGTGAAAGGTAGTGACTGAACATTTAGATGGGTTCAAAGAGAGAGAGCTTGTGATACAGCAATCTTCCAGAGCACAAATAGCCCCCTGTAGGGCAACACAATCATCGACAGACCTCACATGGCAGAATAGCTTCAGGTCATCAGCAAAAAGCAGACATTGAATACTTGGTTGGAAACTCCTGACCACACTGTTTATTACAAGTAGGAAGCATACTGGGCCAATGTGGCTGCCCTGTGGGATGCCCAGCCCAAATAGCCCAACTTAAAACCGATTTATTTACGCAGTAATGTAGAAGTTCATTCTATGGCAGGGTCAGCTTACCGCTTCTATTCCCAGGGTGTTAGCCAGCATCGAGCCGTACCGGAGGAGCCTCAAACCCCCGGCGCAGGTCGATATATTTCCACCAACCTGACAAGACCCTCTGGCGCCCAAGTCGTATGACGCCATCAGCCCTTCAGGTTCCAAAGATTCCTCGAGTTTCTCCAAAACGACGCCAGCTTGACAACTGACGGTTCCTTCGTGAAAAACAAACATATTGGCAATTCGTGAACGCAATACATGTTCATTATGTCTGGTTTTTATACGATCACACTTACACAGGTAGTTATAAACACAATGAGTCATTTTAAAAACTAAAGCAAATTCTTAATCAAACAAAGTCAGGAAAATTAGCAGGCAATTTTAGTAGGTATGAAGATACCTTGAATGAATCGGCCATCACCCCTCCCATCAAGAAATCTAATTCAAAATTTCTGAGTTCTAATATTGTACTATTAGATCAAGTACCATGTTCAACCATATATTTCAACTACACTGGTTTTGGTTTATTATTCAATAATAAACCATTGTATTCGCTCTTGAAAAAAAAAAAAAAAAATTCTAACCCCCCCTGAAAATTGCATGGTTTACGTTTCAAAGGGTGTAGAATCCGAATCTGCAATAAACATTTTTCCTTCCGTCCACCGTACGCACGATTTCTCCCAAACGGCTGAAGCAAAAAACCTGAAATTTTCAGGAAAAATCCATGTTGGTCCGGCGACGCCCCAATTCTTGAGCCAGCTCTCATTTAAAATGCCCTATAAGGGTTGTCAAAGTTTTATAAAATCCCTAAAAACCTCAAAAAAAGTCAAGGCGGCCTTTTACTCTTTTTGAAGAACACTCCACGAGGAATCGAATGAGCCCCTCCTCAGGTCCGTAGGTCAAACCATTCCCGATCTATGGCCCGATTTATGGTGCCAACATTCGCGTTAGTTATCATTGTTTTTGTGTTGATATCAGTAACCTAGTGACGTAGTGATGTAGTAATGTGGATACTGGAGTGAACTCTTTTGTAGCCGATACACGAGTTGTAGCATTCTGATAATTTTCAGGAAAAATCAGGAAAATTAGCAGGCAATTGTAGTAGGTATGAAAATACCTCGAATGAATCGGCCATCACCTCCTCCCATCAAGAAATCTAATTCAAAATTTCTGAGTTCTAATATTGTACATTAGATCAAGTACGATGTCAACCATATATTTCAACTACACTGGTTTTGGTTTATTATTCAATAATAAACCATTGTAGTCGCTCTTGAAAAAAAAAATTCTAACCCCCCCCTGAAAATGTTCATGGTTTACGTTTCAAAAGGTGTAGAATCCGAATCTGCAATAAAAAATTTTCCTTCCGTCCACCGTACGCACGATTTCTCCCAAACGGCTGGAGCAAAAAATCTGAAATTTTCAGGAAAAATCCATGTTGGTCCGGCGACGCCCCAATTCTTGAGCCAGTTCTCTCACTTAATTTAAAGTGCCCTTTAAGGGTTGTCAAAGTTTTATAAAATCCCTAAAAACCTCAAAAAAGTCAATTTACTCTTTTTGAAGAACACTCCACGAGGAATCGAATGAGCCCCTCCCCAGGTCCGTAGGTCAAACCATTCCCGATCTATGGCCCGATTTATGGTGCCAACATTCGCTCTATATTGGTTTATTATTGTTTTTGTGTTGATATCAGTAACCTAGTGACGTGTCGTGATGTAGTAATGTGGATACTGGAGTGAACTCCTAAAAGGCTTTGTAGCCAATACACGGGTTGAAGCATTCTGATAATTTTCAGGAAAAATCAGAAAATCTGAAATTGTCAAAAACGCTGCAAATTCTTTCACTGGGGTTTATTATTCAATTTGGCTTGCGTTCATGATTTGAATTTCTACTAAGCTTTGGAGTGTGCGTGTTTCACAGGTGATAGAGGATTATTGAATTTCAGGAGATATGCATAGGGCACCTAAATCTGTCCTCAACCAAAATACCTATTTGGATTGTTCAGTTGATCATATTTGTGTGCCTTCTGAAATTCAATAATCGCTCTATCACCTGTGAGACACGCACACTCCAAAGCTTAGTAGAAATTCTAATCATGAACTGAAAATTTCAAATTTTCTGAATTTTCCTGAAAATTATCAGAATGCTTCAGTATGATCATATTTGTGACTGATATCAACACAAAAACAATAATAAACCAAAATAACGCAAATGTTGAGAGGCACACAAATATGATCAACTGAACAATCCAAATAGGTATTTTGGTTGAGAACAGATTTACGTGCTCCATGCATATCTCCTGAAATTCAATAATCACTCTATCACCTGTGAAACGCACACTCCAAAGCTTAGTAGAAATTCAAATCATGAACGCAAGCCAATTGAATAATAAACCCCAGTGAAAGAATTTGCAGCGTTTTTCCGCAACATAACCAGTGGCAGCTTCTACCTTGAAACTCTGGGGGTGCACTGATATCTCCAGGGGCTATTGCAAAGGGGATGAAGAGATGCTTTTCTTAGCCAAATACAAATTTCAACTAGTCTATTTCTCGTGTAAGCCCCGCCTAAAATATGCTTACTTCTACCTGCTGAATTCTTACCTGATATTCCATCCACGAAATTCACCCGATTCATGAGTGAAGTTGAAATGATAACTTCATCAAAAACCGGAACTGACCCACCGACCAGTCCAGTGTTCCCGCCTTGGGGGCACACGGCCAGTCTGTTCTCGTTGCAAATTTTCATTATGTGGCTCACCTCTTCGGTGTTTTTGGGACGCAGAACCACTTTCCCTTGCCCTAAATCGGACAAACATGGCAGCACGTTAATTTTGAAGTCTATGAGGGATTATAAAGGTTTTGTTACATCATGACCCATTCAAACTGATCTACCATTGTGAGTATTTATTCAGTTTTGTGAAATCAACTCTGCATACCGCGGACGGATTTTAACCAATCGAGGTTGTACGGAGCAACATCTTCGTCACATGTGATTACTCCGCCTGGGCCAAGGACCCGTTCGAAGGCTGTTACCTGTGAGGAGAAAAAAACAAATTCTGAAAATTACCACGCAAGGGTTTAGATATCATTACTGTAGAGCCCATCTGCACACAGCACTTATAGTATGTACGTAAACATCAATGGCAAGGAGGTACAACATTAAATACGATTGAAAGAAAAGTGAGGAGGATGTCCAGATCTGCCCGACCCTGGCTTGGTTGGTAGGATTTCTGAGATTCAGGAAGATGATGGATACAGAGAGAAGAATGAAAGGAAGTTCACCAATTAAATGGCCAAAAGTTAAGGTGAGAGCCCAGCCAGGCTGGGATGGTGATACCACAAAACACTCTTGAAGATATGCCCAACTCGAGTAGCTCCATGGTACTTTTCCCGCAAAACAGTCCACTCCGTGACACCACCACAGTAATCACCTTGATGTTATTGTACCACACCTTTTAGCTCCAATATCGTTTGCTACAGGTCCACGCATTGTAGCAGCTACAAGAATGTGTATAGATGCCATTTCATCGTTCTGCAAAACACTCCAGGCCATGCAGCAGGGTTCACATCCATCCAGAAAGCTATCCAGAAAGTGCATACGAGCAGCTGATTGGCTGGACATCAGCTAGGGAGGGGGGGAGGGATATTTTTTCTGGACAAGCACTTTTGGAGCAAACTGTATGCATCAATTTTTTCAGATATTTTCCACTCTGCATCTACGCAGTTCACTGGCATAGGGAACCAAAATAGCTGTTGCAGGTTTGAGAGCTGTTGCAGCTGTGGGAAGAAGCGCAGTAAACAGCTGTTCCAGACATTCGAAATTCCGTGATTCCCCTCCACTGCTTTTCACCAGCTTCCCCTATCCGTATTTCTGGACGTTTCAGATGGATGTGAACCCTGCTTTACACCCTCACAGCCATGAACTTGATGTTCTTGTACCACTGCTTTTAGTTCAGATATCAATTGCTGCATGCAACGCATACATTGTAACAGCTAATTGTACTGCTACAAGAATGTGTACAGATGCCATTTCATTGCTCTGCAAAACACTCCAGGCCATGACACTCTCACAGCCATGATCTTGGTGTTTTTAGGCGCCACTTCTTTTAGGTCAGATATCGTTAGCTGCAGGTCCATGTATATATTGTAGCAGCTACTTGCATTGCAAAGAAAATGTGGACAGATACCATTTCGCTTCCCCTCCTCTACCTTCTCTCCCACAAGTGGCAAGTTGATAGATCATTCATTCCGTAACTGCAATCAACTGGATAAATGTCACTCCATATTTTGGATTTCTTTCATAACCCAAATTCTCTCTTATTCCATTTCAGACCAATATCAGGTTAAAGAAAATCTATTCAAACTTCGATCCGATTCGTCATTCATTCCCACATTCCAAAATATTACTTAAATAGTAAATTAGGTTTTTGGGGTAGAAATAAGTTAATTAAGAAGGGTAATTCCAACACTATTTCAGGGCAGCAGAAAGACAAATCCTGGCATGTCTTAGCAAAACCATCGAAATACTACGAAATAAATTAATCAACTAAAATTCTTTCATCAGATTGTAATACTACATAGACTGGCAGGTTCGTCATATAGCTACATGTTGATACTAACCATTGTGAAAACCTGTATTGCTCCCAGTTGCGTTTTATGTAGAATAAAGCCTTCATTAAGGTAAATTCTTTCATTTAAATTGAAATTTGATTCCTTATAGTTTTTTTTATAAGTATTTTCTATTCTAGTTTTACTCATTTGCTTCAACTGCCAAGTGAACTACTAACTTTAGCCATCACTGGAATATCAAGAGGAAATTTCACTGAGTTGGAGGCCTAACAGAACAGATATTTACAGATAATTCGTATACTGACAGTACTCTCGTGATATTGCACACTATTTCAACATACAGTAACGTTTTGATGCTTTGATAAAATCACTGAACTTTTTGACATCACTTCTTTTACTGACCACTGTAAACCACCACCCATTACGTTCAATAATTACTCTCATTTGAATTATTTTGCCTACAGCTGCAGAAATCTAGTAGTGTCAAATTAAAAAATACTCCCAGATTTATAGTGTGTGCATAGGATAGTTGAATCCTATTCTTCACGTCAACTGTTTGCCACTTTGATGCTATTTTGATAAGCATGTAGTCTGGTTTTCATATGTGAATGCGTTTGCCCAATGTGACATAAGCCAAATAAATAAGTTCTCAAGTGTAATATTTCTATGTCAGGCCACAAGGCTGCTCAATTGTTTCTCAGAGTTTCCATTTGCGTTGTTGTTATTATAAAATAGAACAAAGAAATTCGTTTTTTTTTAATGGCACTACGGTCCTTGAAGAACCCCTCGACAACATTTGACCATTCCTTTCAGTCCTTGGCCTTCTCTCTCCATCTCCTAACACCAAGTTTGGAGAGATCTTCCTCCACATCGTCGCGCCAACGTTTCCAAGGCCTACCTCTCAGTCTTTTTCCTCCAGGCGTCTCATACATTACACTACATGGACATCTCTCTGCAGGCATTCTCTCTACGTGACCCAGCCACCGCAATCTTCCTCATCTTACAAAGGCAACTAAATCTGGTTGAGCGTATACATGCCGAAGTTCTTCGTTCTGATTCTCCATTGGCCATCCTCCTGCACTGGTCCAAAAACGTTTCGCAGGATTTTCCGCTCCCAGCAGTTAAGCAATCGCTCGTTCGCTGCAGTTAAGACCCATGACTCGCTGCTGTATGTCACTATCGGTCGTATTATTGTCTTATATATGACAAGCTTGGCTCTTCAGGATAGTCCCCTGAAACTTAAGAGCTTTTTGGACAGCCCAAAAACATCGGTTTCCTGCTGCAATGCGAGACTTAATTTCTGCACTAACGTCGTTGTCGTTTGTCACTACGGCTCCCAAGTACCTAAACTGCTTGCAGACTGGGAATTTATGATGGAGAATGCTGAAAGACGGCTGATCAGGCGGTGATTTTCTCGAGGTTTTCATACATACTGTTTTCGTGTCATTAATCTTCAGTCCTCTCATCGTTGCTGCTTTCTCGAATTCCTCGACAGCTCCTGACAGTGCTGGGTTGTCCTCGCCATCAAGTCCACATCATCTGCGTACGCAAGGTGGTGTGTTAGGCGAGAGTAGATCGTTCCACCCGGATCAGTGCGAAAGTTCTGACTATAGTTTCCATTGCGAGATTGAAGAGGGTGGTCGCTAGTGGATCTCCCTGCCTTAGGCCCGTCAACACCGGGAAAGTATCTCCCAGCAAGCCCAACACCTTCACTCGGCAAGCAGAATTTTTCATGGTTAGACTAATGCGTACCAGCTTATTAGTTATTCCAAGGCTTCTTAGATCCTAGTACAGCTTTTGTCTTATGATCGAATCGTATGCTTGCCTAAAGTCGATAAATAGGTGGTGAAGGTGTCTGTGTTGTCTCCTGTTATCAGTCCAGCTTCTTTTCTGTTGTGAATTCGTAACTTATTGGTTTTACAGGGTGGGTTGTTGGCCCTACGCCCAACCCCCAACCTGGAGGACCATTTTTAATCAGGGTTTCCCTCCCTTAGGGCAGCTGAGATCATCTCAAGAGTCTGTCCTACCCTCGCAGTGTCAAAACCGTTACTGTCTAGATCAGTCAGGCGCTTTCGACTGTTTGGTGAGAGCTGTTCAGGTGAGTATGTCACCCTCGCCTCACACCAATAGTGATGGCGCTGCTGCCCCCCACCACGACCAAGAAATTCGTTGTCCGTAAGTTATTCAAGTCTGGAGAAAATATATTAGTATCAAAATACAGTAGTATGGTAAGGAGTCCTCATGAAGGCTTTTACAGTAAACGATTTGAATGATTCTTCTAAAAGAAAGATGCTATAATATGCAACTTATTTTGATATTCAACAAACCTGGGCATCACCAATTTTGCCATAGGGTCCACGCTTCAAGTTTGAGTACCTCTCTGTAGTGAGAAAGGTTGAAGTGGAATATCTCCTTGTCACCAAGCGATACGCCATACTGAGGACAAGAAACGGTTAAGTTAATTCAATAATCATCACAACGTTTAACTATACGTAGTTTTGAAAAAGTTGAAGACAGACAAAGCGTTAGTAGACATTTTTTAGTTTCAACTCAGCTGCAATCAATGCCTCTCCAGGCTAATTGGAGCTTGTGGAATGCCAACACTGTTGACAATTTGAAAACTGGAGGAGTGTTCTGTACTTAGATCGATGAGGTTGCGTACATCTTCCTATACAAATTGTACACGATAAGATGCGAAGTAAAATTATTGCAACCAGAAACTCCTTACGAAGATACAAGCATAACATAAGATAACATTTATACTTGATAATCACAATGACTACTACTAGGTTTACTTAATTTCTTTAGTTTTTCTGTTTAAGACATTTTCTTCTCACTATCGGGCACAAACACGTGATCAGTATCGGAGAATTTTCGAGTATTGCTAGTGGAAGAATGACATAAGAAAGCAGGTAGGAAGACAGTAGATAGATAGTAACTTACGTTTTCGCTCGGGAGTTTTCCTACAAAACACAACCCGAAAATAACTGACCTCGCACTTGTAGGTACGAGAAAAACGCCCAAAAAAACACATCTGGTCAGAAATGTAATTAAAATCAAACAAATAAGATAAGAACGTAGCGAATACAAAATTGTTTTGAAAAATACAGGAATCAACGGATAAGGCAGTGTTGCCAAACTTTTTTTGTCGATTCTCGGCCGAAAATCCATGGATTATTCTTCCAAAATTAGCGGATTTTCTCTCTGAGAATTTTCCAAAGTTCGTTGTTAAAAAGTGATTATTGTAATAAATTTAGTTGGCCACAAAGCTTGTGTGAAAACCCCAATGATAGTTCTATCCTACTGTAATTTAAAAAACATGTACCTATCATATTTGTTTGTTGAAAGCCGGTTGTAACGTTACTCTGAGGATATGTAAAAACGAATCGTCACATAAGTATCCAAATTGTAGCGAATAACTGGGTATTATTAAAGATTTATTATTTCTGGATTAGACAACTAATACTTACTGTTTTCCCAGTTACACTCAGTGACACACATCGAAATTTAACTTGATAAAACAAAATGTAGGCTAATACAAAGCTGCGAACCGTCTACTTAACCAATTTTTCCAGATATTGAGCAAACCCGCAGCAACCCAAGTCCCCAAATTCGATTCAGGGAAACAATTTCTATCTGAGTTAAACAAAATATTCCCTTCTTACATTAAAAGGTTTGAGATTCCGATTTCATGATAGTTTCATCCTTAAATACAACCCTTCGAGTTGATTGATCAAGGCGCCCAGATCACTGGCACATTTACTGGTATCTTGAGCCAAATTTCGTAAACTTGGTCCAGTAATTTCAAACAAAAGCGTCATATGACGGACGTACGGATTAATTAGTTTATAATACTTTATTTATTTACAATCATGTATTACTGGTTTCTTGTTCAGTTTTTGAAATCCGTTCCTTTAAAAGTAAAGTTTGGTTGTTTTTGTCGGTTATGTTCATTATTGAAAATGATGAACCAAAATCCAGTTTTAGCGCTCCTTACGGGCTTTTTAGACACTGCCTATAAACCTTAGAAATTTGATTTATATGTTCCTGGTGGAATATATATAAAGGTATCTAAAATAAAAATTGATACCTGAAAAAACTAATCAATCCGATAGCTTATCTCTATAATGTTTATGCTTACAAATGTCAAAACGCGATTTTAGCGCTCCTTGTGGGAATATTGGTCACCATCAGCCGTTAGGTACCTACACATTCGTTCGGAAATTGATTCAGAGTTCCTATGGAGATATTCAGGAATCTCTAATCTCTATCTGTCAAAAAAACAACCAAAAATCACTTAATTTTATTATAAGGTTTTCATTTTTGTAATTTCCTAGGATTTCTATAAAGGTTTTTGAAACTTCGAACGTGGATCAATGGCGGACTTTCTTCCAACACTGCTGTCCAACGCAACATGGACGTACATATGAAATCGTCGGGACTCATCCAATCTTAAATGTGACCCAGTGTTTTCAAGCGTTTCGTTAAGTCACGCTGTGAGTTTTCATTTAGAACATAAATTGGAAGATCCTCGCAATTGATTCACCATGGTGAGTGGTAGTTTTAGTAAAATTCGAATATCCTTTAAGTTAACTCAATCGAACTTTCTCTTTATATTCCTAACTTCACTCAATGCCCTGGTTAGCGTGTTTCGCAGAAAGCCGCTATCTCGCTGCTCGGTGAAATGTTCGAACATTCCTAATATATCCAGTTAGAGCCTAATCTTTCAAATTTTCCCTCATTCAAAATTCGTGCGTAACTCCTCAAAACCAGACCATTTTAAAGTCAACTCAATATAATATTTACCGAACTAGAACTTCGACTGAAAGCATTCAATGAAAAATGGTGCATTCGATAATGATAAAGCCATTGTGCTTGTTGAAGACATACGTCAAAAAATCAGCCCCTTACGTGCCAAGTTTGATGCCAATAAGAATCACTCGACATACTGTTATTGTACCAATATAAATAACTATTTCTACATTAACGGATCTTGTAGATAATCAATTTATCAACCCAGTGAAATACCATTATCTTAGATTAATTATATTTGTTGGGAATATAAAGTAGTAGAACTCATTTAGTTTTACTATAAGCCGAACTAGTTTGTCTACGTCAAGAGCCCTCTCGTTCATTTAACTCCACTTCTTAGGTTCTTTGTATTATGTACCTAGCTAATAGATCTCGCTAATAGCTCTTTTGAAAACTACGAGAATCATCAACTACAAATGTCCTAACTTAATATTGAATCCCACTGATCTGTATTGATTACTTCTGTATTTCTTTTCATGATAGGATCTTATGGTGAAAATCACCTTCGTGCAGTGATCAGCGTAATATCAACTTATAATATCGTAATATCATATGGTTTTCACGTTAGAAACCGCAATTTTCAGCTACGAAAAGGTGGATTACCTAGGTCATTTGCCACAGTGGAAAATTCCCATGTTTTTCCTTCTTGGAGAGGACTGAATTCTCACTAGGCCAAGCATTCTTCGTTCAATGCATTCTGGGCTGCATTCTTTGGTAGAAATACCCTGATGGAGGGGAGCAGTTTTTGTATGTTGTCGATCTTTTTGTGATTTTCCGTGAAAACTGTGAGATGAATTTGCAGTTGTACTGCAAACACCAAAGGGGTATTGACGTCATCATTTCTCAGGAAACATCCCGCTATATTTGTTAGAAGCTCAACGAAATTCGGAAGTTTGAATAGGCATCTGTGGCTTATAAGCTCTTACACCGCAGTGGCAACTCTGTCTACAGATTTGCTAAAACCCCTAGGCCACACTAATCTGTTTTATAGTCTCAACTGTTGGAAAATCCGTCATCAGCCGAGGCAATTAAATATCCGTCAATAGGATACTATAGTTATCTGAAGATCATGGTTGGATACGTAAGAAAACCTGCCATCTGGCAGCCAAGAATGCCTATTTTCGGCACCATCATACATGGTGTCGACCGCCCGAACTAATATTTGAAGTTCATGTTCAAGAGCCAAATAGTTGAACGTTATTATTCTCAAACCCCCTCCTTTTTTATGCCCAGGGTTAAAATTTGATTAAACTAGCAGGTATTTCATGTTTCTGAATGAGATTCGATTGGAAAAACTTGAATTTTCCATAGGACAATTCAATAACAATATCCGTAAAGCCATTGCCGAAATTCTCCTCTATATGCTCAGACGAGTGGACCGAAACTTCCGAAATCGAGTGTTTCGGTGCATTGAAAATGGGGGGGTCATTTGAGGGATATAATTTTTAAAACCATATGAAACAAATTTGGAAGATCTTGTTTACATAATAAAATTTGGATCGCATTGATATCTTGGATACTTTTTTTTTTTTTTTTAATTCAGCTTTCAAATCAGCAAGTTTTGTTGACCCACCCTGTACAACAAAAAAGTGGATTAATCGTGTAAAGAATATGGCTAAAACTAACTGAATTCATTCAAAATTGACAGAAGAGGTGGAAAATATTTGGCTAATTATCTTATTGGCTGTCTGTCCTTAAGCCAAGTTACTCTTCTAGGCGTGGGGAGGGGGACAAAGGGGTATTCGAATTTGATTCAGGATCAAACAGTTGATATATCTTGTAGTTGTTTTAGTGTAGTAGTTTTATTTTGAATAAAATAAAATCAAATAAACCTCCAGAAACCCAAGGGCTACGTACTACTACTGCAGAAAGAGGACGACCAATTGCATGCTCCACCTCAAAAGCTATTAGTGTTGTACTTTGCATTGTAGCTCAAAATAAACTAAGTAAATTCTCGTGTTTTTACGCAGTTTCGGAACCAGTACGACAGCGATGTTACGGTGTGGAGCCCCCAGGGGCGTCTCCACCAGGTCGAGTACGCCATGGAGGCGGTCAAACAGGGCGCGGTGACGGTCGGCGTCAAGAACGAGAACCACGCCGTCCTCGTCGCTCTCAAACGTGCCGCCTCCGAGCTGTCCGCTTATCAGAAGAAAATCATCCCGATCGACGTTCACTTGGGCATGAGCATCTCCGGGCTCACAGCGGACGCGAGGATCATCGGGTAAGTGGTTAGCGCTATGGGATTCTAACGCAAGTATCTGCAATATTCTGTTATGATCGAGGAGATAACCCACGGCCTGTGGATTGAGTAGGTTCGTGGCTTGTATAGTCTCGTGGAGACTCGTTGAGGAGGCCTGTAGAAGGTCGTAGAGGCGCGAAGTCCATTGTCGTCCGTGGGTGATGCAGCGTTGCCGCTAGTGTGGCCAAATCTGCAGTGCCATGACGGATAGTGAAGATGATTATGTGTGTGCCCTAGCGGCTTATGTGATTATAAATTATTGCAACGAACGAGGGCGGAGGAAGAAAGCCCAGAAAAGGCGTTGGTGGATGACCAAACTGTATAAAAGTCGAGAAAGGTTAGTAGGTACAATATTTACTCAGCGATCAAAATTTTGGTCAATTATTCCCTGAATAATGAATTTATGTATTCATCCCAGAGGTGGATCCCTCCAATTTCTTCCAAAACTCCAAAAAGCAATTGGCACCTAGTTGACAGCACGAGGAAATTCAACCCCAGGCTGTCAGAACGCAAGTACAGGCCATGGGAACACCATCGAAAATTCGACTTGAACCCATAGACTTTGATCTTTCTGACAAATCATGGGAAGAAGACGCGCCTGGTCGCGCCAACCCGGGCTTCTCTGGTCGCACCGCACGAGGGTCGTCAAGTTTGTGGTGCGGCTCGTCTCAACACGCGCCGTGGGAACCCAGCTTAAACGCTGAGCCAAAATGTTTACTTTTCCAGCGGTATTTATTCTAAATTATAATCATAACTATAGATTATAATATAACTGAATGGATTTTTGTGAAGAAATTTACATTGGAATGGGAAAACGATGGAATCCGCGTTTCTCACCGAAAATCGGCTGCCACAAAAAATGAGTTTATTATCGCATTTGATGTATATTTTTTCGCTGAATGGTTTCCTGAACCACAGGTATAAATGAATGGAACATAACAAATGATTTTTACGCTTATTTCATGAAGACCATGAGGATGCCGGAGTCCCGTCTCCCAAGAGTAGTGATGGGAGAGTTGGTGAGAAGTTCAACGGGTTTTGCTCACCACTATTCTTCCCTTTGCGTGAAGCATGGCATTCCGGGCAATCTTCAATCACTCGAGTGGAAGATCATAAGGGATGACATGCAGCGAATTGTTGTGTCGGTTGCTAAGCGTAGGAGAGCTGCTTTCCAGGAGCAAGTAGCTACCTTAGGCTCTTTCTCTTTGTACCAAGAGCTCAACCCTGAGGTATGATGCTCAAGCTTGGTCCATGATCCAGGAGTTCCCCTGCAAACAGCTCGATGGGCTTTCAAAATACGGGCTGAGGGTGTGAACTTCGATGCCAAAACCTACGTAACGAACTCGGCTGGAGAGTGCTCTCTCTGTAATCCACGCGCATGGGAGGACGTCTTCCATTTCTTGTGCCTCTTCCCCATACTCTCTGAGTTTCGGCTCCTTGCGTTCCTGCACTGAGCCGTGAAGAGGCAATCAAGATCCTAGATGGTCCAGAATGGTCAAGTTTGGAGTTATTCTGTAGATCATCTTGGTACTATAAGTCCTTTCTAGTTAGAGAGTATAATTTATGAATTTAGGTTCATGTCTTTTTTACTGGATCACCTACATTACGACTCTATATAACATGCGGCACACCAGCCTGATGTTCGTTCTGTTTTTCTTGTATCCCTGTAATATAGCCTTGAAGAAGTCTAATAAATTGGACGAAACGTGAGCGTAGGGAATACTTTGTATTCTTGGAACAATTCTCGAAATTCTATACGATGAGTTCTGTATTGAGTGTTCTAGAAATCATAAATCCTGATGAATACGTCTTCAGTTATTCAGTTCAGTTCTGTCTTCAGTTATTCTCTTAATTTCTATTTTGTCTATTTCTCAGGTCATATCTAACTTAGTTATTAGAAATCTTTCCGTTTTAATATTATAATCGGTATAAAGTTACCATAGAAAACTTTAAATTGACTGATTGATTGATGTTTCTTATTCCAGCCGACATATGCGCAGTGAATGTTTATCTTACACTTACGCCAACGGAGCTCCAATGCCTGTGATCCGGTTGTTGAATAAGATCACTTTGATGATGCAACACGCCACCCAGCGCTACGACAAGCGTCCCTACGGCGTTGGACTTTTAGTCGCTGGTTACGATGTAAGTAACACAACTTAGTTGCATTTTTATGTTCAAGGAGTAGTATCTGGGTACCCAAATCCTAACACTACAGAAAAATATTGTTTTACCAGAGATTTGCTCAGTAATTTTTGTATTCTTACTGTTTAACATCAATATTGCGGACCGATATATGCGGACATTAAATTTTATTACCGGCTGGCTAATGGAGACAGGGACTGCCCTGACC
The DNA here is from genome assembly GCA_031894815.1 of Creontiades dilutus. Taxonomy (NCBI): domain Eukaryota; kingdom Metazoa; phylum Arthropoda; class Insecta; order Hemiptera; family Miridae; genus Creontiades; species Creontiades dilutus. The sequence continues at coordinate 75,999 of JAVIWC010003462.1, read as the reverse complement.
TCCTGTCAACTGTCGGTTTCTCAGCCCCAGGACACCGCACGAGGAATCCTGCATTGTTTTTTGTCCCATTCGCCAGCAGGAACTATCTCCTCCACCGCCCTCTTCTCCGAATGCCTAGGGAGGCCAATGTATTGTGTTCAGTGAACGGTTTCGATTTTTTTTTGCCGACCCCATCTCATCTATTAAGTTCTTATTGTAGCCATAAAACTATTTAGACAATTTAATATCTGCAATTCTTTGTGCAGAGAGTGGCGTTTCTGCAGGGAGTCAGGTTGTGGAGGAATGGCTTCCTTAAGAAGGGATCTGGGTGTGCTCACCACGCCATCTTTGAGGAGGTGGCAGTTGATGAGTCAGCCTTCAGTGTCTCTGACTACATGGCGGAACTTTGATCTCCCCTTCAAGGTCTACATCCACAGTAGATCATTATGGTCTGAAGGGAGGCCTCAATTCGAACGAGGGGCTCAGTGTTCTACACTGATGGCTCCGTCATGAATGGTAGAGCTGGTTCGGTATGGCCCAAGAATGGCGATTGCAGAATCGCTGGGAACAACTGCTACCATTTTTGAGGCAGAAGTACATGCCATACGCTCCTGTGTCGACAGACTCTTGTGTCGACGAGTTAATGGAGCGACAATATATATTCTCTCAGATAGTCAAGCTGCGCTTAAGGCGCTGGCCTCTTTCACAATCTCCTCGAGACTGGTGCAGGAGTGCCTTGGCTAACCTCAATACCCTTGCCAGTAACAATAAGGTTCAATCCGTTACAGTGTTGCCCTGGGCACCAAGGGGTTGAGGGGAATGAAAAAGAATGACACCTTAGCTAGGAAAGGTTTCTCTCCCGGTGGTCCAGAACCCTTCCTGGGCACAATTGATTCTTAGCTTTCCAAGTGGGAGAGTAAGAATGGCTCCGAGGACAAGGCAGAAGAAAAACAATTTATTGATTTCTCCAAAGAGCTAATGAGCTTCAGCCTAGAAAAAGGATATACATGCATTTAGTAACAGGGCTCTTAACGGGGCATGTTAATTATTATACAAAATGAATGACACAACCCTCTGCTTTTGTGGGGCGAGGACAGACTGCGTGTCATGGATCTAATGCCCTATAAGCCAGAAGACATCCTTTTCTAACTAGAGGCAGACGTTTTTTAGGTTATTAAAACGGGAGAGGTAATCTCTCATCAATATGTGGTGGTAACCTCTAAAACAATTCAATGGGATCTCCCAATATTGGGTCCCAGATGGGTAAAACTATTCCTGCCCGGACAATTTAATATCTGCATTTGTTCCTTGTTTACGCTTTTTAGTCCTTTTTTGATGCTGTTGATCTTTATGTTCTGTCATTAATGTATGTTTATCATTGTTTTCATTATTGAATGTTTATTTTCGTTTATAATCTGTATTTCCTGTAACTGGGCTTGACCCGTTTCCATATAAATAAATAAATATTAGGCTGGTAAAAAGTCATTTGAACTTGGAAACAAACATGGAACGGTTGTAATAGATGAAATTGCGACTCACCTTCATTGCTCATGTCAACTTTGGTTACGTCGTTTTTCAAAATGAGTACGGATCCGATCTGCAAACAAATTTGAAATCAGCATGATGAATTCTTTCAGATTCACGTATTTCTCTTCATTCGTAACAACAAAAGTTATCTTTCGCAGAGTTGTTTAATTTTTAACTTATGTCGATTTTTATTGAAGTTGTAGTTATCCTCCAAGACTTTAGTGTTAAAGATATTTTGTGGTCTGTCCATTTGGTATTTATGAGTTTGCTTCTCTCTCAGTTGTGCAATTTTTGCAGTGGTTATGATGCAGTCAAGATTTCCAGTGGAAAGTTACATTTATGTACATTCAGATTCGTGATTCATGACTTGATTCGTAGCTTGAGGAATATTTAGACGTCCAATGATTATGGCACTGGTTATCCTATGAAACGTGTTACCTCTCTGGGAGTTTTCTACCAATGGTATCTTTCTCTGATATGATCTCCGCAGTGTTCACATTAGCTGTTGGTGTTACCTGCAATTGCTCTAAAATAGCTACAGAAGCACTTATAAACTGGATGGTATAATGAATTTTTACTTCAACTACTCGACCTCAAATTTAGGATGAGATAATGTGTGACATTCGTGTCATGCCTGGTGCTTCAGTTTGTTTCTTGAATGGAAGTGTAAAAACGACATGAAGAGGTTTGGTATCTTCACTCTTTTGCCTAAACACTGCTCTTTGCGTTGAAATTAAACAGTTGTAGAACAAAATTAATCTATGGAAAGAACAGAAGTACCTAATGTTAGTTAACTGCGCTTTCTTCAACTGCCAATTAGCGCCCTTCATGATATAAGAAAACCAAATTATTATCTTGACCATGTTTTTATTCATAGACAATTCATTTCACCATTTCATTTTATTTTCAGCATGATGGGCCTCATATAGTACAAATCTGTCCGTCAGCCAATATGTACGAATGTAGAGCGATGGCCATTGGAGCGAGGAGTCAGAGCGCTCGTACTTATTTAGAGAAGAATTTGACCGATATAGGTGAGTCGTCATACTGAATTATGTTTTGTAATTGTATAGTGTTGCTAGTATATTACCATTTAGCTGTATGGGAAGTGATCAAACATGGAATGGCACATAGAAGAACAACATCCATCTTGATATTATCCTCACCCTTCCAATATTCACAAAATCTTTTAGGGTGAATTCATTATTAGTCTATAAATTTATTACCAACTGCTGCTCATTAATCTAAAACATGTAATACTAAAGGAATTGTTAAATCAATTCTACCTTTACTTGATTACGATTTCTTGATATTATTCCCTTTTTTCACCTTATTAATTACTAAGGTTATTTTATATATAGATATATAAGGTTCAAGAAATAATTATACTCAAGGTTTTGGAAATAGATATAGTTATTTATTCAATAAATGTATTTATTGCTGCAAGAACTACTATGGGGCTCCTATTAACCACGATGTGGAAACGATTTACGTATTCCTTTAATATTTTTATTTTTATAAAATAGCACCGCAGGTGGTATTAGGTAAGGAGTTCGGTTAATAGGATGGATCTGGGATATTAATATCAATTTGATTTAAATACGGAAATTGAATGAACGGATTACCTGGTCGGATGAGAGCTGGGTAGAAAGTGGTAAGGAGAGGGGCTTGTCGCAAGTTTTCGTTATCTCTCCTTCCCCCCCAGTCACTCCTCGCCTCTCCTCTCGCAATTGTTCCGCTGATAGCCGATAGATGGTGTCGGCTATCACAGTCCCCCCCCTCCCCCTCAGCCCTCAATTTTCAGCAAACATACTTTCAGCAACTTTTGCTTCTTGGTTGTTTTCTGAAAATTGCATGGCTGTGAGGGATCGCCTGTTCTTCTAGGGGTTGGGATGGGTAAGGGTTGAGGTACAGCGGTGGAGAAAAAACATTTGTGTTGACAATTTTTAAATGAAAGTTCATTTTACCAAATGATTTACGGGTTTTTCATGGGAGGTGGACCTAAATGCCAAGCAACTAGAAATCCAATGAACAATTATTTTCTACAACAGGGATTCCCAATATTTTTCAGCCTGCGGTTACATACATCCGGTTCCTTTTTACCTTAGACAAATCATTTCCGCGACCCAAGATTTGAGTATTTGCTTTGGTGAGTGAAGATCGTAAGATTTTGGAAGGCCTGTCAGTCATGTGTTCCACCGCTTTCCTCTTTGCAGAACCGCTCAGAATTGGTCAATGAAGATCCCTCTCTGACACAGGCTCGTGGCTATGATTGAAGTAGCGTTGTGTGATAGCACAGTTGTACTCGGGTTTGGCTGTCATTAAACTTCCGTTAACGCGTCTTATCTCAGCAGTCGGTATGCAGAAACCTAATTGGGGTCATAAGATGACCCTTATTTCCTTTTGGCTCGTTTTCCTCGCACTTTGGCTTATTTTCACAGAAACCTAATTGCAAGATTTTTTCTGAACCCAGATTCAATTAAAAATATGATTCAATATTCAGAATTCCATCTTCGTTCATTAAAAATTATAAAACAAAAATCCCTCAGTATCCTTTATAGTTGACGAGAATCGAATTGTCCCCATGGCTATCGTAACCCATTGATATCATTTACACGGCTGGACAATCAGTATGAGATAGGACTCTGTTAAGGTGAAAACACGGTTTGCAATCCTTCTAGCTTGACATATTTATGTGATTAAACATTAATCAATCAATATAGTGACTGAATATTTACATCTTACTCTTCGGTGTGTATTTCAGGAGTGTGCCCAGATGAAACGGAGCTGATCAAACATGCCTTACGTGCCCTAAGAGATTCTGTGCCTAATGATGTCGAACTCACGAATAAGGTACGTACTGGCAGAGAGACTAGGCCTTATCGTCGGAAAAACCAGAAAATGCCAGAATGGCTGCCGATATTTGGGTTGTCTTTCTGTCAGCTGCTGATAGAAGTGTATTTAACTCGGGGTCAGTTGGTAGATCTTTTTGAGAAATAGCCCATAAGTAATCGATTGGCGGCTAGAATTCAGCTTGTCTCCCAGTCTGGAATTGACAGAAATGCATTTAATTCAAGTTCAGGTGGAGGGCCTTGATGACAAAATCCAACAGCACTCATATGTCCAGAAATATTCAAGTTATCCTCTGGTATCATACGTACTAACTGAAATGCATCTAATTCAAGGTTTCTGGTAGGCCCAACTGGGTGGAAACCCAAAAGTACTCAAATGGCTGGCAATATTCAGGTTGGCTTCCAATGAGCAAACGACAGAAATGCATTTTACTTAAGGTAGCTGGAAGGCCTTATTAAGAGCAAATCCAAAGGTACTCGAATGACTGACAGTATTCAGGTTGTCTTCTGGTCTGTTAGGTACTAACTGAAATGCATTTAACTTAAAGTTGCTAGTAAGCCTTACTGAGAGAAATCCAAAAGTACTGAAATGGCTGGCAATATTAAGGTTGTCTCTCAGCCTGTAACTGACATAAATGAACTTGATAAAAGTCAGCTGGTAGGCCTCATTGGGAGAAAAGCCAAAAGTACTCTTGCCAGACAATATTCAGGGTTTCTTGCAGTTTGTTACTGACAGAAATGAATTTCATTGAATGTCAGCTGGTATGACCTCGTTGCACCACTTAGCACATATGAGCTCTCGATAAGATCTTGTCATGGGAATACAATGCATGGTAATTGTATCTTAGTCTTTAATCAGCTTACTTACAATTGCAATTTGTTAATGATTTCATTTGGTGTATGCATTTGGTTGACCGTTCGAGCAGCCCTTTGGCCAACTGGCTCAATCACTGTAGGAGCCCATGTACGATTGGACATGGAGTTATTTGGGAAAGATTGAAACTAAGAATACCTACTCAGAAGTTATTTCATGTGTTCCAAAACTGATTCCTCGAAAGTGAACATGGTCTAAACAAATACAAAAAACGTCTGCCAAGTGGGTGTGGCACATAGCTTCCTCGTATCCATAACATGACTGTATAGATCATTGAAAATTAGTATTGACTATTATCAATTAAGAACTCCCGGAGTTATGCTTGTGGCAAGGAGTTCACGTTTGCGCATGTGCAGAGACTACTATTGATCCGGGGGTCATGATACTCATAGGGGACCATCTGCACATCAAACCGAACAATCCCTGAAATTTTTATCGAAATTGGTCAAGAACTCCCAAAGTTATGCGCGTAACAAGGATTTCACGTTTGCGCATGCGCAGAGGCTACTATTGATCCAGAGGTCATGAAACCTATAGGGGACCATCTACACCCCAACCCGCACAATCCCTGAAAAGCTCATCAAAATTGGACTATAACTTCGTGTAGTTTTGCCTGTAACAAGGATTTGCTGACAGACAGACACGGAACCAAAATTGTTCAGAAAGGTCTAAAACGCAAAATACGAGTGGAATTTTTGATTTTGGGGACAAAAAAATTTCACATTCGGAAAGTGAAAACAATGCTTCCGCTACCTTGGTAGACTCGAAAGTAAAAGAAGAAATTGTCAGTTGTTAGATGAGAGCTGGTACTCTCACATTTGTCAAGCGTAGAGTGAGCTTGGATTCCAGGAGCTGATTGCACTTTATAAGGGTAAGGAGCTCTGGAATAGAACGTAGCACAATTCTACAGAAATTCATGATGAAATACCATTTCTTTTTTCTCATAATATTGTAACCATCTAAATTTGATAATTTTTTATTTATTTTAAGAATGTTGCTGTGGCAATTGTCGGGAAAGGAACCCCACTTAGAGAGCTGGCTGAAAACGAGTTGCAGACCCACCTCGATGTTGTTCTCCAAGAACAGAGATCGGCTCCAGGTATGGATTAGATTTAAATGGATACCCCTAGTTTTAATAGGATAAATCTGGGTAGGGTGATGTGATATCCATTCTACCTCTTCGGTGATATTCAGTTACAAAGGACCATCTTCGATGTTTTTTCAGTTTTCAGCATTTTCCATATCTTTGTGACAGTGGGGACATATTTTACTTCCATTCATTGTGAAATTGGACATTAACCCTTTGCGGTCTGCATTATTTTTCCGTCTGCATTTTGTCAGCATTGTTGATAGCATTTTTCATTGTTAAGAACGTATTTCCTCACTTGTGTTGTTACAATGAAATTCACGCACGAGGCTGCAGAAGATTCTCTGGCAAAGAGGGCGATGACAGTTCTAAACACACTCTAGAGGAATTTCCTCCACACGCCTTCCCTGTTGTCAAGTGATTGTTGTTTACATTCCGATTCGTGAACTATTAACCCGAATTGATGTTTAGTCAATTCCTTGTGAATGGTATCGTTTTTCTAAATTAATTTGCTACAAAAATCTGTGTGACAATGTCCTCCCAGTGCTCCGAGCCATTTTCTCTTTCTCCATTCAAATTCAAGCTCCAAAGAGAGCGGAAAGAATATTGATAGTTGGACGAAATACCGCTAGTGTGCGCTCCAAACCGTCATCGCCCTCTTCGCTGGAGAATCTCCTGCTGGTGGCTGTGTAGGTCACATGAAGAAATCGCACACCTTTACAGAACGACACGGTAGCATCGGTGTTAGAAAATTCCCTCGTATTCCTATCATTATATTCATTTCATAATACTGAAAATTCTTTATTCTTTCCAGCTGCCCCGACGGGAGGAGAAGGCGGTGGAGCGAGCGGCCCCAGTGACGGTGACGCCCCACCTCCCGCACCTATGGACACTACCTCTTAACAACGTTCTCACTATCTATCTAACACATTCATGCCGTTTTCATTTAATAAATAAATAAAGTTTTAATATTTATGGTATTCATTCAAAAATACTTGTTATGTTAATAGAACAATATGCAAACACTCTACGAAGTCGTTTTGAGTCTAATATGAAAATGCAACATGGGTCCTAATTGAAATACTCTTCGGTGTTAGTCTGAAAGAGTTAGTAAAAACTAAAAACTGAAATTGTTAGCTGAGTCGGTTTTCACGAACTAAATAAATGAAACTTCTTGCTACTCCAACATGCTCTGTTGTAGATATTTGAATCGTACAGTTGAATTAATATAGCAGATCACTGATTCTGGGGCTACCCTCCCTCAAGTTTTAGCTTTGTTTAGAACCCGTTTGTTGTGTGAGAGGAACTGTGATCATTTTGGCTCTCTGTGTGATTTTTCTACAACTAAGTAGGATCGTACCTTCTCCCTAGAGTGCACCGTTTTCCCCTTATAGTTGGAGGTTCAAGTCCAGGCCAGAGTTGAGATGTAATCATTACTTTGAGTAATGAATAATTTTCTGATTACTTTCATTGTAATGACGTATATTTGGATAGTAACAATTTCAGTAAAAAGGAGATTGAAAATCCGAAGTTTTGGGGTTGAAATTACTCCAGAAGTAATCGCGATTACCATTCCAATTACTGTAATGGTAATCGTTAAAACGATTACTTTTTCTGATTACAAGTAATGGTAATCGAAATACCGATTACTTTTTCCGATTACAAATAATGGTAATCGAAAAAACTGATTACGATTACTTGTAATTGGAAAAAGTAATTGTCATTCCGATTACTTTTAATTAATTCCTTACAAAAAAAAAAAAACAAGTCGATTTAATAGGGAAAACACTTTTTACAGAAAATAACGAAAAATAAAAATTTTGCAGGAGAATTTACCAGGATATGTCATAACCCTATTTTCGAAAAATTTCAACTTATGGACTTTTACAAGTAATCGAATTATCAGTACTCCATTCCAATTACAGTAATGGTAATTGGAATGAAGATTACTTTTTCCAATTACAAGTAATCGTAATCAGTTTTTCGATTACCATTACAGTAATTGGAATGGTAATCGCGATTACCGCGATTACCTGTCTTCAAAAGTAATTGGAATTTGTAATGGGTAATCGAATTACTTTCCTAACAACTCTGGTCCAGGCACATAAATATCTCCCGCCACAGGGAGTAGTTGGGTTATTGGCTCCCGCACTGAGAGTGTTGAAGCTTAAGGAAATGAACAGAGGCACCAAACACTGCTTTTGGATGAGCAAATTTTATGATCACCTCCTTAAAATCCATGTTTCTCGCCAGTTTGTTTTCAATGGTGAATTCCTGTGACATTGTTGGCCGTAGATACGTTTTTACATGCTTGATCTTCGCTGCCTGCTCTCTTGATCGCAAGACTTCAACGGGATGAACTTGAGGTTATGTCAGTTCCAAACTTTTGTGGACATGTTGCAATTCACAAAAAAAGTGGGATAGTAGACCTCTATGGTTCTACAGCCAGATCATTTAAATGATTAATTTTACACATTTTAGTACCAAAGATGAAAAATTTCCTATGTAACCTACAAATATAGGATTCTAGTTTAGAAGAGGGGAGCTAGTAAACAGAGGTGAAAGCTATGGCTGGGGGGGGGGGGGGCTAACGAGGGTTTATGTGAACGCATTCTGTGTTCATAAACGGTACTTTCTAAGCCTAACCAACTCCCTGGAAAAATCTGTAGATTCAACCAGAGAGGCTAGTGCATACCAAGGTGGCAAGTACACGAATGACCCCCTCGGGCGGACAGAAAAGTGGTGATGCCGTGATAACAAAGGGCGGAAGGAGCCCACCCAAAGGTTAGTTGAAGGAGTGTTGGGTAGGTTGCTAAGAACTTGATTGTACTCCTGTTAATCATTTAATTGATAAAAGTTCAGATATTAATGTACGAAGCGCTGTCAGTATTTTTTAACGTAGATTGAAGATTCAAACAATTTTGTCCTTTGCTGGGAGACACTGTACATTATGGTTTTCAATTGCAGTTGATCTACTTTTCACTGATGTGCTGTGTCCACCAGTCGGTAAAATACGTCCCTTTTGAATGCCTCTGTTGCAGATGCTTGCACTTCCTCTTCCTCATTATTTTCGTACAGAAGTAATCGTTTCTGTTTTTGTGTTCCTTTTTCTTGGTAGACTATTTCAATCAACGAATCCACTTGCCTGAAATTTTTTCCAAAAAGTCTGAACAATTACTGATTGTTTTAGCACCATCACTCACACTCTTAGCCTTCCCTTGAAGAGCTGATTATGTTGATTTCGAACAGCAAGTAATGACATATGACTAAGCACAATAAAAAAGAAAATCCTCCATCTGCTTGACCAAAGAAGGGGGCAATTGACGAGTGCAATGATTGAGTAGGAGTGTAGGGCACCCATTTAGAAAATGTAAGCGAAAAGCACGCATATTCAATTGCTTACTACATTTTGAGAAGATAATGACCTAAGGTAACAAATAGTTGAGTCATTGTTGCAGAAAGTGAATTTCGTAAAATTTCGGGTAATTAGTAGTTGAAACTGCGCAACTACATAATTGGTAGTTGTAATTACTTCATTACAGTTACCAATTACTTGGGTATCTTTGAAGGCCTCGAAAATCCTGTTTTTTTACCCATATGTCCACCCAGGGGATGCAACCATGGGTTGACAGGCTGCCGCACTTAAGTCTCTGCACAAAATTTGAAATTTTTCGTAATTAAAGTTGTCAAAGGTAATTAAATTACTCTGATTACAGTAATTGGTAACTCTGAAAACTAATTTTGACCCCAAATTGCAATAATTACTCTAGAATCAGTTTAGTAATTTAAAAAAGTAGTTACTCCTCCTCCAATTACCAATTGAAGTAATTGAGTTGTAACTACCAAGTAGTGTAACTGGTAATTAAATGTAATTAATTACTTCCCAACTCTGGTAGCGGCGTCCCACACGCGACGGCCCTTCGTGTGAAACGTCGGATAGCCAAGCACCTCGTAAGTTAAATTGCATAACCTAAATGGTGAAGGCGTGGACACATTTAAGATGACCAGGGGCGTTCCATTCACGTCGGAACTCCCCATTTTGGAGGACCCATTTTGTTATGTTTTGGAGTCTGGAAGAAGATGCATTTCACATCCATGCTGGATGATGAGACGTCAATCAACACTGTTTCAGTTTAGATAAGTCTTTTCCTGTGAATTTCATGTTTGAATTTGGACGCCTTCCGAATCTCAGTTATACCTGAATCGTCGTAATTTGACTGCATTCCTGTTGTACAGTACTCTGCTTGGAATTCAATTCTAATTGTTGGTGAGTTAGCTTTCTAGTATTCATTGATAGACTGATATATAGCTCTTGTAGCACTATGTACTACAGACGATGTACTAATGATTCCCAGTTGTCATTGCTGTTTATAGTGTAGTATCATTAACAAACAATAATTTTACGGTTGCCGGCTATCTGCAAGTTTAGTTTGTATTTTACATGATCTTAAACTACTTACAATCGGCTTAATACCGTGCACTGTTTCAATCATATCGGATATCTGTCAGTGATTGTCCCGTTTGGAAGTATACGTACTATCTCTACATTTGCAATACAAGACTACAGCTACCCACATTTTTATGAACTCAAATGTGACGTATAAGGTCTGGTATTCACACAGACCTCGCTACTGCGTAGGTAAACTTCTGCGGTTGCCACGTCGTCATTGCATGTTGGAAAGAAGTTTTGCAGAATCACCTACTGTCATAATATGACATATTATGCCATTTTAGGTTCACTCCAATTGGCATTTGCGACTTTCTCTTATTTTATAGGGATTTTCCTCGTTCGCTTGTTTGTTTTTCCACAGCCCCGAGCCGCGGCCTCCGGTTGTTTGTCAAACGATTAGTGTTGATCTTGTCCAGTATTTATAAACCCCGGCAAGCTCCCCTAGGAATTCAGTTCTAAGTTACATCCCGTGTCGGGCAGTCTGTTCAAATCTATTCAGTCTATTGTAAATAAAATCTCTGGTAGTTTGAACTTACTTTGCTACACTCACGTCCATTCTCTTTGGTAATCGGACAAAAAATCCCCAACTTCGGAAAACTAGGGCTGAATCACATCAATTTTTCCAACTGATCTATACTTTACTAAAAGGATTGATATAGGATATGTTTTTGTTTTTGAGTACATAGATGAGATATAGGATTTTTTGTTTTTGAGATATGAGCGTAGTCCAGAGCGGTAGCATCATATTTTTCCAACTGAGATACTTTACTAAAAGGATTGACTAGGATTTTTTGTTTTTGAGATATGAGCTACATAGGTAACGCATCTATTTTTCCAACTGATCTATACTTTACTAAAAGGATTGACATAGGATTTTTTGTTTTTGAGATATGAGCTTAGCGAGCATCCAGACCAGCTAACTACATAGGTTACGCATCTATTTTTCCAACTGATCTGTACTTTACTAAAAGGATTGATGTAGGATATTTTTTTGTGTTTGAGATGCGAGCGTAGCGAGCATCCAGACCAGCAAACTAGACGATAGGATATTTCTGTCATTTTTCACACGGGGATTTTTTGTCCGGGGTGGGCTAAACGCGCAGATTGTTTGTCCGTGATTCATTCTCTTTGAGTCCGTAACACCTCATCAGGTTCGTGGGTATCACACTACTGACAGATTCAGTAATCATAATATGCAAATTAGATTTGCAGTAAGTGCATGAACATTTTTATTTAAGTTCTCTACGTATTCACTGACTGCATATCCAGTGGTTCGTTATTAGGTTGTTATCCGAACCTGAAGCTTTTTTTTCGTTCCGGCCGAGGTTGGTTTCAAGGCCACGTCACTGGAGATTAACGATTAAGATGATATTCCACTTAATCATTGAAAACAGTTTCAATCTCCTATTTTTACATTTTTCAACCAGACCTCGAAAGTTAATCCCTGGGCTGATGTAGAGAATAGGTAACCCCTACCTAAGTACATATACTTTCATCGATATACTTATATAGGGTAATAAATCTATACACCAACGCCATGTATTACGGAATGATTTTTACGACCGTTATAGCTATAAAAGTATTTTTAATACGCAGAGACACATGTGTTAACACATTCTGATCTATACTTTACCAGAAGGATTGATGTCGGATTTTTTGTTTGTTTCTGAGATGCGAGCTAAGTAAGCATCCCGACCAGCAAACTAGACAGAACGCATTTCTGCATATACCGATAGGAGACATCTGGTTTTTCAATATGGCGATGGTCTGACAAACGGCGGGTTACCTATTCTCGACTTCTACCAGTCCCCATAAAAATCTAAAAACAGGCGCCTTAAAAAAACGCTGCAAATTCTTTCACTGGGGCTTATTATTCAATTGGCTTGCGTTCATGATTTGAATTTCTACTAAGCTTTGGAGTGTGCGTGTTTCACAGGTGATAGAGCGATTATTGAATTTCAGGAGGCACACAAATATGATAAACTGATCAATCCAAATAGGTATTTTGGTTGAGAACAGATTTACGTGCTCTATGCATATCTCCTGAAATTCAATATTTGCTCTATCACCTGTGAAACAGGGGCACTCCATAGCTTGGTAGAGATTCAAATCATGAACGCAAGCCAATTGAATAATAAACCCCAGTGGAAGAATTTGCAGCGTTTTTTATGGTTATCAGAATACTTCAACCCATGTATCGGCTACAAAGACTTTTAGGAGTTCACTCCAGTATCCACATTACTACATCTCTAGGTTACTGATATCAACACAAAAACAATAATAAACCAAAATAACGCGAATGTTGTCACCATAAATCGGGCCATACATCGGGAATGGTTTGACCTACGGACCTGGGGAGGGGCTCATTCGATTCTTCTTGGAGTGTTATTCAAAAAGAGTACAAATTTAGGCCGCCTTGACTTTTTTTGAGGTTTATCGGGATGTTACAAAACTTTGACAACCCTTAAAGGCACTTTTAATTAAGTGAGAGAGCTGGCTCAATAATTGGGGCGTCGTCGGACCAACATGGATTTTTCCTAAAAATTTCAGCTTTTTTTCTTCAGCCGTTCGGGAGAAATCGTGCGTACGGCGTACGGACGGAACATTTTTATTGCAGATTCGGATTCTACACCCTTTGAAACGTAAACCATGACATTTTCAGGGGGGGTTAGAATTTTTTTTTTTTTTTCAAGAGCGATTACAATGGTTTATTATTGAATAAGAAACCAAAATTAGGTAGTCAAGTTGTTTTGATTTTTGTAGGAATATTATTATGTGTTATTGTTGCTGTTGCCTCTTTTTTTGGTCTCGATGTCTGACGGAACCATGCGGGAAGGGTACGTTCAGGTTTTTGGTTCCAAACTAGTTCAGAAAGCGTTCTGACAAGTAGAACAAATACGGAAAGCCCTCCCCCTGTACGTTCTGGTTCTATCCCCAACTGGTTCGGAACTGCTTGTCAAAACAAACCATTAGTGTCAGTTGCGTGGTGTGGGCAAATGTGATATTTGAAATCCTTGGAATAAAATACGAGGATTCAAAAAAAAAAATGTTGTTTACTCATTGGACGATTGTAGGAAGGGAGAGGGGGAGCAACTCGTGGGACACCCTGTATATCGCTTATTTGTTGTTTCAGAGTGATCCTTGACCATGTCGTCCGTAAACGTCATCTTTTGTCTTATGGCGACACTCGTGGCCGTCCAGGCCAAAATGGACTGCAGCTTCCTCGGCAGCAAAAATCTCGCGGAAAAGCTCTTCCCCAGTTGCCCTAACCCGCTCCAAGCGATGACCAACCCCGAAAAGGCCTATTGCTGCCCAACAGGGGACAGCTGGGAGTGTTGCGATCTGGCCACCTTCATCTCCACGCCTCCCATAGACTCCCTCATCTTGACTGCCCTCGTCATCCTCTTCATCGTCACGTGCTGCGTCTTATCCTGCTGCGTTTTCTGCTGCTGCGCCTTCTCCAGGAGGAGACAAAGAGGCAGAGTCCTGCAGAACCAAGGGATCCGATTGTACTAAACCAATCCGAATCCTGCCATCTTACCAATAATTTGTCCTTTCCACGTGGTACTAAATTACGAATCCTATTTTAAACCGACTGTATACGTAGGTGTGTTATGTATGTATTTTGTCAAGTATTTACCAGTAAGTATGCATTTTTTTGCATCGACAAATTTAAGAATTGCTGCTTATTGTGGTGGACAGAACAGTATAGTTCAAGAGATCTGTTTGTGTCAATAATACGCATAGTGAAAAATGTGGTTTTTAATTATATCCAAGGACTGCTTACTATTTAGCAGGCATACAGAATTCAATTTAAGTATTCCCCCTTAATTCATGATTAGAGAATGTGTTGATATAACATAAACAGAACCTATTCTAAAGAATGAGGAATCTGTATTGATTTTGAACTTCTGTTTCTGTAATTTGTGTCGAAATTGAGGTGTCTCAATTTCATAGACTGTTAAAATGTCTTGCCATATCTTTTCTGTACACGAATAACTCCGGATGCATTAAACTTTATCGCACAATTTGGTTTTGTAAGTAAAATTTCACATGAAAGTATTGTGTGCACCTTGTTAGTGTGGTATCGATAGATTTCAATGCATAATTTAAGATTAAGTACAATTAAAAATGTCATCCACCATTAAAAACAATCATCAAATTAGGTGTACAAGTGCCAACACGGTATTATATGTAACTTAATGGCTGTTCATAAAATAGGTGGTCTTCCTAGAGTTTAAAAATGAAAGTTTAATTGCTGTGCTGTATTTGATAGGTTTAGCTTACTCTCGTGCAAAATACCCCACATTCTGTGCCGTTATTTCCAATTTAAACTCTCTTTTCTGATAATGTGCGGAGGTTTTAACGTTTCAAACATCATGTAGCATTTCTGATTGGTGCGAATCTGTACGAATAACTACTTGTGAACATGTATGATCACGTTTATTCATGTTGGTAATTGGGAAAACATTAAAAAGGTTTGTGCATCCTCCTTGAATCTTTGACAATATAACTTTATATGTAATCACATCTCTTACTACAATGTAATCGGATTTTCATATCTTGTTTTGTTCGAATAATGTAAAGGTTCTAATAATGAACCTTTGTAATCGGTTGAGAAGTTTAATTGATAACCTCCCCTCAAACTTCGTTGGTTTGCGTTTCAAGTTCTTCGTTTCAGATTTCAAAAATCAAATGTATAGAAATTGAAAGCCCGCCGTCTGAAGTTATTATTCAAAACTACCGGAGCAAATTTTTAGAAATTTTGGAGATCTGTTATTAATCTCGGAATCATCTTTAATTGACTGTAAATTGCACACGTTAAGGGTTGGAATATTACCAATTTGGGATCTCTATTTCTTTCGATATAAAGGGGTAGTTTTATAGTTTGATTTGGATATAAATAAATCCCCAT
Source organism: Creontiades dilutus (assembly GCA_031894815.1). Lineage (NCBI taxonomy): Eukaryota > Metazoa > Arthropoda > Insecta > Hemiptera > Miridae > Creontiades > Creontiades dilutus. The sequence continues at coordinate 60,315 of JAVIWC010003462.1, read as the reverse complement.
GAAATGAATTTAGTTTAACCGTGTAAAAGAAGACCTCTCAAAGTTAAAATGCCCACTAGTTCATGTGAAGATAGTGTAACTGAATTTATGGTCGATTTATTAGATTCTATTAGGAACTACCAAGATGCTCTGGAGTTCTCGAAGGGTTTCAGTTGTCATTTAAAATTAAGAGACGAACCTGCATTTCTGTTTGTTATTGATTAGAAATCAGTTTAATGAGCCCATTGATCGCTGTAAGTTCATATTGGTTCATATTTTCCAAAGATGTACCTTAGAATTTTAGATGTCTTGAGCGCCTATTTCCATAATTATCTGTCGAAACAACTCTCACCGAAATGATGAAAGTTTGTGTAATAACTTGCAGCGGTGTTTTAAACTTTTTCCCAACATTTTCTGATATGTAACGCTGGTGTTGAACTGCCGAATATGCTATCATTTCAAATACTATCCAAGTACTCAGGAAGCTTCCAAGTATACCAACTTAATGTCAGGAGAATTTACAGGGTAAATACTCGCATTACATGACTTGCTTAATATAAGTGGATTGTTTGACGTACCCTTGTATATTAAACACAATTATCCAATATAGATTTAAATGTTGAAACGTACATTTTGTTCCTTATCAATACTGACCATGTTATCATATCATTTACTCGGCTTGAAAACAATAATTTTTGTCAATGTTTCAAACACTGCAGTGCGGCCACACAAAAATATGGGTCGTTGCACCGATTCATCGAAAAAACCTCGAATACCTTGTCACAGAATATTCCTGAAGTTGGTTTTGCGCTTCGAAATTCCATCGCCATGTTAAACCCTGTGATAATTTTATTGTGCATTTACTCTTACCAATGATCTGTATTTGAGGAATCTCATATTGATTGTTAAGTCCACTGTAAAGATTTGCCAATAAAAAATGGTTATTTTTATGTGTATTGAGCTCTTCCTGCTTTGTAGAATCATTATCCTTACGAGAAAATCGGTTTTCGACAATTTATTGGCAAAAGTTAGGGACCAAATGGTGCCAGTTATCAGCTTCATCATGTTTTATGGTAGAATCTGACAAGAGCTCACCTGGCCCTCATTTCTGAGGAAGTTGGGCAGTATTTTCAGTTTTAAACCCTTAGGAGGTATTGGGAGGGTAGAATCTGACAAGAGCTCTCCTCGCCTTCATTTCCAAGGGTTTTGGGCATTATTTTCAGTTTCAAACCCTTACGAGGTATTAGGAGGGCAGAATCTGACAAGAGCTCTCCTGCCTTCATTTCCAAGGGTTTGCATATTTTCAGTTTCAAACGCTTAGAAGGTATTAGGAGGGCAGAATCTGACAAGAGCTCACCTGGCCCTCATTTCTGAGAAAATTGTGCAATATTTTCGGTGTCAAACGATTAGGAGGGCAGAATCTGACAAGAGCTCGCCTGGCCCTCATTTCTGAGAAAATTGTGCAATATTTTCGGTTTCAAACGATTAGGAGGGCAGAATCTGACAAGAGCTCACCTTGCCCCTCATTTCTGGAGAAATTTGGCAAAATTTTCAGTTTCAAACAATTAGGAGGGCAGAATCTGACAGCTCGCCTGGCCCTCATTTCTGAGAAAAAATGTGCAATATTTTCGGTTTCAAACGATTAGGAGGGCAGAATCTGACAAGAGCTCGCCTGGCCCTCATTTCTGAGAAAATTGCGCAATATTTTCGGTTTCTAACGATTAGGAGGGCAGAATCTGACAAGAGCTCGCCTGGCCCTCATTTCTGAGAAAATTGTGCAATATTTTCGGTTTCAAACGATTAGGAGGGCAGAATCTGACAAGAGCTCGCCTGGCCCTCATTTCTGAGAAAATTGCGCAATATTTTCGGTTTCAAACGATTAGGAGGGCAGAATCTGACAAGAGCTCGCCTGGCCCTCATTTCTGAGAAAAATGCGCAATATTTTCGATTCAAAAAGAGCGATTAGAAAATTGAATATTTTCAGGGCAGAATCTGACAAGAGCTCGCCTTGCCTCATTTCTGAGAAAATTGTGCAATATTTTCGGTTTCAAACGATTAGGAGGGCAGAATCTGACAAGAGCTCACCTGGCCCTCATTTTTGAGAAAATGTGCAATATTTTCGGTTTCAAACGATTAGGAGGGCAGAATCTGACAAGAGCTCGCCTGGCCCTCGTTTCTGAGGATGCTGAGGCGGTCAAGTCAGTTCAGAGAATGTAATTGAGCATATTGCAATGACGGGTGATGTACTCAATAAAAAATTGAAATGTTTGATAATAAAACAAATGTATTTGAACATATAGCAATAACAGCCAAGGTTTCAATCCGAAATATAGATGCTAAATGATAAATCTAGTAATAATGTAACATGAAACAAATCCACTTATTCTTCAAAACTAAATACCACAGGAAAATAGGATGAAAATCTCAGAAAATACCTTGGAAATCAGCTCTAATATTCAGTGGAATGAGGAGTAGTGAACTAGAAATGAATTGTGTCAACTAAAACTTAATGTAAATGAATACAATACAAATTCACAAAGAAAAAATATTGGTAAGATCACCTGGGGAAAAAAGCTGAGATCTTTCGGTAAGAAAACAATAATGGGTGTTCCCTGTAGGAACTATCAAATTTCAAATAACATGGATACATTTGCTCAAGAGGTATTCATCGTAGATCGACATGCTACGCAGCAAACGAAGAAATTTATGCCACGTCGTCTTCATTTTTCTGGGGAAGAGCAGCCCTGAGGTCTTCAGCCTCTTTTCCATTAACCGAATCATAAATCCGGCGAAGAGATGCCATTCTCCTGTAAAATCAAAAGAAAAACCAACTTTTCAGAAAACACAAGATCTGATAGATACATCTTGGTTTTTAGTGCAAAAAAAGTTACCTTTTACAGTGTTATCACTATATTCATAGCTGGGTTACTTGTACCATTAACTGAATTCAGATGTCATTGCTGACGAGATCTTGGGAGGAAGCTGGCGACGTTCTGGGTAGTGCAAAATCCAAGTTCCTTGTTTACTTTTTACAGTGTTATCATCTAGATTCTAGACCTATCATCTTGGACACGGTAGAATATATTATTGCCTGAATAATCACATTATTAGAAACCTGTGGTATATTACCTGGACAAGTGCGGTGTATCTGTCAGATTCAGCCACTACTGATGGATGAATGACTTGGGACTGTCGCCAACTGACTGACTGTTTTCAGGCCAAGACGGAACCCCGCCCTTTTACGCGGAAATGTTTCTGGAAATGAGCGGGAAAACGGAGGACGTTGTATCTCTCAGATACCGCGCGCCTCCGCAGGTTAATTGCTACCTCAGCAAGTTACACAGTAGCAACAGGTTGAGCAAAGAGTGATGTAATCAAAACTCTCCTACAGTACTATGGATTTCATTCTTTGCCAGCAAGCTATAGGATTGCTCGTGATACGCTACGAGTAAGTAACAATGAGCAGTTTACACTCTAGCAACAGGTTGAGCAAAGAGTGATGTAATCAAACCTCTTCAACAGTACTATGGATTTCATTCTTTGCCAGCCAACTATAGGATTGCTCATGACATACTACGAGTAAGTAACAATGAGCAAGTTACACTCTAGCAACAGGTTGAGCAAAGAGTGATGTAATCAAACCTCCAACTACATGTACTGTACTATGGATTTCATTCTTTGCCAGCCAAACTATGGATTGCATGACTTTGCCAGCAAGTTACAACATCTAGGATTGAGCAAAGATAATGATGAATATGTACAATGGATTTCATTCTTTGCCAGCAACGAATAAGTAACAATAAGCAAGTTCGATTTATGAACAGATTGAGCAAAGAGTGATGTAATCAAACATCTCCAACTACATGTACAGTACTGTGGATTTCATTCTTTGCCAGCAAACTATAGGATTGCTCATGACATGCTACAAGTAGGTAACAACAAGCAAGTTACACTCTAGCAACAGGTTGAGCAAAGAGTGATGTAATCAAACCTCTCCAACAGTACTATGGATTTCATTCTTTGCCAGCAAACTATAGGATTGCTCATGACATGCTACAAGTAGGTAACAACAAGCAAGTTACACTCTAGCAACAGGTTGAGCAAAGAGTGATGTAATCAAACCTCTCCAACTACATGTACAGTACTGTGGATTTCATTCTTTGCCAGCAAGCTATAGGATTGCTCATGACATGCTACAAGTAGGTAACAACAAGCAAGTTATACTCTAGCAACAGGTTGAGCAAAGAGTGGTGTAATCAAACCTCTCCAACTAATGTACAGTGCTGTGGATTTCATTCTCTTCCAGCAAACTGTAGGATTGCTCGTGACATGCTACAAGTAGGTGAGAACAAGCAAGTTACACTGTAGCAACAGGTTGAGCAAAGAGTGATGTAATCAAAACCTCTTCAACAGTACTATGATCGCTCGTGACATCGATCATGAATATGGTTCATGGAATCTAAATACACTGAGGCTACCTTGTGATACGCAATCTAAATCTGTAAAACAAGGAGGTTCATTCTACTGAAGAAAAAAGTTAGTGAACGTTAGCTCTTCTAACAGACATTCTTCCCAAAAAACACTTACATTGGACCTCAAATTTCAATTTCGTTACCAACCAGGACAAAGGTGTTGATCGTCAAGAAAACTGCCCAAAATTAGAAAAGAATTTTCCATCATAATTTATTCAGTTTTTATTGGGTACTTCCACTACAAGTAGGTAATTCTATCAATATCATGATACAGGCAGCGCAATTTATTTAATATTCAAGAGAAATCTCACCATTTAAGTTGAAAACTGCGAAAGAATTCGCATTTCCATTACAAGAACACTCCAAAATAGAAAAAAAAAATACGATAACTTAGAGCTTAACTCTGACGAGATTATTTAAAAAAAGGAAAAACGAAATCTAGGCGCCGATACGTAATAAATAAGAGGGGAGAGATGGTATCAAATACGAAAAAAATATGCTTAAAATTAAGAAATGATTGAATAGCGAAATCCCTTACTCTATAACATACATCACAGAAAAAGTTTAGTTAAGAACAAACTTATTACTTTTTGATTCAGCGTAAAAAGGTTTCTAACTTGCCAGTATAATTTTCTTTTTTTTTATCACATTTTTCATCGATTACCTAAATAACGGGGAAGAGGACGGCGGATGATTTGAAAACGAAATGGGCGTTCGAACGAGGTGAATTGATGATTTGCGAAAGGGCTTGATTCAGAATGTGTACAGAAGGTAGTACAGTCAGTATGTACTGAAATATGTTCTGATAGAATGGATTTTCTGTAAGGAAAAATCCCACTAAAGACGATCATTTAAATTTGAGACATGGGATGTGTAAATTCAAGAATTGTGCAGATTCTAAGAGGTACGAAACGGTTTCATTGGAATGTATAGGCCCGTTTAAGTAACGTTTTCATGTGTGCTGAACCCAACAATGAGAACGACTTTTACAGTTATGCATATTTCAATTTTACAAATGAATGGCTCCCTCCAGCAACGTTGTAAAATACCATTTCCTCGAAAGTGGTTTTTTGATGGGACAACGTTGTATACGACTCCTTTGATTGTGGGGCACGCAATTTACCTAATTCCATTGGTTGGTAGCCCTGGGCGAACTGGTCTTACTGGACGTTGTTGCTTAACAACGTTGTAAATACCAAAAATGGGTGGCGTGCGAGTCAACAAAATGTCACCGGGTGACGAAAACCGCGTCGTCAAGAGGAAAAACTCCCTGTTATCATTGACTAGTAGAAAGACAATCCATGGTGGAGTCCATTAGTTCTTCTGGACATCCAACAGTCCAAAATGCCTGAAGTATTCTGGACATCCAACAGTCCAGAATGCCTGGACATCCAACAGTAATTCTGGACATCCAACAGTCCACATCCAACAGTCCAATGCCTGAAGTATTCTGGACATCCAACAGTCCAGAATGCCTGAAGTATTCTGGACATCCAACAGTCCAGAATGCCTGAAGTATTCTGGACATCCAACAGTCCAGAATGCCTGAAGTATTCTGGACATCCAACAGTCCAGAATGCCTGAAGTATTCTGGACATCCAACAGTCCAGAATGCCTGATGTATTCTGGACATCCAACAGTCCAGAGAATCATTCCAGTATCTTGGAAGCAACGTTGATGCCCAAGGAGGAGCCGATAGTGACGTAAAAAGCAGAATTAGAAAGGCTAATGGCGCATTTGTGCAGCTGTACCCAGTTTGGCGAAATAGAAGTATCTTGCAAGGGACCAAGATCCGCCTCTTCAATACGAACGTCAAATCAGTCCTCCTCTACGGGTGTGAAACGTGGAAAGCTACTAGGGCTCTAACCAAATAGCTCCAGGTTTTTGTGAACCGCTGTCTGAGGCAAATCCTAGGGATCTGGTGGCCAGAAGTCATCTCTAATGATGAAATGCTGAGTCGTACTCAGCAGAAACCAATCTCTCTTGAGATAAAAAAGAGAAAATAGGTCACATCCTGAGAAAGGCCGAAGGAGCTGTGGAGAAGTCAGCCTTGGACTGGAACCCACAAGGATTTCGACGACGAGGACGACCAAGAGCAACTTGGAGGCGGTCTGTAGAAGCAGAGGCCAGCCGAATGGGAAAGTCCTGGAGGAAGGTGAAGTGCCTGGCGGGAAATCGTTCAGAATGGAAAACATTCATTGAGGCCCTATGCTCCGCTCCGGAGTGAAAGGAAATAAACTAAACTAAAAAAACAGTCCAGAATGCCTGAAGTATTCTGGACATCCAACAGTTCAGAATGCCTGAAGTATTCTGGACATCCAACAGTCCAGAATGCCTGAAGTATTCTGGACATCCAACAGTCCAGAATGGCTGATAGTACGGCATTGCTCCGGAAAATTTTGGTTTTCTGTCCTTAAAGCAAATAAAAATGTTTGAGAGCTATTTGGAAGTTTTCGGGGTAGTTCGGGATCAACTGGAAGCGCTTTTTAAATGCCTGATACGATGTCAGAAAGCGACTGTGATGTGACTGATTTTCCAAACAAGTTTACAGTTAAAGATGCCATCTATGATATTGCACTGTCTTGGAGAAAGGTAACACTGCAAAAACGGTGGAGAATGTTGGGCAGCTGCAAACCTTTCAAATGACCAAACTCTACAGACTGATGAGGAAGAAAACCACCGAAACCAAGGGCATCGAAAGGTATTGGCTGATGTTAGAAGTGCTGGCAATTACTTGAAAACCGTGCCTGAAGATGAAGTTGAGGAGTGGCTTCTAATCGACGATCCTGTTGAACAAGAACCAGCCAACATTGGAAGAACTAAGGACATTATCAACGTTTTTGGTAAACGATCAGCCAACTCAAAATCTTGAAGAAAATGACTCGGATGCCGAAACGAAAGAAAAAGAAACAAGCATCTGGGATGAAGCTGCAGAATTCCTAAATAAGTTCATCTCTTTACTAGCTACATTGCTTCAGAAATTAATGATTTCCATATCATTAGAAGTAAATTTTATACTGAACGCCGAAAGTCAAGAATACATAATTACATTTGTGACTTTTTAAAATCCAATTGAAATATGTTTTACAGTGCGTGTACATACATTATACGATATGTATCATGACTTTTTTGCATGTATTTGCATACTATACATGTAGTTTAATTATTGAATAATCATCAATTAATCATCAACGGAATTCAAATCCATATGATGGCCTATGGAGTGAACGAATCATTGCCTGCAATGGTAAACAATATTTTCATTCGTGGATATTTTCATGTTAGTGCGCTTTTTGTGTCTCCTGAAAATTTTGAATTTTGTCGTTTACAACGTTGTTGAAGGTAGCTATTCAATTAGTGTTAATAAATGGGTTTTCAGAATAGAATCAGCCACCAAGAGAATAACGAAAAAAAGGAGCAACAACTTCGAATCTAGAGTTTTTCTGAAAAATACAGAAACAGAAATTCAGAATTAATACCCCAACGAAGTTTCTAACGAATTGATTTCAACTGAAGAATCCATTCACAACCTTCGAATACGCCCATTCGATTCATAAAAATGGGAGGGACGAACCGGGAAAATAGTTCAACGGGAAAAGATACATTTCCACAATTTTGCAGACACAATTTATACATAAAATTTCAAAGTTGGTTTCACATTCAACTGGCTGAGAGATAAAAATCCTGAAAAAGTTTAGAGGTAACTAAGATTTAGAAAGGAATGAGCGCCTTACAGATCTGCTGGGAGCAAACTGGGGGATCGATCCTTGTACAAATTTAAACACACTAAAGGTTTTACAAATTTTCTCAAGATTTAAATTTTTTAAATATATTTTTCGTGTTTTCACTGTATGACATTCAAATATCTTTCCTTAGAGAAACTATTTGTTGATAATTAGTATGAGAATCGATTGATGAAATTTGTAAAACATTAAACGCATTCTTCGTGTTCAAAATTTTGAACACTACAAAGGGAGGTGGAATTAGTTCGACATTGTTTATACAAATCACATTTAATATTACTTTAATTTGAGTTTTTAAACGTCACTTATTTATCATTAACTGACCAAGGGCGAAATTTTGAAAAAGTTAATTCAAAAGAATTGATTTCAAGAATATGATACAGACAGAAGTGGATATAGTTGACAAAACTTTTGACCGAAATGTTTCCCCAGTTTGAAAATAGTTTGGAAATCTCTGAGAAATTTGGCGGTTAATTTTGAAAGTTATAAGAGTTCTGAGAGGGAAGATCTTAGTTTTCCCATGTCAAAATAGCTGGAATGGAATGGTCTGTGATAGCGTGGTTTTTTAAATAACTCCTAAACTGTGGAATCTATGGAAATTTACGTTTACAGTTCTCAGCAAAATCACGACGTGAGCAGATACTCCGAGGTTTTTCAAGATAGTAGGATAAGAGTAGGAATTTCAGTGCATTTCAAGTTTGCACTGAGGCAAGCATATGAAATTGACCAATGAGAGAGGTTGAAAAAACCCAAAACCAGAGCACTGCTGTCTTTGCTCCCTGCATGAATCGCCCCAAGCATGTCTTATAATTTTGTTATCAGCGCGTTATTACTGGTCAGTGTACACAAAAGAGCATTATTTGCGCTGTTTTCAAGCAATCATGAACTGCCACTGGTGCCAAACAGGGTTTGCAAACCCTGTTCACATGTGGGCCCACATCTGCAAGGTGGCGGATAAGGCGGCGGCTGTAAGCTCATGGCCAATGTGGGAGGACCATCACCACCGAAGAGGAGGCTGCTCATGCGTACAACGGAAGCCATCATGTTGTATGGGGCAGAAATCTGAGCAGAGGCACTGAGATATAAAAAGTACGCCTCTAGGATGGAGGCGGTCCAAAGGAGGGGTGCGTTGCGCATCTGCAGTTCTTATCGGACTGTGTCTGGACCAGCAGCCCAGGTTATTGCGAGTGTTGTACCAATTGACCTGTTGGCTGATGAGAGGAAGCGGGTTTATGCCAGAAAGCAAGAACATGCGGCCAGAGCAGTAAAAAAAGAGAAGAGAGCAGAGACCCTGCAAAAATGGCAGCAGAGGTGGGCAGCTGAAACCCGGGGAAGGTGGACAGCACGTCTGATCGGGGAAGTGCAAAACTGGACGGAGAGGAAACAGGGAGGCGTTAATTACTATTTAACCCAGTTCCTGACGGGGCATGGTTATTATCGGTCGTTCCTGAAGAAAAAAGGGAAGACTTCCGAGGAAGGTGTGTGTAGAAGAAGAGAGGAACGGTGTTTTTTAGTTGGTATGCCACGATGGAGACCCCGATCCAAAGGGTGAGGGGGACACATCTTTCAGGGGAGGTGCCCCTACTGCATGGAAGTCAACTATAAGTTTATGTTTCTCAGTGAAATGCTGTTCCAATTGATGTTTGACAAATTTCATTCAGAGTTTAACACTTTCAAACGTTCGTAATTAGAAAGTTTCAGTTGCGCTCCTTTTGCCCTGAAGGGCAGCATAAACGAAAATTTAATTGCGTAAAATGTCACATTTTATTGCCAATGGGAAAGAGCCTGAGCAGAACACACACGATATGGACCTAGGATAATATTCAACTCCTAGACAGTACTAAAAGGTTGAGTTAAATTGAAGCAATATTGAGGTGATTTTGAAGAGTACAAGGCGTAATAGGGAGAAAGAGGGATTTTCTATTTGAGGAATGATTAGAGGTAGGTTCTTGTCAGTGTCGGAGTCACACTGACTCATTTGGCACAAAACTAGAGATGTTTTCTCGGTCAACGTTGAAACCACAGCTTCACAACTCTGTAACAAACTCGATTTTGAGTGGGAATTTCATTGAAAGTATATTAGCTGGAACTATTGGCTCAAGAGCATGATCCAAAATTATTGTCAGGGTGAAGGTGTTAGTTAGTGTAGTTTAGAAAAAGGCACGACCAACAAACAACTTGTTACTCCATAAAGTAACATCACTGCAGATATAGCAGGCCATCTGCAATACAATTTGTCTCTTGCAGGACGTTGAGTTGTCACAATCCTATCCCAAGAGGACTCACCCGAAACTGACCTAATGTTAAATTGTATCACTCACATACCCAAAGATGCTTCAATTGTTTGAAGTAAGCTTCAGCGTACACTGACAACCTAATTTAGAGCCCTTTTATGATTACGGTATTTAAAAAAAGAGCCGCAACAAAGAAGATAATCAGTTTTGTCAATATTTCCACTTGGGCAGTTGGCAGCCCTGCACCAAACATTTAACCTGCCTCCATGATTCCCCAAATCTCTCACTTTAGCTTCAGGTTTAATTGGGGTTTCGAACAGTTTTAAAAAATTTCCTTTCTCCACAACTTATACACCTGTGAACATTTCTGTAGAGCACAAAGTATAGAAATTATTAGAAACAAAGTTGAAAATTTGCGAGATTAGCCACCTAAGAACTTCAGTTTGATTTTCAGACCTTGTTGGCATTGCATTTTTCCATTCCAGCTCTCTCAGAACTGTCATTTTCAAAACATAACCTCAAACCTTGATAGAGACAAAATCAGTGAATTTTTTCTCACGAGTTACCATCATAAAAACCTCAACTTTATCAGATTAAACTTGTCACCAGAACATGTCAAAATTCGAAGAAAAAAGAAACAGATAAACAGTGCTAGCGAATACTGAATGACCGATGATACAGTAGCTGGTAAAATGACCTGGACCACAATAAAAAATAAAAGGTACCGACGATAATTTTTACAAAATACTATCTATGACATTTACACTGGAAATTCCGTAATTCACGAAAGAAAGGTAATTTTTTTGTTCAAAAATTACTTCACCTACATCAAAAGAGGTACTACATTGACAAAAAATTGCTTACAATGGCGCGGCATTCGTCAAAAAAGTTATCCTACCGAAAAGTCACACTCTAACCATATTTTGACCAAAATTTAAAAAAGAAAAGGAGTATTTTTATTTTACAATTAGGTTCATTTCTGGTTTTATAACTACTGTAATTAGTTTGAGAAATCACAATTTTATTAGGTACTTATAACTAAAATTATGCAGTTTAAGATTTTCGACAATTAAAAAGAAAGGAAGAAAAGATTGATTTGTGACATGCGAGTTCTTGACTACATCGATTGAAAAAAATTGAGGCATTAGTCAAAATAAGGAATATGAATTGATGAAATTGATTAAGTGCCTTGTAGGTAGATCCACTATCTCGATTTCTCACCAAGAACTTGCCACGTAAAACACATAATGCAGTCATGTTCGTTTTTCTGTGGGAAACTAAATATTGTGCAGAGCTTATTATCACAGGTAAATTGAATTGCAAAGGAGTGTAAATTTACTGTTCCATTCGGAGCTTTTGTAACGGGATTTAATCACATCTGGGTCTTGGAGGAGATGTACACCAAAGTTAAGCGTAGAGAGTAAAATATGTATGCACCCTCATTCACATCTTGATTGTAAGAACAGTTGGTTGAGTTTTTAACCTTTAGTGTGTATTGCGTTCCGTTTAAATGTTAACTATGCGTTAAACTTGTTCCTTAAAGGGAGAGGTTTGACGTATCACATCTGTTCTACAACTCCCAAACGTTTCAGTTGGTTTTGAGCACCAGGGCTAACTTCGTTCACAGCAAGATTCTTGACAATATGCATGATTTTACTCTCTAAAATCTAAAAACAACGCACGTTTCTTTTTGTTATTTTCAGGCCAGGATGTAGAAAAACCAAGCGAGACGAAAGAACGTTTTCAAATAAATTTGGAATTAAGAAGGCTGTGGAATTAATTCAGTCACTACGGACTGACCTGTCTCAATAATTAACAAGACGTTAAATTCGGGGAGCGCTGGAGGTTCTCATCTTATCTGTATCTTGGTTGCTATACCATCACCTAGCTACCGCCATCACCTTTATCTTTTACCTGCTGTTTTTCAAATCTCTTTCTGGGGAAATCGGGGAGCCGCTGTTAAGGAAGGCAATCGAACCGGGCAAAGGTCTTGCAATTGAACTGGGAACGTTATCGCTTGGGAATCTTATCAGTTTGCTGGTCTAGAATGAGAACAGCAAGACATGCTCCCCAGTGACGTGATGGGAATACATCCCCATGGGATGACATATCGTGGGCCCTTGCTCTTCAGATGTGAGTCTCTGTGATTGCTTCCTGTGGACTCCCCTCAAGGACTCCACAGATGTCTTCAAATATCAAACCCAAGGGCTCTTGCAGACTTGAAATCGGCAAATGAGTAGGAAATAGTCCAAATTCAACGTGATAAGGAGAGTTCAGCAAAACTTAAAGACTCCAAATGTGCGTCACTTGCCAAAGCCATACTATGGACGACATTATTTCTAAATCATAGGTGATACAAACTCGACCAAATAAGCTGTTGGAATAACAACTCATTTTTCTAATATCTTGTTTCAGTTTTAACCACCTCTCTCAAACGTAGGAGATTTGCCGCACCAGGTACAGACACACTGTCTAACATTTTATCCTGAAAACTGATTGACACTGACCGACAACTAAGAGACACAGAGAATGAAGGTTTAGGTTGTATTGTGTGCAGTGTCTGTGGGACTAACTTTCTGGCCTGGGGCAGAGCCTACTTATTTATTTATTTTTATTTACTTTAGCGTTACTTACGTTTTATTACGTGAGCGTTAAGGAAAACGAAAATAATCAGTAGGTATACAACAAAAAGCTAAACAGGATTGTGCAGAGGCTCGGAACTGAGATGATGAAACAAAGCAGTCCTTACAGATGAGATGGGGGAGGATACGATGTCAATGAAGGGGTGTGACGTGGCAAGGAGGTTCACTTGGCGAAGAAGGCGACACATTGGACAGTTTTGGAGGTAGTTAGTAGCGGAGAAAGGGACGGCAAAAGGTGGGACAGATTGAGACGCGAGGCGAGGGACGAGGAAGCCAACACGAGCCGGAAGATCCATGGCATCAACACGCCCCAAGAGCAGGCCATGGAGGAATGAGACGTCCAAGCAAATGCGACGATCCCGGGGAGACAGCAGGTTGAAACGCCTGGCAAGCTCAACGCAGTCGAGATTCTCACGGGGTATGGAAAGCTTATAAGCCGGGAACCGGAGGAACGCCCTGAAAACACGCTCGATTTGCTCAGTGTGGCTGTTGTAGTGAGGGCTCCAGATCACAGATGCGTACTCCAGAATGGGCTGCACAAGACATTTATAAAGGGACACCAGGGCAGATGCTCTAGTGTTCCTCCTCACAAAACCCAGCACACGCATACCGCGAGATGCCACCTGCCCAATGTGAGTTGAGAAGGAGAGCTGGTAGTCCAGGTACACGCCGAGGTCCACAATGCCGTCCCCACGCAAAAGGGTAACTCCGTTGATTGAGTAGGGGTGCTTGACTGGAGAGTGGGAGCGGTGGAAAGAGGTTACAGCGCACTTAGATGGGCTAAGAGCCAGACCATTTTGGTCACACCATAGAGAGAGGGCATCGAGGTTCTGCTGGAGTAGAAGGCAGTCTGAAGGGTCACTGATCGATAGAAAAAGCTTTAGGTCGTCCGCGTAAATTAGGAACTCTATGCCATGGAGGGATGAGGTGACAACCATCAAGAAGAATTCGTTTTTATTATCTGGAGATGAAATATGGATTTCCCTATAATCAAAATGTCCATTCGAACCTCAAATTTTCTAAATTCTGAACAACTTCAGTTTCACGTCTGTCTGTCGTGCGTCCTTGATCCGTAACAACCCTAATTTATAGAATTGTCCTTCGATTTTGATGAGTTTTCTTTGGAATTGTGCAGCTAGAGATGCTCTTCTATGAATTTTACCGATCAGAAATAATTCGCTCTGAGCATGTGCAAACGTAAAGCCTACCAATAACCTTTCCAGAGGTTTGAAATCGGGGGATTTAAAAAATAGTCCGATAATCTCATACCAATTTCAACGCTATCGCATCATTGATACCACATATGTGAACGTCAGCACTCTTTTAAGGGGAATAGTTTCTATTTTTTCCAAATTTTGTAATAATTACTTCATGAATTGCTGCGACATAGCCAATTATTTCACCATAAAAATCATGTAAAAACGAACTTCTGGTTTTTGTGTCAAAATAATTTACCAACCCAAGTGCATACACTATCTGAATAAGATGCCTCTCTTTGCTTTGAATAGAAGCATCTAAGTGAGAAAATTCCCAAATGTGTCAAATTCAATAAGTATCGATTAAATGGAACCAACATCCACACACCAATATTTAAAAGAGAATATTTTAAGTTAATATGATCTTTCGACTGATATTTTAGTTAAAAATTTGAAATTATCTCTTATTATTCTTTCGCGTCACAATTTGGCATTGACAAAAGCGTGAAATTGATCAAATTCATTGAAAATTCGATATAATTACTTTGAGCTATACATCGCGTGGAAGGCCAACCCCGCTCTGCCCAATATTTAACGTCCCACATTTAAAATTTCTTTTTCATTGTTACATAAATAATATTTCCGTAGTTCCTGAGCAAATACTTCAAATATCTCTATCACCGAACGCACCGCGGATCGTCACGAAACATACAAAATAGATAAATAAAAAAATAGCGGCATGGCATCGTACAAAAAAAAAACAAATGAGAACAACACGCAAAAAATTAGGTTCTTAAACGAGTACATAGTAAAGATCAGATATGACATCATCATCGACCAACTTAATAACTATCAAATAATTATTAGCGTCTCGTAGAGGGGGGAAGAGCTGATTTCATGCGATAATTTCTCTTATCAACAATTATGTAGTTTTAATCATCATTTCAACTTCAAGGGAAAAGCAACAATCTAAGAAAACACTAAGGAAATGTCTAAGTTAATGGAACGATAGGAGACACATCGAATTGTAGAGAAATAAAAAAACGAAAAAACCGGGATTTTGCGGAAAATCATCCCAAGTGTCTATAGAGTATGAAAAAAAAGTTATTCAACATCAATGCGAATAGTTCACGACGACAGACGCGGCGTTACAAAATAAATTACGAAACGTTACATTTAAATTCATTCTACGAAAAAAAATGGATGTATAGGAACTGAAAAGTTAGGCGAAATACGTTCATATAAAAAAAAGAGAGAGACAAAACGGAAACGTTGAGATGGACTTTTGACGTTTCAAAGGATGACGACGAGGAGGATGAGCTCAGAGAAGGTCGATATCGTGGGGGAGCCTTCGAAATCCTATTAGGTTGTCATGGTCGATGATCACGTCGACGGGAATGCCTGGGGAAAAGAAAAACCAAAAGGTCAATATTTTTTCGACAGTGCTCATTGTGAATGTTGTTTTTGTCATTTAGCACATTCAACCCGGGTGAATTGTTAAGGAGTCAAGGGGGAGGCTCGACCTGCACTCGACGGTGGGTCCACACTAGTGCCAAATGAGGATTCAGGTGTTACACAGAGGTCAGTGGAGATAACATGGAGAAATTTGTTGAGTTGTTTGTTTGGGAGGCCCCCGGGTTAACTGACTTTCGTCTTATGCCCGAAAGGCCCCACAACTCACAACGGGTGGGGGATGAGGGACGGCTATCTACTTTCCAGCGAGTTCACTACCACCACGAATCCAACCTCTGTCGGAGGGCAGGCCTTGCGGCGCTGCATCTGTGGCAGCTGGGGCTCCCTCCTCCCGTGGTACCATTTTGGGTAGAGTTGGCCTGCAGACAGCCCACACAAGGTGGTCTGTCCCCCGTCCAACGTTGAATGGTCACAGGCCCGACAAATGTCTACCGCTTCTCATGCCTGCCTGTCTCCTGGGGGTGGAGTTACCCCATTTGACAGCCAGCCATGAAGGAGACGGTCCCTTAAGTAGAGATAACAGTGTTAGAGCACAAAAATAATAATAATATAAAGGAATCTTTTTACGAATTATAGTTAAATTCAGAGACGAGAAATTCTCTATCCCGCCACGCCTCACTGAAGTATATACATAAATTTGTCCAGTCTGGACGATTCAGGACCCTCAGCAACTCCTCCCTGGACAGCGACGCTTGACTGAAGCATCTGATCCGCACATATCCAAGGATGGGGCATACAGCCAGAAAGTGCTCCACAGACTCTTCAGCCCTGAGGTAGCACAACCTGCAAAGATGGATTCTATTTAGAATCCAAGGCTGGAAATTAAGCTTCAGAAGCTCTCCTCGACACTTAAAGACCACCATGGCATAATAAATCGGCAATCTTCTGATATAGTCCACCTCCGGATCCAGGTGTTGGTAAAGTAAATGGTACTGGGCGGTACGGGTTCTCTTCTTAACTGAAACCATTAAGTGACGTCTCAGGTCTACCACAGCTGCCTCTGCCAAACTCCCAAAACAAGCCGGATCAAAAGGGCTGCTGGCATCGCCCACCTGGCTTCCCCATATCAAATCCATCCATATACGTACCCACCCAATTCCTTTCCAATCATCGCTTGAGCAGTGAGCTTGGGGAAACGTCCGTCAGGGAGCCTCAGTACCTTCAGCAGATAGTCTGCATTGAGTTTGAGGGTCGTCAGAAAAATCGTGCCCTGCTTTGTCCCATTGTATAAGATGTAGTTAATGGATAGTGTAGTTATAGGATAATGGACATAGATGCAACACATTACCTGGGGCTCCCTCTATGGAGGAGACTTTATGGTACATTGTCCGAGGCTGTGGCGAGTCGATGACCACACATTTAGACTTGCGCCGAAGGATTTTGGCCTCTTTGCGTGCTGGACACCTCGCCTTGGCAGGCACCATAGGAACCTGTCCAAACAAGGAGTGAAATCAATTTTATTTGTATAAGCTATAAAGGCTTTACAAAGAGTTGCATGAACACACACATCTGAGTAAAATAAATAAGTACTTAGAGCAGACATGGACAAATCTAATGGACAGGTCTCTTCGATTCATAAATGTTTCGCTACCGTGAACTTCTCAAACATTTAACAAAACTTTTGATTGTTAATTCTACAAATGTTTCCATCCAATAACCTTTTGCTGATCCTAATACCCCGTTTACATGAAGCCCACTTCCGTGGCAGTGAGCAGGGAAGTGGGCAGGGCGTGCATGTAAACACCCCACTTCCACTGCCACTGCCACTCGCGCTGCCCCGGCAGCCCTCAACTGGCGGTGTTTCGTGCGGAAGTCAAAGGGAGGGCAGCACCAGTGGGTGGTCCTCCATTGCTGCCTCCGTTCCTGCCACGGAAGTGGGCTGCATGTAAACACTCGGGCTGCTGCGGCAGTAAGTAGGGGAGTAACTACGGCAGCGCGAGTGGCAGCGGCAGGGGCTGCATGTAAACGGGGTATAAGCAGCAGATGCTTAAATGACGTTAAGCTTGAAATGTGCTATCAAGACCCTCAATCATAACAAGCCCAGCAAATCTCCACCTCCAAACAAGAAATGTTTCCATCCAATAACCTTTTGCTGATCCTAATACCCCATTTACGTGGCAGTGAGCAGGGAGGTGGGCAGGGCGTGCATGTGAACACCCACTTCCACTGCCGCTGCCACTCGTAAACAGCAGATGCTTAAATGACGTTAAGTCAAATGTGATCAAGCGCCAATCATGGTCCCAGCAAATCTCCACCTCCTGCCAAGGAATGTTTGCATCCAATAACCTTTTGCTGATCCTATCAAGACCCTCAATCATAATCCCAGCAAATCTCCACCTCCAAACAAGAAATGTTTGCATCCAATGACCTTTTGCTGATCCTAAGCAGCAGATGCTTAAATGACGTTAAGCTTGAAATGTGCTATCAAGACCCTCAATCATAATCCCAGCAAATCTCCACCTCCAAACAAGAAATTGACTATCATCAATGGACATAAATCAATCAATGGTCATCTGGAATAAAACCCTAGGCATATGCTTATGGAATATATAAATTTCATTCCATTTCATTATAACAGCAGTTTAACATTTCGTCAGAAAGAAAAGCTTTTACGTTTCCAGGTTTGTAGGACAAAAAACTAATAAAATGGGCTTTAAAGTAACAAAACAACGTAACAAAAGTTAGGTACTGACCTTCCTTAAACCTCTGAACCCTTCGACGAAAACTTGGCATTTAGAAGGGGAATAGATGTAGAGGCACCTCGTCTCGTAGAAATTCCTCAGGTCAGCTCTCTCCCTACAAAACCCCAAACAAATTATACAAGTACTCAATTTGCACGTGAAGGGAGGTACAAAATTGTTTACCATCGAAAACGCTGCAAATTCATTCACTGGGGTTTATTATTCAATGATTCACGATTTGAATTTCTACTAAGCTTTGGAGTGTGGGTGTTTCACAGGTGATAGAGCGATTATTGAATTTCAGAGATATGCATAGAGCACTTAAATCGGTTCTCAACCAAAATACCTATTTGGATTGATCAGTTGATCATATTTGGGTGCCTCCTGAAATTCAATAATTGCTCTATCACCTGTGAAAAACGCAGGCTCCAAAGCTTAGTAGAAATTCAAATCATGAATCATTGAATAATAAACCCCAGTGAAAGAATTTGCAGCGTTTTTTTTAAAGAGCGATTACAATGGAAAAAATATTGTATTTGAAAATTTTAAATTTCGTAAGACGGAGCATGCATATCAGAATGCTTCTACCCGTGTATCGGCTACAAACCCTTTTAAGAGTTCACTCCAGTAACCACATTCACTACATCACTAGGTTACTGCGATCCAAAAAATAAACTCTTGCTTGTTTTGATCGCAGTAACCTAGTGATGTAGTGAATGTGGATGCAAATGTTGGCACCATAAATCGGGCCATACATCGGGAATGGTTTGAGCTACGGACCTGGGGAGGGGCTCATTCGATTCCTCATGGAAAGTTCTTCAAAAAAAAAAAAAAAAAAAAAAAAAAAAAAAAAAAAAAAAAAAAAAAAAAGTCCAAATTTAGGACGCCTTGACTTTTTTTTTGTTGAAGTTTTTAGGGGTTTTACAAAACTTATGACAGCCCTTAAAGGGCATTTTAAATTAAGTGAGAGTGCTGGCTGAAGAATTGGGAGGTTGTCGGACCAATATGGTTTTTCCTGAAAATTTCAGATTTTTTGCTCCAGCCGTTTGGGAGAAATCGTGCGTACGGCGTACGGACGGAAAAATTTGTTATTGCAGATTTGGATTCTACACCCTTTGAAACGTAAACCATGAAATTTTCAGGGGGGTTAGGTTAGCCTTTTTTTTCAAGAGCGATTACAATGGTTTATTATTGAATAATAAACCAAAATGCAAGTCAAAAGATGGATTTCTTAAGGAATTTCAACATTTTTACAGATTATTTTAGAATTTAAGACTTTTTATGTCAGAAAACGTTCAAGTTACGAATGTTAATTGGTCTAGAATGTTATCTAGAAAATGGGACTTGACTTATCATGCTGTGTGACACAATGTAATGTGAATGTCATATTTCGACTTCAGAAGATATGAAAAGCGGTACTCACAATGGCGTACGGATGGGATCTTCGGGTGAAATGATTTCTTCAGCGTTCATTCGTATGAAGAGGACTCCGAAAACGTCGCCAGTCAAATGACAAACCTGAAAAAACAAATGTGTTGAAATAACGAAATTCAAGCAGTGTTGAGGCATCATTTTTATACGCTATAAATTCTTTAAAAAATGTCATTCCCAAACAGACCAGTTTCAATGAGTGGTTGAAATAGAAAGATAATTATTTTGTTTCCTTGAAAAAAATATGCAAGGTGGCCAAAATTTAATGGACCAGGCATTTATCTCCGTGATTTGCGAGCCTAAACAAAAAATTTTCAAATAGTAACTTCACTAATTTTTTATTAGGAATTCAAATATTACAATTTTGCGCATTGAGCACTTTGTTATTTCAAATGGGAACCCCTATTTATTTTTATTATTCAATAATAAACCATTGTAATCGCTCTTGGAAAGAAAAATTCTAAACCCCCCTGAAAATTCCATGGTTTACGTTTCAAAGGGTGTAGAATCTGAATGTGCAATAAAAATTTTTCCGGCTGAAGCAAAAAAGCTAAAATTTTCAGGAAAAATCCATGTTGGTCCGACGACGTCCCAATTCTTGAGCCAGCTCTCTCACTTCATTTAAAGTGCCCTTTAAGGGTTGTCAAAGTTTTGTAAAATCCCTAAAAACCTCAAAAAAAGTCGGAACGTGAATGAATTTGGACTCTAAAAACCTCAAAAAAAGTTGAAACGTGGATGAATTTGGACTCATTTTGAAGAACTTTCCATGAGGAATCGAATGAGCCTCTCCCCAGGTCTGTAGCTCAAACCATTCCCGATGTATGGCCCGATTTACGCTGCCAACATTTGCGTTTTTTTCGGTTTATTATTGTTTCTGTTTTGATTGCAGTAACCTAGTGATGTAGTGAATGTGGATACTGAAGTGAACTCCTAAAAGGATTTACAGCCGATACACGGGTTGAAGCATTCCGATATGCATGAAACGCTGCAAATTCTTTCACTGGGGTTTATTATTCAATTATATTAATTTGGCTAGCATTCATGATTTGAATGTCAACTAAGCTTTGGAGTGTGGGTGTTTCACAGGTGATAGAGCGATTATTGAATTTCAGGAGATATGCATAAAGCACGTAAATCGGTTCTCAACCAAAATACCTATTTGGATTGACCAGTTGTTCATATTTGTGTGCCTCCTGAAATTTAGCATTTTCTCCCAAATCGAGAAAACGTGCGCATGTTTTTATTGTGTTGGGGGGGGGGGGGATGTATTGTGGTTCAGTAAAATCACTGGGGTTTATTATTCAATTGGCTTGCGTTCATGATTTGAATTTCTACTAAGCTTTGGAGTGTGTGTGTTTCACAGGATAGAGCGATTATTGAATTTCAGGAGGCACACAAATATGATCAACTGATCAATCCATATAGGTATTTTGGTTGAGAACAGATTTACGTGCTCTATGCATATATCCTGAAATTCAATAATCGCTCTATCACCTGTGAAACACGCACACTCCAAAGCTTAGTAGAAATTCAAATCATGAACGCAAGCCAATTGAATAATAAACCCCAGTGAAAGAATTTGCAGCGTTTTTTACTAAACCTCGAAGGTAAGCAATATCAAATTACTCAAGTTCCCACAGTACTCTCTTTTAACTTCTTTCTGTAGTATCATACAAACAAATTGTGCTCAACTCATGGACACAGATGGTAATAGGGTTAAAAAATGATTAATCAGATCAGATGTCTTACCCTCACGATTTCTGTGTCGTAATCACTACAGAACCAAAACCGAAACCCTTCAAGTTTGCATATCAGTTGAGCAGCTTTGTAGCAGAGTTGCTCGATGTCCAGGCTCTCCTGTCTGACGACTGCGCATAGGATACCCTGCACGTGGAGGGAGCAGAAAGGTAAAAATTAGTCTTGACAGTGGATAGTAAACGAATAAAGATTCACAGAATCTACGATCACCACCATCATTCACAATATATGCAAAATTCTTAAAATATGTACCAACAATCAAATAAAGTTGATGGTGCAGATCATATAGAACTTGTGCAATAGAAGTGCAAGAACATAGAAGGCGCAGGATGACAGAATGAGGCTTGCAAACCCCTCTCATAGAGCTAAACTATCAAGATCCAACAATAAGTAAGCACCAAATTTTTCGTCCATCAAATTAGCTTCCCTACTTTTTGTGGATGAATCTGACTGCAGCATGACCTCATAAATCAGGATATAATAACAGATTCTAGTCATTAAAACTATAACTGCCGGGATTGTACTTGTAATATGAATGAGTTAGTTCTGGTATAAGCTTCTATCTTCTTAGAATGTTGAGTACCATGGAATAAAAGGTTTCATATGAGACTATTGGAATCATACACTTCTATTTCATGCTATTGATAGAGAAATATCTGCATTGGTTAATTTTTCTGGAAGGGTAATAAGAGAAGACATCCGTAGATCTTACCAATTTCATCGCTTTAGCGTTTGCGATCATTTCCATCTGGGAGTAGCTGGAGCCATGCGCCGAGATCGGAAGAACACAGTGGAAACCAGTACCGCTAACATCGTCTAGAAGAACAAAACAACAATTCTGATAATTACAACGGAGTGATTTGCTACCTTCCTGCATGAAAACGTTACTCGACCTCAAAATTAATGAAAAGTAGTTGAATTAGCAAAACATTTCTACTGATCAACATAGGTGCGAAGATGAAGTTCCACGTACAAGAATTGTTCAGATGTATCTGAAATATTTTTGGATCACGAAGAGTTTTTCGGTGTTGGGGTCATTACCTCTTGAAAACCACATTTGACTTCTATGCAAGGCCTGCAGGTAACGGTGACCGTACTTGCCGCTCTTGGTACCTCATTGTCATGAATCCCGTTCTTATGTGAAAGTATTCAAAGCCCTCAAAATTCCACAAGCTGCTTTGTTCCGTAGGTTTTTCCCAAGCCACCCGTTTTCTGGCAAACGGTCAGTCACTCGTAGCCTCCCGCCTACCACCCTGGGGTTTCCCGGGGTAGTTGTAACCCCGTCCCTGATTGGTTTCTACTATCCCCCTCTCTGCTCCCCACGATTCCCCACTCTAGATTTTCTTCACTTCCCCTCCAAACAAAATTTTCCCGTTTTTTGGTTTACAGAATCCAGAGTCAGTTCTCTCCTTCGTTTTCTAGCGTGCTCTTACACCCTTGTTAACTCGACTAACTTCATATCATAGCTATCAAAGTGACTTCACTTACCTAAGTAGTGGCAAAGCAGCATATTTTGTGATATTGTTGACTACCCGCGAAACTACTATATCAACGAATACGAATTGAATGATTTATTTCCATATTCGTTCATTGAGCATGTACGCACTGATTTGAAATATAGCCTCCATCAGTTAATTGCACAACCGTTTGTATCTTCCCTGGGTTCACCTCAACAAGAATCATTATCGAATAATGAACATCAACAAAATAATGATGAATTCCACTATTTGTCGATCAGTCAAGAACATGTGTTTTTGTTTAGTTCAAGATCTCCCATTTCTTAATTCCCGTTATCAGTTGCTTTTCTACAAAAAAATATATTCGACATATGTAACCGAAGACGTAATATTGAAAGCTAGGTAGAAAAACAGCAAGAAAATATTGGATCGATCCAGTTCAAGAAGTATTCTTCTGAGTCATCAATAGGAAGTAGAAATTTGAAAGGGAAGTATCTACGGATCAACAAGAGATATATGAAATGACTGGCTCCATCCTGATAGACTGAGTGAGCAAAACTTTGTTTCATGATTTTGAGCTTTGCAGAAGAAAGCTTTGCCATTCAGGTACTCTGATACTTGGTGTAAGGATAGGAAGACATTTTTGAGTTCCTTATGTCTTCACTAATTTCCAAGCACTTAGGCCTTGAAAAGCTTCATAAGAGAAATGTTAAATATAGGACCTATATTATAGGTACATTGCATTTTTGTTTGTATATTGATGATCTCACGTTATTAGTCCTCGAGGGAAATATGGGTTACTATATGGTTGTATAGTTTGTGTGATATCCCACTGTGCTTCCGACATTCTGTTTGTCAAATATTGGCAATATTATAGGAATGAAAACTCTGCACTGGTTGACCTAAACAAAATGCAATTTTCATTGTATCAAAGCTTACTCTGGGCGATGCCCGACTGGGTACAAGCGGGCGAGAGACTGCCTTGGTCAATCAAATATTCACCTTACAAGCCTTCAGTATTATTCAGTAGTAAAATAAAAACTACTGCATTTTTTGACCTAGCATCAAAGGCAAACAATACTCACTGCAGGATTGCCATCATTACGCATAATATGGTATCAAGACAATCTATATTTAAACAGAAATTTAATCCAAAACATTTCCTCAATTAAGCTACAAGAAAAGCGCTAGGAATTTAAGGAGACACGAGTAACTGCCCGATATGTTTCTTCCCCCACAATCTACCAGCAAATTTGAATAATAGAATAATATTTAAGAATAGTGTGGACGTTGAAACAAAAGATTTGAAATCGAAACCAAACTTGTGGTTCAAGTACCTTCAATGTCCGTGATGGTTGAAGTGATTTCTTGATCAACCTCGATGTAGCGACGAGTGAACTTGGCCGTACATCCCAGAACGGGCTGGTGACCGAATCCCTTCTCCATTTCTCTGCGCATTTCGTCTAAAGTGCAACAAAATACGACATTAATTACGTATGAAAACACAACAGTTCAAATATATCTACCACACTAACTCTACTTGTCATGCAACTTTGAATTTTGACAACGTGTTACGATCTTCCTTCATGGGCTGACCTTTAACAGGATCGACT
Organism: Creontiades dilutus; assembly: GCA_031894815.1. Taxonomy (NCBI): domain Eukaryota; kingdom Metazoa; phylum Arthropoda; class Insecta; order Hemiptera; family Miridae; genus Creontiades; species Creontiades dilutus. The sequence goes on along the minus strand of JAVIWC010003462.1, from coordinate 35,636 downwards.
GTCCATTCCTCCTCTGCATCCACCTTTTCTTTATTATTCAATAATAAACCATTGTAATATTTGAAAAAAAAAATAATAACCTTTCATGGTTTACGTTTCAGCAGAATCCAAATCTGCCAATACTCACTGCAGGCGCCGCCATCATTTCTCCCAAATGGTAGCAAAAATTCTATACTTAAACAGAAATTTAATCCAAAACATTCTCACTTAATTTTAAGCCTTTAAGGGTTCCCTAAAAATTTAAAAAAAAAAGTCAAGGCGGTCTAAATTTGGACTTTTTTTAAAAATTTCCATGAAATCGAATAATAGAATAATATTTAAGAATAGTGTGGATCAACTACATCACTAAAGATTTGAAATCAAAACCAAACTTGTGGTTCAAGTAACCTTCAATGTCAGTGATAGTTGAAGTGATTTCTTTATAGCTCGATACAAGGGTTGAAACTATTCTGAGTGAACTTGGCTGATACATCCCAGAAAAAACTGGCTGGTGACCAAATTCATTCTCCATTTCTCTGCGCATTTCTAAAGTGCAACAAAATACGATTATTAATTACGTATGAAAACATCAACATTCCAATATATTTTGGTTGAGAACCAATTTAAGAGTCATGCAATCTTGAATTCAATGACAACGCTGTACCACCTTCCTTCATTAGTAGATATTCAAAGGATCGAATCTGTCCATTCCTCCTCTGCATCCACCTTTTTTACCATCAGTTTCAATTCCTATAACCATCAACTCTTTAGCAGCAATTTTAATAGTAATAGTTCACCCACCAGTTTCGTAATCACGTGCTGTTCCTCCACTAACTATCTAAGATCAAGTCCAACCCAACAACCTTAACCATAAGCTTGTATTCATCATTAGCCGTATTAAACTAAAATAAAATTCAAGATGAGATAATCTCAAGAATTATGGCGGGCAATCGAGCATTTTTCGCCAACAAAAAGCTTTTTAACAGCCGAAAACTCTACAGAACCACAAAGATGGAGCTCTACAAGGCCCTCGTTCACCCGGTCGTGTGCTATGGTAGAGGTGTGTAAACCCAGGTCACCTGAGAAAGTAGACGACCTGCAGGTCACTCAGTCCAGAGACAAGGTCAGTGGGAGAAGTTCACCAGTTCACTCTGTGGATGAATGCGACACCTGAAGTTCACTGTGTGAATGAATGAGACCTGCAGTTCGTCGTCTCCACTCTAGGACAGTCACTACCACTGCTGCTATCTCGTGGCTTGACCGTCAACCTCTATCTTTGTCATCCGTTAGAATTCGGTAAATGACAGTCATCTACTGTTCTCTTTTCCTACTCCCTAGTCATTTTTCGAGTTCTCATGTAAATTTTCATATAAACACCTACTTATTAAATATAGTCGACTCTGTGATGAGTATAGTATCGACCAGTATAGTTTAGTATATAGTAAATTTGAATGGTATTGACTCTGCAGTGAGGGGAGTCCTTTGTTGACTAGAAGGAAACCCCAGCTAATGGCGGATGGGTGATCTGCAGTTCACTTTGTGAAGAACGGTTTGGCAGGTCTCCTAGTAGTTTGAACATCAGAAGCAGGAGTCATGCTGTAAAGAACGTTTGCGACCTGCAGGTCTCGAAATTGCATCGCTGAGAGAAGATCGCAACCGTCCAAGTAGTTTGAACGTCGGCCGCGGGGAGTCATGCTGTCGCAAACGTCTTGTGATGAACTGCAGGTCCTCCTTCCGCAGGTCATTTGGGACAAGTTCACTTGAAAGAGAAGTTCTTTGAGACAAGGTCACTCACTCACTACCCACCTCTATGCTATGGTTCTGAGACATGGACCATGTTGGCAGAAGGCGAAGAAAGATTAAGGGTATTTGAGAGGAAAGTAGTTAAAAGGATTTATGGAGCACTTAATGAAGGATCTGGATGGAGAATAAGAAAAAACATGGAAATACAAGAGATATTAAAGCAAGAAGATATAGTGCAATTCATCAAAGCAGGAAGAATACGTTGGCTAGGCCACGTTGAAAGAATGTCAGCGGAAGAGGGACCAAAGAGAATGATGAGGGCCAGGTTGGCCACAAGACGAAAGAGGGGTCGACCCAGAAACCGATGGACTGATGAGGTCATTCGCGATCTGAGGATTATAGGTCTTGGAAGGGATTGAGCTTTTGATAGAGCCCGGTGGAAGAGGGGAAGCCAAGGGCCATATCGGCCTGTAGAGCTTCAGTAAGTAAGTAGGTAAACTAAAATAACAAAATAAAAAGATTTACCAGTCAATTCGAATTTTTGCTGTTGCTGCCTCATGCTTCTAGTTTGTATCGACCGGACAGGGGCGTTTTGTCCTCGTTCATTATGAGGTTTCAAAGGTGACCATTTACCGTTACTACTTCTGCGCTTCCCTGGAACAAAGAATTTCCCGTTTAAATTAGCAGGCTAAAATACAAAACTACTTCATCAATCATCGTATGGCACGAGGCCTTGTTGCAAACACTTAATCTACATCTTCCATACAACCTATATTTGTTTGTCGAGTTTTCTGTCAGGAAGAAGCGTTGTTGTAAATGTGCAGAACCAGCTATCCAGCACTAGAGCATCTGTGCCATAAGGCTGGGTACACACGTTGAGGATTGCTGGAGCCAGAGGGAGCCGCCACACGACTCTGGCTGCCTTAGAGGAATACTGTTCAGCCCCAGACCGTGTCCTCCATGATGACGGACGACATCGTGCTAGTGGGGGTTGTGGCTGTAATTCGGCAAAAAAAAGAAAAGAACGTTCGAAGTGGTATAAAGATTGGTTGCTGATACAGAATACAGTGGAATACACACAAACCTGCTGAATGAGCTGACAGTCGAACCTGAAGATTACCGAAACTACTTTAGAATGAATGAAACTGTGTACTGCAAGTTGCTTCCTCTCATCACTCCTTTCGTTCAAAAGCAAAACACAGTGATGATGGCTGCTACCTCCCCCCACAAACGACTGACAGCAACGTTGAGGTACTTGGCGACAGGATTATTGACGACCACATGTTTATCTGAAGCTATGAGTCTGGCTGAGCAATCAGTATCCCAATGGTGTGCTGCCAATCGACTGATTCTCAATGACGAAAAAACGCAAGTCCTCAAATTCAGAGCGGCAGTGATCCTTCGTCTGTAACGCTTGTTTGGATGAATGTGTTACGGGTGTGCACATCAGACGGTTTTGGCCAGTTCACTACCTGACATCATATTTCTGTTGAGGCGCTTGTCTGCAGTTGTATCCACTGGGGTCTTGCTCAGCGTCTACTACGCCCTTTTTGAGTCCCGACTAAGGTATGGAGTTTTGCTATGGGGGAATTCTGGAGAATGGAAAGATTTTCCAAAAGCAGAAAGCAGCAATCCGAGCCATTAGGGGAGTCTCTTCACAGACTCACTGTTGCCCGTACTTTCAGGAAGTTCAAAGTGCTAACGCTCCCGGCAATATTTGCGTGTCTCTCCTATTCCGTGTAAAGAATAATGAAAACCTGTATTCCTGACAGGGTAACAGTCACATCATGACACGAGAGGAAAAAATGATCTGCTGGGAGCCAAACACAGACTTGCCCTATCCCAAAAAAGGAACCCCAACTACCTAGGGGTAAAAATGTATAATGATCTTCCGGGGATCTTCCTTCTGGATCTTTTGGCAGGAGAGTCAAGGATGCCCTTACAACCTTGGCACTGTACTCACTGGCAGAGATTTTGTCGGTCTTCTGGATGGCAATTGTGAATTAGGTCAAATTATCTGGTTTATATTTATTGTATTTGTGGTATTGTTTTTATTGTGTTATTGTATTTTTGGGCTATTTATTAATGCATTGTGATGTTTACTGTGTATTTTTTATATTATAATGATTATTTTGACGATAGCTATGTACAATTCCAACAATGTATGAAGCTGAAATAAATGAAATGAAATGAAAATGACGTGCCTACCAGTGCCTAAAATTTTCGATGCTGTAAAATGGAAATTGAGTCTCAAATGAAAATGGCGTCGCAGTGCATCCTCGAGGCTGGACGTCAGGTCCTCGCTCCCATCCACACACGAGGGACGTGTTCAGGCAGGCTTTCCAAAATTCGGAAAGGCCTGGGGGCCTGAACAGTCCGCCTCAACTGAGGAAATCCTCCACACGTTCAGAATTTCTGGAGAGGTAATCGGAGAACCTCTGATTCTGAGTTGGCCTGAATGGGAAATCTTCTCTGGAAATCCTTAACGTATGTACCCAGCCTAAGGCTGCTCATGGGCCCTTATTTGTATATTTGTTCTTGCCACAACATACCACTCCCTACAGGTATTTCGTTTTGATGCTCAAGCGTATTTTGCAGTACCAGTTACCGGTACCTATTAAGATGGAAACACCAACCTCTAGAGTTCGACGTCACTTCTTCGCATTTCCCTCCGATGCCGGCCATGAATTTCGATATGACTTTTTCTCTTTTTTCAGCTTCGGATTCAACTTCCACGCCGCCGAAATCCCAATCGGCTATAATGGCTTTTACCTGAGAAAATAAATGGCATGAAAGAGTCAACTTTGGAAATCAACTGGAAGTATTTCAAAGACAAACTGGTTAAGCGAATTTCAGAGAAGACGTATCACGTAAACTGTTTCCTAATGCAAAATAGGAGTGTCCACGTATGGATCCAAACCAGTGGCCCGTCAGACTCTATAGCTAGATGTGAATTACCTGTCCGTCTAGAAGGTTTTGGAGAGCTTTCTCTTCCGAATGTAAAAAGTGATAATTACATGGAGAGATACAGCTTAAAACCGTTACAAACCTACGAGTAGAGTAGTTAAACATGGATTAATCACTAACTATTCTTACACGTTGAATGTCTTAGTTTTAAGTTTATTATAATGTGCTTTGAACGTGTTTAACAGAAAATGAATCCTGTCACATAGCTTCTACGTATATGTAACATTTATGAACAGATCATTGAAATGTTGAAACCATAAAAGTGGCTCATTTAGTTTGTATACAGCCTTAAGTGTCAACTCTTTGAGAATTTCATCAAAAATCTTATAGACAGGATGGAAATGATGCCTGTTACATAAGAGGTAATCATACAAGCGCACGCAGACAATACATTGAAATGTAAAAATTTTGATTCTGGCAAAATAACTTTCTCCATCTCCTAAAAGCGAAAACAATGTTTCAACTACCTACAATTGAATTTAGTGTGAATCGCAATGTGAGTCTGATTCAGCAAGGGTTGCATCAGTAAGAACATTTGAATCTTTTAATTATTCAGACCAAATTGTAAAACATTGAATTGTACAAAACGAAGACTTACTGTAGGGTTGGGTTCGGGGGCAGCAATGTCAACTTTCTGAAGAAGCTTAGGCGGAGGAGGAGGGGGTGATAGCGACATATTATCAAATAAATCATCAGATTTGTCTGTGGAAAGAGAAACAAACGTGAATCATAAGCCATGATATGGCTACGCAGTCTATTTGGAAACATTTAACGAGTTATGCGTCATTTCAAACCAAAAAACGTCTGCCAAGTGGGTGTGGCACATAGCTTCCTCGTATCCATAACATGACTGTATAGATCATTGAAAATTATTATTGACTAAAGAACTTCGTTCAATTAGGCGAAGTAAATATTGAATTAGGGTAAATTTATTGTTATGCAGGAGCATATCTTGAGAAAATAGAGCTAGGCATGTTCAACTCTTGAACAAACTATAAAATATACCTACCTAATAAGTCCGAACAACCCCTGAAAATTTCATTGAAATCGGTCAAGAACTCCCAGAGTTATGCGCGTAACAACGATTTCGTTTGCGCATGCGCAGAGGCTACTATTGATCCGGGGGTCATGAAACTTATAGGGGACTATCTACACATCAAACCGAACAATCCCAGAAAATTTCATCGAAATTAGTCAAGAACTCCCGGAGTTATGCGCGTAACAAGGATTTCACGTTTGCGCATGCGCAGAGGCTACTATTGATCCGGGGGTCATGAAACCTATAGGGGCCCATCTACACCCCAACCCGCACAATCCCTGAAAATTTCATCAAAATCGGACTATAACTTCGTGTAGTTTTGCCTCTAACAAGGATTTGCTGACAGACAGACAGACACACAGACAGACCCGGACCAAAATTGTTCAGAAAGGTCTAAAACGCAAAATGCGAGTGGAATTTTTGATTTTGGAGACAAACAAATTTTCACATTCCGAAAGTGAAAACAATGCTTCCGCTACCTTAGTAGACTCGGAAGCAATAAGCTTTGTGAAGTTCCTAAAGCTACTGCCAACTGAAATTTCTACTCCCAGTGCTTGCGCTGCCCCTGACATTCAGTGAGCAGTTTAAACGAATATTGACGACAGATGAGCGTAGAGTTGCCAGCAGGCTGTTCCTCTATCTGAGAGAGGCGAGTGAACTTCGTTCAATGGTCCTAAGCATTTAACGTGGGAATAAGAAAGAGAAAGAAGAAAGAAAACGAGAAATGAGAAAGGAAAACGAAGGAGAAGAAAAACATTGGGGAATGAAAGAAGAAAGAAATGTGTCAAAGAAAATTTTATTTTACTATTTTTTTTCCCCAAATTTTTATGGCACACTGTGTAAGCCGCTTTATAGATTGCTATAGATGTTAATATCTGTGCAGCAATAAAGAATTATCTATCTATCTACTGCCAACAGTGGTTTGAGCGTAGGTGCTAATTTCCAAAACCAAAAAGACTTGATTCGGCTGAAGAAATGAAAGATTTGTAGTAAATTTTGGTGTTTTTATCACCAGCCGTACTCACCATTATTCGCGACTTCTACAGGACGTATGTTTTCGCTTCCTACAACAAGCTCTTCATCGCTTCTAAATTCGTACATTTTATCAGCTAAGCAGCGTCGGCGGTAGAGTTTAAATTTAGGTTCACAGCACAACTCTTCCGACTCCATAAAGTCATAAACCTGGCGAGAGAAGAATAAAAGGCATCTCATTTCAGATAATTGTGTCGATTCGTTACATGACTACATTTCCATGTTTTGTTTTTGCAAAAATGATGAAATATCAACAGGGGCATAAAGTGGAATCGGAACCTTATTCTGATCTCATTTTGACGAGGAAATCCTGGATGCCCCTGCCAATCGAATTTCGACCCCCAAGCTGTAGTTGTGAGCTTCGTACTAAATCACTCACGATAAAATTGTGGAAATTCATATCAAGAACAACATGGAGTTCTTGTCCTGTTACTGATGATGACATAACCGAAGAAATCTATTTAACTTTTGTAACTCTTTAATCTTGAGGAAATGAACAACATTTTTCTAAAAATTCTGGGGTTTTCTTGTTGTGAGTATCTTAACAGAAGTCACACCAACTCGCACAATGTTTTAGAGGGAAGAAGGTTGCTTGAGTAACTACTTAAAGTAGAGCAGCGGATCCTTTTGCATTTAGGCATTTGGAGAAATGAGAGGATGACGCACAAGCCATAATGGGCTCCAAAATGCCCTCGCATAAAGTGCCAATTATGTTTTGTTGCTGCAAGAGCATTCATTAGGGCTGAGGAGAGTAACAGGCTTCACCGAGGCTGATAGCAGTTTGCTGAAGGCAGGCAGTAGGCTCAACAATCGTTTTCCACCAGACCTTCCTCAACATGTATAATGGCAGCATTAGGATACACCATTGCCCACGACCACCTGAGCGCCTATGGACTGAACCCAACTGAAGGATGTGATAGACATGGATAATGCATCTTTCTGTTCCATGAAATGGCCACCCCTGAGCATAAACGTGAACGTTTTCAGGTTCAGGAGTGGCATACTCCAGGAAGTGAGAGTCAGAGAATGAGAATCCGATGAGACCTGGCTGCCTATCAATCAATGAGCGTAGTCGTCCCTGACAATGATTTGACTTATTGCCAGACCGATTTGATATTCTTTACAAACGAGATAATAGTTTTGAAAGGTGGAAGGCAGCAGGGTCGCGAATGGGGTTTATGTTCAGTGTCCACAAAACACTAGCAGGGGATCCTATCGTTAACTTGTAGGAAAACCTATGTACCTATCTCAGGCCACGAGACCTGATCTCGCATTTGTGGTTTCGAAGTTGGGACAATTTTGTTCGAGTCCAGGTAAAGTGCATTGGTTGGCGGCAAAGAGGGTGTTGCGTTGCCTCAAAGGGACTATTAATTATGAGTTAGTTATTGACAGAGGGGGAGAGGACTTGGTAGGATTTTCGGATTCCGACTGGGCAGGATCTGCAGAAGATCGAAGATCAACGTCAGGGTTTGTGATCAGACCAGGAGGATCACCAATTATTTGGAGGTCATCAAAACAGAGGACTGTTGCACTATCCATCATGGAAGCTGAGTTTATGGCTTTAGCTGCTTGTGCTATGGATATGGTATGGCTAATGTATGTCCTGAGACATAGATGTGGTCGGGAGAAATTTGAATGCTCTGAGCTCAGCATTCTCCAAATTAAGAGGGGCGGCTGCGAGGATGGGCCTGGTAGTGAATCAATCAAAATCAAAGTACATGGTGACGAGCCCCCAGGGCAGGCCCCCGGACCAGATCCAGTTGGATGGATGCTCCTTCGAGAGAGTCAAGGAGTTCATCTATCTTGGCTCCTTGGTAACTGAAGATAATGATATGGAGGCAGAAATCCGAAGGAGAATAATTGCAGCCAACAAATGCTACTTTGGTCTGGTTTGGCATATGAAGAGTAGGACCCTGTCACAAACAACGAAGCTCCGTTTGTATAAAACGCTAATCAGGCCAGTGCTCATCTATGGTTCTGAAACCTGGACACTCTCCAGAACTCAGGAAAACCAACTTCTCCGATTTGAAAGGAAAATATGACGAAGGATCTTCGATCCTGATGAGCTGGCCTGGCAAATAAGAACAAACGTGGAGATTAAAGATATGTATCTTGATAGAGATGTTGTCCACCTTATAAAGATTGGCCGCCTTTGGTGGGCGGGTCACCTTGCTAGAATGAGCCCTGATTCAGTCCCTAGGAGGCTCCTAGAAGAGGAAATATATGCCACCCGACGACAGGGGCGCCCCAGACTGCGATGGGGGACGGTGTCAGCAAGGATGCTCGTGCAATGCTGGGAGTCCACGATTGGAGAGCAGCTGCACAACAAAGAGATGACTGGCGGACTTTACTTGGGCGGCCTTGACCCCTCGCGGGTTGTTGAGCCATGAAGAGAGAGAATGTATGTCCTGGAAGAAATTGGTTACATTTTGAAAAGGCTGCCTGCAATTAGGAGCGATAACCAGGCAGCGATAAGCTTCACGAAGGGAAATAATGTTAGTTCCCATTCGAAGCATATTGATATTAAGCTCTTCTACATACAGGAGTTGGTGAAGAACGGAAGGCTGACCATTGATTATGTGCCCTCTATCACCAATGTCGCGGATATATTGACGAAGCCTTTGACAAGAAACAGGAACGCAACCATCATGCAATCTATTGGGCTCAGCAGGATCTGCGGAACGGAGAGGGACTTTGTTGGTTGTCCCAAAGATCCTGTAGCGAAGTGATGATGTTTACTTTGTATTGTGTTAGTTTCATGAAAATGTGATTGCTATGTAAATCTCCGTGTGGTACGGTTAAGTGAAATAAAGTTTCGTTTTTCAACAGTTTTGAGTTGAAAGTGCAGATCATTTGAAAACTACAAGTGCAAAAGTGTCGTAAAACCTCTTCAAGTTGTAAGAACTATTGCGATATTAGAGACTTTTTGTTGCGGTTCACGCGACGACGTTGACGGTACCGTCTGGAGAAAAATGCAGATTGCGCATGCGTGACGTCCCATCCATCATGCAAGCTGTCATGACGAACCGTCTAAAATCGGTTTCCCGCGGTTCTCCTATAGGTACGTCTTTCCTTGACAAGTTGGCAGCGACATAACCTTCCACATTTATAACCCATTTTACGTATTTCTCATATCCCGTTTTTGGCATTGTACAAGTTTTTTTTCTGCACATGGTAGCAATAACGAACGTCCATGTTGTTCGTCAACAATCCACAGAATACAACTTGAACTCAATAACACAAACTTCAATCCACAATAACAACAGTACACAACTTCCAATGAATGTTGAAGTCACGTTAAACGTGACTTCAACAGCTAGTAGCCTTGATGCTATTCGTCATGGAAATGTTAGCATCCAACTGCTCGCCTCAACTCGGCGACCACGGTTTCCTAGTCGTCGTCCAAAAAGTCCCAATTAACGAGAATTGTGTGACAACTAACCAAATGTTAGTAGGTACCAATCTATGACACTGGATGGTAGAAAATATCGTAAGCCTAAAATGATCGCCATAAAAGAAAAACAGCTTATTCAACATTAAATTCGTAACTTTTCAATTAAAAATCAATAGATTGTTATGGGCATATAAGAATAATTCTCAAATAACACGTGATATTGAACAAAGGTGTGTAGGTATATACTCACATTTTCAGCCTTGTTCAAAGGCCTTCTAGTGCCTCTTGATTTTTGTAATAAACTAACTCTATACGACCTAGGCGAAGAGGAAAACCACCTGAAAGAGAAAAGAAGGGAATTTGAAGTTGAAATCTTCTTCAAGAATTTTCACAAGAAAGAAAGGTCAACATGAGCGCGAATTCGAACTAGAGAACACGTAAGACCTTAGTAAAAATCGCATGAAAACCACATTTAGACGATTAAAACAATATTAATTTACAAGATGATATTTTTTCAAAAAGTTCAATGTTGAACATTTTATCTTCATAAATTATGGTTTTTTCTTTTTCCCCTAGGGAGAATCTATTTATTTTTTTCTTCATTTAAAACCATGTACATCATGTAAAGCTCGTTTTCTTCAAATCATGCAAACCAAACATACAATGAAATGCAATCAGGCACTTAAGTAATATAATTACTCACCTTTGCTTAGGCCTATTCATTTCTGATTTCAGAAAAGTAACAGCCCAATCACCACAACCCTTCGAACAGTTCCTAACTAAGTTACATTTCTGAAACAAATAAGACAGAATGACAAAAACAAACTATAAATCCAATATTACCATTGGCTACAGACACGACGTAACTCTTCCCACATGGAGGGCATTAGAAAACTACCTACATGCTGGGAAAAATGCTGCAAATTCTTTCACTGGGGTTTATTATTCAATGATTGATGATTTGAATTTGTACTAAGCTTTGGAGTGTGCGTGTTTCACTAATAATAAACCCTAGTGAAAGAATTTGCAGCGTTTTTTCAAGAGCGATTACAATGGAAAAATATTCTAATTGAAAATTTTAAATTTCGTAAGACGGAGCATGCATATCAGAATGCTTCAACCTGTGTATCGGCTATAAACCCTTTTAGGAGTTCACTCCAGTATCCACATTCACTACATCACTAGGTTACTGGGATCAAAACAAAAACAATAATAAACCAAAAAACGCAAATGTTGGCACCATAATCGGACCATACATCGGGAATGGTTTGAGCTACGGACCTGGGGAGGAGCTCATTCGATTCCTCATGGAAAGTTCTTCAAAAAAAGTCCAAATTTAGGCCGCCTTGACATTTTATGAGGTTTTTAGGGATTTTACAAAACTTTGACAACCCTTAAAGGGCACTTTAAATGAAGTGAGAGAGCTGGCTAAAGAATTGGGGCGTTGTCGGACCAATATTGATTTTTCCTGAAAATTTCAGATTTTTTGCTCCAGCCTGAAGAAATCGTTCGTACCGGGAAATTTTTTTTATTGCAGATTTGGATTCTACACCCTTCGAAACGTAAACCATGAAATTTTCAAGGGAGGTTAGAATTTTTTTTCAAGAGCGATTACAATGGTTTATTATTGAATAATAAACCAAATCAGGAGATAATGTAAAAAAAAAGTTCATTCAAGTTCAAAATTAAAGTAAATTTAAAAGAAATGGTCTAGTTTATATTTGATTCACCCTGATATAATCGTTAATGATATAACTTTTATTCAGAAGTCACCTCTGTGGTTATTAAATTGGTATCGTGCTTCAATAACCAGAGGGGGTTTATATTTGACAATTTCTTTGGGCCTGAAGGATATTTAGTTCTTTTGTGGACCTACTTTCATACACAAGTCACGATCAATCGATATTGATACGATTTCAGATATAGGAATAAATTATTAAGTAAAATACAATCTACGAACCGTTGTATAGTTGTCAAGATGCCTTTGGAGAGCGAACTTTAGGAAAAAAGGAAGTTGGCTCATCTCCAAATGCGTGCCAGTCTCCGTAATTTTTTCAATGAGTAGTTGCAACATGTTGCACGCCCAGTCGTCACTCACGAAAGTGCTGTAGGCGTGATCACTAAGGAAATGGTACTTCAGTCTGAAAAAGTTAACAAAGAGATCATGTATTGAAAGAGAAATCTTCTTTATTAAGTTAAAACCAAACGATCTAGCGAAATTAGTTTGCAGTACACACAAAGAGCTGGTAACAGGAAATACAATTGCATTAAGCAAACGCTACGTTAAGACACTAGAAGCTTATGCATCTACTTATTCTCTTGAGGGGAGCCTACAATCGTAGGAGTGGAAAGATAACCCCAATACAATTTCAAATTTAGACCAAATCTTACAACTTGAGTTATTGGCAACGTATTCATTGAACTATCAGCTGTCGCTAGAACACTGTTTATAGTGGGTGTGGGTAGTGGAGTGACCACATTCATTCAGAATCTCTTAATTTGGAGCGTTATATTTGTTTATTCACGTCAGAAACGTTTCGTCTCGCAGCGGGGACTTCTTCAGTCTATACCTAACTATGTCATAACTACTGGCATACTTTAGGCGTTGACATAGTGATGCCACCACGCATCTCTTCAGTTTGTTTGTTACTGAAACTTTTAGTTTTGTAGTTGAAGTTAAACTGTTCACTCATCCCTGTCCATATACTCGAGCTGGTCATATTTTTTATTACTTAGTTGTTGGATCTCAACTGCGTTAATTAATCAAAACAAAAAGGGAGAGAGGAACTGCAAGCATAAATTAAAATTATTGAATGAGTATCTAATTTGATATCAGTGCACAAATGGACGGAGAGGAAACAGGGCGACGTTAATTACTATTTAACCCAGTTCCTGATGGAGTATGGTTATTATCGGTCGTTCCTAAAGAAAATAGGGAAGACTTCCGAGGCAAGGTGTGTGTCCTGCCGAATGGGGGACGATGATGTGGAGCACACATTCTTCATATGCCCAAAATGGCAGCAGTTAAGGCAGGAATTGGTTGGAGTAATAGGTGATTTTAGCCCAGAAACGGTAATAGAAAAGATGATACAATCTGCGGGGAACTGGAGTACAGTCAGCACGTATATCACTATGGTGCTCAAAGAGAAGGAAGTGAACAGAAGCTGGGAATGAGCCAGGGTAGAAGTAGTGAAGACCAGGAGGAACCCTCACGATGTTAAAAAACGGGACTGCCACGAAGGAATGCCAAAAAGCAGTCCTGGGACAGTCCTAAGAGACAAGAGGAACGGTGTTTTTTAGTCGGTATGCCATGATGGAGACCCCGACACAAATGGTGAGGGGGACATCTTTTGATATTCCCCCTCATTTTCAGTCCAGTAATGGATTCTCCACCAACCTCATAAAATACGTAAAAATACGAACACTGTATGAGGAAAGAAATTAGATAGACGAATGTCAACAAATATGCTAAACAATGCTTCTTCAGCATTAATTCCAAAAAAACGTTTTGTTATAGCAAGTAAACTCTCTGCTCCCAAGTTGAGGACGCCCTAGGCAACCTTAAGTATTTCGTCAAAATTTTTGATTTTCAGTCATCATCATCAATTTGATAACAAGATACTAAATGTTTACGGTAGAGTTAACTGTTGGCCATACTATCCAGATTTTTTGCGAACCCGTGGTTCATGTTTATGGAGTGTCCATAATTTCGACAAAAAAAAAGTTTTTCAAAAAAGCAAATGAAAAATAGGCTTAGCAGACTCTGTTGGGGCTGTGTGTCCTTAACACCAAATAAATTATTTCTCGTAAATGAATACACCGTTCAATTACTTGATAAATTCGGCAAAATATCAGTTGAGAGAACGAATGGGCATGGGGACCTGTGTTTTCATTGTCAGGATTCGACTGATTTTGAGGTCAATAATTGTTGGCAATCTTTGGTATAAAATTGTGTTTAGCTGGGAGTATTTGTTATCATACAGTTTCCTCACGTAATTGATTGGAGCTCAAAGAGAAGGAAGTGAACAGAAGCTGGGAATGAGAAAGGGTAGAAGTAGTGAAGACCAGGAGGAACCCAGGAGAGAGCGTTTTAGTTAGGTTACCGTGCCAATCGAGTACGATTTTTTTCAACGATATTCCTCATCAATATGAGTGTTTTTTCTGAACTTTTTAATCAAAGACGTTTTTTGTTGGCCTCATCCAGCCCAGCGTTGATCAATTATATTTGTAATAGACGTTTGCAGAATCAAACGACTCACGAAATTTATTACTCAAGAACAGAGTTTGGGGAATTCCACCCCCTCTACACAGAGCTTAGGAACAGTAGAGATCTCTTCACATCCTATACAAGAATGGAAGTAACAACATTCGATTATTTGATGGAGAAATTCATCCTGGGGATTCTCATAACCTTTCTGACTTCCTCCCAGCAGCTTCCACTCTTCATTCCATTTGTGTAATGAGGGTTTCTTTGATCCCATAATGAGGGCCGTTTTCGTATTTCATTAATTAGCTACTCCAACATTTCTTTGACAAACCTCGCAAACACTATTGAAACAAGATAAATGAACAACTTGAGGAACACAACTTGACAAAGAACAGCTGTAACACGCGCGTTTGTAGCGGGTAGAGCGGGGAAAAATCAAACCGATTTGATTTCGAGCCGCGTGTAGCGTGTGCGTGTTAGCGATTTCCGCTAGAGCGTGTGCACGCAGGACGCTGAACTCAGTTGTCGTGGTTTGATCAGAAAATCGCCCGACCCTCGATAAACTCTCAACACGCTTGACCTGCTGGTATCGCGCTGCACCTACTCACGTAGGACACGGCCTTAATCCAATTCTCGTGGTCTATCTCTGCCAAAATGGCGGTGCTCACCTGGTTTTGATAGGCTCGACAGTGATGGCCGTCAGGACAGGAGGAGGAGGAGGCGAGGGGGAAGCACCTTCGACGTTGACGCTCAGGCAGTGGAGGAACGCGCCGGTGTTGAAGATCACTCGGTTCCCCGACGCCAGGCAGACTTTGGGGTCCAAAGTGTAGACGAGGGGAGCCGTGAAGTGGGTGTGGACCGTGAGGCCGTGCCTCATGCAGCTTAAACCCACTCCGCTCTCCCATCCAGCGGCCATTTCTGAAAACAAGAGAACAGTCGTGTTGATCATCAAACATGAATAAGATCTAATGCTGTTTCAAGGGCAGCACAATCAGGATTATCTACACTCAATTCCATTCAAAAAAGAACCCAGTTGAGGTAAGCAAACCCAATTGTCTGAAGCAGTGCCTACTATACAAGGTGGAAGCAGTGACAGCAGCATAAGTGACGAAAAATTTATTCTGTTAATCTGCATCAAAAATGTAGTAAAACCCCGCCAACCGCACTTTTCTATCTCAACCCGTTCTCTAGATATCATTTGTTAAAGGTTTTTTTTTCCTCAGACAATTTGGGAGGTGATAATTATGAGTTTTTCATGACACAAAAACGTCACACTTTTGGTCAGCTAGGTTTCGGCTAAAGTTTGTTCCCTGGTAACATAGGTGGTAGGTAGTAATTTGGCATCTTAACGACATGGAATCTAAGGGAGCTGTAACCTGGTTCAATGGACTATAAACGAGTTTCACGGTTAAAAGGAAATGTTTCCTTGTAAGGTAGCAGTAAGCACTGCTAAAGCATATTTCTTGTTTCTTGAATTTTAGCTGTAAGCTCTAAGCAAAAAGCATTCAAGGGGTCTAGTGGCTTAGCCCCCTGGCGGGCCAATGCCGCAGCCCCTAACGAGGGCCTTGGTTTTTAAAAAGTTCTTGTGTTTACCTATGAAATATAACCATTCCAGATCTTATTTTCTCTCATGAACGTAGATAGTGTGAAGCTTAAATGTCTTGCACACTTCAATTTGGTTAAAGTTAGTGTTGGTATTCCCGAATCTACAGTATCCAGGAGAGACTATGACTACAATGCGGGTTACCTTCCTCGTCGAAAGAAGCAGCCACCGCTCTGCAGTTCTCACAGCCAGTGAGGCAGGGGAGAGTCGTGATGGTGACGTAAGTTGAACTTTTCAACTCCATATCCGTACCCCAACCATCCATCACATCAGCTCTACAACAAGACAATATAAATAAGCAACTTTGGTACAAGACATTGGGTTCGTATATTGAAATTCACAGAAAAGTCGAGTTTTACTGGTTGTTCGGATACCTCCTCATAGTTCATATTGATTCCAACGAATATCAGGAGATGGGGCGCTTACCCTAAACAGGAGCCATAGACTAGAAGCCTGGTATTTTCATTCGGCCACTGTGCGATGCCGATGTTGAGCATTTCAGTTACGTTGGCACCATCAAAAAGTTGGACTTCCCCGATCTTTACAGCCGGGCTCCCTGGTTGAAAAACCCAGAAGTGGAGGCGGTACCTGGACAATCGAACAATCACAATGAAGTCAGCTTGTTCTGACTGGATCAAATAACAGCAATGCATTTTCTAGGGAATACTACATGTGTAAGTTTCTCTAGGATGAGCTCTCTCTGTAATGTAGTTGTACCATCCATATGAGAATCGTATGGGGTGATCACACATTCCCTGCTTATGCAGCAGGAACCCAACACCTCCTCTTATGAATTGGGAGTTATGATAATAAGAACTTAGGACAATCTGCCCTTGCGGTCTCCCCCCAGAATATCGAAGATCGAAACAATACAGGAAATCCTCCAAGGAGGAGAGTGAGCCTCAGTCAGAGTCCTTGGATAGACACAGATTTCGATTCAAACCCAGCTGGGGTGTTTCAGTCAACCCACTAGAAGTTGATACCTTCAGTGGGAGTACCTCCAGTGCTGGAGCATTCAAACCATGATTGCCCGGAGTCGACATATTGCTCAGCCTGCCATTTCATGGCATTTTACCATGATTATCAGTTTTAGAGTTTTTAGAAATGCATAGTATACCTGTCTATTTGTGCTTTTGCAATATTGGTTTTGTTAGATTTGTGTTCACCTCAGATCATATCCGTGAATCCAAAACGCTCCCAACCCAGGGGCGTGAGGCAATGGGAAGCCACGAGCGAAATCGTCAGACCTAGTTCCGATCCTCTCTGGAGGACGGCTGGCGACGTGCGCGACACCTCCGGGTAGTCGGACGAAAATCCAAGGTGAAATTCCTTGTTTACTTTACTTTACTTTACTTTTCCTCCAAGGAGGAGAGTGAGCATTCATAAACACAGATATTCAAACCCAGCTGAGGGTGTTTCTAGCCAATCAACCCACTAAGAAGTTGATACCTCACAACCTCCAGTGCTGGCGCATTCAAACCATAAGCATAGATTGAAACTCTCTTCCCGGAGTCGACATATTGCTCAGCCTGCCATTTCATTAAAATAATTTTACCATTTAAACAGTTTTACTTGAGGTGAGCACATTTTCCTTTCCTTCATTTTAGAAATGCATAGCGCTGTTGCCGTCCTTTGCACTTTCCATACTATTTGTGCTTTTGCAATATTGGTTTTGTGCCATTAGGGTACGATTTGTGCTTCTGATATGCACCCAAACTAGTTGTCATTCCTCAATCAGCACGGATTGTATGCTCGAGTTATACCGGAAAATAAGATTGTGAACCATTCAAGTACACCAGAAATTGAATGAAATATTCGTACATCATCTCAATTCATTGAAATAATTACATATGTGCTTTGGTAGGATGGTCTGTTTAACAAATTTAAGAAGAGTTGCGATTTTGTAAGGAATCCTGACTGAAGCATTATTTTTGAGTGCTATGGTGTACTGCAGTAAACCCAAGGATCTCGTACAGGTACCTCTGTGGTTTTGTATAGTATGAGTGAAGTATCAAGAGTGAACCTTCCTTATCTCTGATTCCATAGATCCATTGTTAAGAAGATGAAATTAGATTTTACCTGTACAAAGTGGTTGGTGAGAAATCGGAGGACGAGTCCATGGAATACGTATAAGTAAGCAGAATCTGCCCGCATCTCGACGAGCCCATTAAAATGTGACTGGAAATGAATATCATAATGATTAGGTTAAAGTCATGTCAATACATATTTCAAGTTTAAACCAATACGAAGCTGTTTATGTAGGACGAACTACAATCATATCACATACAGAAGTTAAAATCTTTCACACAATTTTCTTCCGGTTGTTCAGTGACAACTGCAAATGGAGTCTCGGTTAAAGCCCTTGGAAAGGCCGAAATAGATCTCGAGGTTGGAGTTGACGGTAAATGGTCAAGATTAACACTTAGAAAGACCTATTTTCTGTACTATCAGCTCACGATAGAAGAACTGACAGTTCATTTGTCTCAACTACAGAAAGGTGCGAATTTAAAGTACCTGGCAAATAACTATAATTGGGCAAAGAGGAAGAAACGGAGGTCTTTTCAGATTGGTATTAAGAAACATCAAACCATCAACAGCGAAACAAGTGAACCTAGTGACTAAAGAACAGCAACTACAACTGTGCCATGAAAGATTGGCACACCAAAACAAACGGCATGTAAAAGAAACTATTGAACGTGAATTTAACATTAAGGTCAACCTGCGATAGTGAGCTTTGTATTTATGGTAAAGCTCATCGTCTAAAATTTGGAACGAGAAAAAGAGCTACCTCCCCAGGAGAATTAATTCATCCTGACGTTTGTGGCCCCTTCCAAACAACGATGTCTGGCAATCGTTATTTTTTTATGTTTAAAGATGATTTTACAAGATATCGGATGGTTCATTTCATCAAACAGAAGTCTGACGTATTCCGAAAACTTGAAGATATGTTAGCTGAGGTAAAAGTTAGTGAACATGCTGTAAAGCGACACATGTAGGTACATGTGTGACAATGTACACCTTAAAAGTAGCTCTCTTTTTGATTGGGTTTTCATGTCGTGCACCCCATGTTGCACGATCTACCATAATTAATAATATATAGATCTGTAATCATTCAAGTTTTAATACAGTGGAACCTCGATAATTTGCAGTTGAAGGAAATGAGGATTTACTAGGAATTACTGAAGGTAACGAATTATGGAATGAAGAGAAGGAGAAAATACGAATTATAGATGGTTGTGTATGTTTTGTGTATAATCGTACATACACAAATTCGTTAGCTTTTGTAGAAAAATTCGACTGCCTAACCTGATCTACACGAGCATGATCATTGAATGATGATTCTGCGAATTATAGGGGTTTTTTCAAGCTACCGAGCTTTTACTACGAATTATAGGTACCTACGAATTGAAGAGTCACTAATTATCGAAGTTCCACTGTAATTAAATTATAACTTTTAATCGTAACGTTCACTTACTTCCCTAGGTTGGGTATCGTATCACACAAACTGAATACAAGCCTGCTAGGGACCTTCTTGAATAGCTGGCGTGACGGCTCATGGGTGAGAGGCACTCCTCGCACGAATTCTCCAAACAACTGGAAACAAAACATTTTCTAGTTAATGCAGACATCAAGTGTTTAACGAAAATGGAAAGAGGTGGTACGAAGTTACTTGAAAATCGTTATTAGTACAGTTTATCGACGTTGCAAAGAGTAGCTCGTTTTGCTAGTTGGTGCATTCTGAAGATTAAGATTAACACTGCTTCAAATGCAGTACACTTTTAAAATGTAATGAACGTGTACAGTAAAACTCTGTTTTACTACTTTTAACCATATATCAAGCGGCAACCCATGCTATAGAAATGTGTGCACAAGAGATTGCCAGGAAATGATTCAAAGGTGCAACAATATATATTCTATCTGACAGCCAAGCAGCACTGAAGGCTATTTCTGCCTTCTCAGTAACTTCAAAGCTGACTTGGAGTTGCCTCAACTCCCTCAAGGCTGCAGCCCAGGGCAACAAATTGATGCTGTTATGGACACCGGGTCATGAGGCAATAGAGGGCAACGAGGAAGCTGATCGCCTTGCTAGAAAGGGATTGGAGTTCAACCCAATTGGACCTGAACCCCAACTAGGGGTTACCAAGAGTTATATAACTCAACAGGTTCAGAAATGGGAGGACAAAACACGTGGGTACAGAATACTGGCACAGCACTCCTAAGCAGAGGCAAGCCAAGCGGTTTCTTAAAATCTCAAGGAGGCGGAAACAGCAGAACACATCCACTGTAACTGTCCTGCTGTTGCATCAACTAGATTCTGGCATTTAGGGAAGGGAGCCCTAACACCCACTGATATTACCTTGGAAACGCCTGAAACCTCCTACACTTTGTGAACGAAGATGCCATTAAAAAGGTGATCTCAGTGACCAGGGGCTCCTCCCATCCTTATTAAAAAAAATTCCTTTAAACTGAAAATTGTATGTACTCTAGTGCTAGAAGAGAGAAAAAACGCTGCAAATTCTTTCACTGGGGTTTATTATTCAAACACGATGAGTGTTTTCTGATTTGAATTTCTACTAAGCTTTGGAGTGTGCGTGTTTCACAGGATAGGGCGATTATTGAATTTCAGGAGATATACATGGAGCACGTGAATCTGTTCTTGACCAAAGTACCTATTTGGATTGATCAGTTGCTCATATTTGTGTGCCTCCTGAAATTCAATAATCCCCCTATCCTGTGAAACACGCAGACTCCAAAGCTTAGTAGAAATTCAAATCATGAACGGCAAGCCGATTGAATAATAAACTGAGTGAAAGATTTGCAGCTTTTTTTATTGAACCTCAATATCCCCCCACAATAAAAACATCTATAATTTATCAAGTCCTTTGGCACTCGTATTGCGTTAAAACTTCCCCAAATCCAAATTTAAACGATGTAGCCAAAAGAAGACAGATGTAGAGGGGGCACACAAATATCATCAACTGATCAATCCAAATAGGTGTTTTGGATGAGAACCGATTTACGTGGTCTATGCATATCTCCTGAAATTCAATAATCGCTCTATCACCTGTGAAACACGCACAGTGAAGCTTAGTAAGATTCAAATCATGAACGCAAGCCAATTGAACAATAAACCCCAGTGAAAGAATACTTATTTACCCCAGTAATAATATTGAATAATAAACCCCAGGATTAATATCGAATAATATTTACCTATATATTATCAGAATGCTTCAACCCGTGTATCGGCTTTTAACTACACTACAAGTATTCACATCGGCTATCACTCCAGTATCCACATTCACTAAAACTCGACGCTATCGGCCGGACATCACTAGGTTACAAACAAACAATAATAAACCAAAAAACGCAAATGTTGGCACTATAAATCGGGCCATAAATCGGGAGTGGTTTGACCTACGGACCTGAGGAAGGGCACATTCGATTCCTCGAGGTATGTTCTTAAAAATAAGTTTACATTTAGGCTTTGACTTGTTTTGAGGTTTTTAGGGATTTTACAAAACTTCGACAGCCCTTAAGGGGGACTTTAAATTAAGTGAGAGTGCTGGCTCAAGAATTGGGGCGTTGTCGGACCAAGATGGATTTTTCCTGAAAATTTCAGATCTCTTGCTCCAGCCGTTCTGGAAGAAATCGTGCGTACGGCGTCCGGCGGACAGACGGAAAAATTTTTATTGCAGATTCGGATTCTACACCCTTTGAAACGTAAACCATGAAATTTTCACGGGGGCTGGAATTTTTCTTTCAAGAGCGATTACAATGGTTTATTATTGAATAATAAACCAAAACTCAGTTTGAATTCGGACTCATGCAATTGTACCATATTTATAATGGTGGTCACCGCGACCTTGAGAGGGGGAGGTAAAAGAAAGGCTGGGAAACCCTGCTCTAAACAATACCTTGCTTGAACTGATAGTAGTGGGCCCTCTATTTTTCATAATATTCACAAATGAACTTCCAGCTTGGATATCGTCTCATCTCCCAAGTTCCTCAGAATTGTGTGAGGTGATGGAATGGTATAGTTGCCCCTGCCAATGAGCTGGATGCATTTATTATGCTCCGCCACGCTTGCAGGCGTCCGATTCATCTCCCAAGGCGCCAGATTCTAAAATCGGGAAGGGGCCAACTAACCATATCCATCACAATTGACAGTAAAGAGCATGTATGCTAATGATGTGACAGTTCTGGTTTCGGCATCGACGACTACACGTTTCTCTGAGGCTATGAGTCTGGCAGGGCGATCAGTATCCCAATGGTGTGCAGTCAATCGACCGATTCTCAATGACGAAAAAACGCAAGTCCTCAAACTCAGAGCGGGCGGCAGCGATCCTTCGTCTGTAACGCTTCTTGGCTTACGTTTAGACGAATATGCTACGTGGTGTGCACATCATAGGGTTTTGGCCAGCTCACTACCTGGCATCATACTTTTGTTGAGGCGCTTGTCTGCTTGTCCACTGGGGTCTACTGAGGCCTTTTTGAGTTCCAACTGAATTATGGAGTTTTGCTGTGGGGGAATTCCGGAGACAGCGATCCGACCCATGAGGGGAGTCTCTTCACAGAATCACTGTCGCCCGTTACTTCAAGAAGTTGAAAGTGCTAACGCTCCGGGCAATATTTGCTTTATCTCTCCTACTCCGTATAAAGAATAATGAGAATCTGTATACCCGACAGGGAGACAGTCACTCCTATGACACGAGAGGAAAAAATAATCTGGGAGCTAAACACAGACTTGCCCTATCCCAAAAAAAACCTTTCAACTACCTAACCCCAACTACCTAGGGGTAAAAATGCATTATCTTCCCAGAAATCTTTCCTCCTGGACCTTTTGGCAGGAGAATCAAGGACGCCCTTACCCCTTTAGCACCTTACTCACTGGCTGAAATTTCGACGGTATCTGGATGGCTATTTGAATTTGACCTAATTCTCTAGTTTATATTCAAGTATTTGAGGTACCTATTTATTAATTCAATGTGATGTATACGGTGTGTTCTTCTATGTTATTATGATTATATTTGACGAAAGCGATGTACTATTTAACTATGTATGATGCTGAAATAAATGAAATGAAATAAAGCGCAGATATAATTTATTACGCAAGGCTACCGAAAAGACAGTTTACGATTCAATGATAGAATTAAGAGGGGAAAACGGAGCAAATGACGAAGGGAACATTCTAAAACAGAGGGTCTGACATTAGTAGCGGCTTGCACAAATAGGTGCATTCCTACGGCTTGTTTTTCAATTGTTGAGTAAGGTCAAGAAACTCCCCTACGACAAAGTGTCCAAGACAAAATGGGGCAGCCGTTCACCTCTAAAACGCGGACAGTCACAAATGCAGCGAATGAGAGAATCGGGTACAACAAGCCCGCATGACGAACAACCCTCTGACGCATCAAAAAGATGTTTCTTTCGACGAATGTAGACTTCATGGCTTACTTACTTTTACATCCCCCGATTTCAACATTTAGATAGCCTGCATGGTTGGTATGCAGTTATTCATGTTGAAATCTCTTCATTTTATTTATTTACTACTTTCCTCAATGTCGAATACATCGCTACGACAGTCCACCAAACAGGTTCGTTACACGAGCCCAAGGTCCGTAAACTCGTTCTGGGTCCTATTTTTTTAAAGTACCCTTGAAGCTTATTATTTTCAATAACGAACGTTTGTAATCGACCACGAAAAAAACAAATGAAGTAATAATGAATAAATGCAACCCCCACCCCCTCCAAAAAGTTTTAGTTTACGTTTCAAGATAAAAATATTGAAAACCCCCATTTTAAAGGTTTGTTTCTCTAGTTTTAATTTTTGGTTTATTATTCATTATGATAAACCATTGTAATCGCTCTGGAAAAAAAAATTCTAACATCCCCTGAAAATTTCATGGTTTACGTTTCAAAGGGTGATGAATCCGAATCTGCAATAAAAACTTTTCCGTCCGTCCGCCGTACGCACGATTTTTCTCAAACGGCTGAAGCAAAAAAGCTGAAATTTTCAGGAAAAATCCGTGTTGGTCCGACAACGCCCCAATTCTTGAGCCAGCTCTCTCACTAAATTTAAAGTGCTCTTTAAGGGTTGTCAAAGTTTTGTAAAATCCCTAAAAACCTAAAAAAAAGTTGAAGCGGCCTAAATTTGTAATCTTCTTGAAGAACTTTCCATGAGGAATAGAATGAGCCCTTCCCCAGGTTCGTAGCTCAAACCATTCCCGATATACGGCCCGATTTATGGTGCCAACATTTGCGTTTTTTTGGTTTATTATTGTTTTATGTTTTCATCGCAGTAACCTAGTGATGTAGTGATGTGGATACTGGAGTGAACTCCTAAAAGGCTTTGTAGCCGATACACGGGTTGAAGCATTCTAAAAACCATAAAATTTTTTTTTTTAAAACGCTGCAAATTCTTTCACTGGGGTTTATTATTCAATTGGCTTGCGTTCATGATTTGAATTTACACTAAGCTTTGGAGTGTGGTTGTTACACAGGTGATAGAGCGATTATTGAATTTCAGGAGATATGCATAGAGCACGTAAATCGGTTCTCGACCAAAATACCTATTTGGATTGATCAGTTGATCATATCCGTGTGCCTCCTGAAATTCAATAATCGCTCTATCACCTGTGAAACACGCACACTCCAAAGCTTAGTAGAAATTCAAATCATGAACGCAAGCCAATTGAATAATATTAATTATTATTATGATAATTATTTGTTAAAGTCCTCGTTCTCTTTTTTCATAACAATCCCTCTATTGTGGATAAACACTATGGCCATCAACATTCCACACTTCTCCATAATGTTGTTAACACAAAAATGTCGTTGACGCTCACTTCTAGGAGCCCCCAATTTTTTATTAATTCAATTTACAATTCACTTCCGGCTGATTTAAAGATTATTAATAACATATCACGTTCTACTTTTAAAAATTTATATTTACTTGGCTGTTGGGTCCAGAAAATGTGGAAGTGCTATTGACGAGCATTTATAGGGAATAAGTAGAAGGATACTGGTTTTGTTTAGTTGTTATTCTTTTTGTTATGAGAATGAAGGAAATGTATGATTTTGTTTAAATCAAGGTAGAAATATACAAGGTAGAAATTATTGGTGTGAGTTTTACAACCTAAAGGCGAGCTATATTATTCAGTAAATTTATTTTTCATTATTTTCTTTCAATATTGAGTATTGTAATTGTGAATCATTGTATTCCCATGTTTTGTTGCGTTTTTTTATTGAATAAATATTCTAATGGCCTGTGACCGTCACGAAATGTAACACCCTGTATGTCCGCAACTCAACGTTTATAACAAAATTCTTCTGTATAAGACATCGCTAATGCCTATTTGGACTTATGGCATCCAACTATGGGGCTGCACAGCAAAATCTAACATGCAAATGATTCAAACTTTCCAAAATAAAGTACTGAGGTGTGCAGTAAACGCTCCCTGGTACATCGGAAATGACGACCTCCATAAAGATCTCAGAGTGGAAACCGTAAGAGATGCGAAAAAATTAGCTCGAAGATATGAACAGCGGCTTCACGCTCATACTAATTTGGAAGCCATTCAGCTTCTTGACAACTCCAGTACTATTCGGCGCCTGAAGAGGACCAAACCTTCGGACTTGGGATGCTGATACCGATGTGATAGTGTAGTGTGGTGCTAGTTAGTGAACTCTCACCATAAAATTGCGTAGGGGAAGGTGGGGTAATCAGAGACAAATATCCCGCGAAGCTGTATTTGTCCAAAAAGTGCCTACAGAGGTCACTCTGATGTAAAATTTTAGTGGGTTAGGAAAATCCGCAGACACATTCCGTGGTAACACCGAGTAATCTACGAAAACCCTTCCTTTCAAAGTCAGGTTACGCCTGTCTCTTATTATCCGTCAGTGCTCCGTCCGCCCAACAACCCGGCTTTTACGAACTGGTAAGTTTTTCCAGACTTTTCTTATGCAATTCTCTTCAATATCTCTTTGCCGGATTCCTGTACGACCACTCCTTAATTATTTATTGCGATGTTTCTTATTGCCTCCAGCTGGTGAACAGCTGGGGCAATTGTAGACAGTTTGTCTCTTATTACCCCAGTCTCTATTAATATATAATTTGAATAGGAAATTCTATATTTTTTCTGAAGGTTGGTTGGGATTCCTTCTAAAGAGGACAACGTTTCATAATGTTTTTATTTTTCTCTATTTGGCAATGTCAAGTTTTTTCAAGTTTTTCAATGTTCAAAAGAGAATCAGACCTTCCTATGTCAATAATTCTCAGTCAAAAAATTAGGTTTATAATGTTCGAATTTTATTTTCAAAGACTGATCAGTAACATTATTTTTCTTACATTTATTTTGGAAGACTGATCTAGAGCTGTGACGTACTTTATGATGATAATATTATGTGATATAGCTTGTCCAAAGCAGTGACAAGTAGGAAGAAAAAACGGTGCTTTGTTCAACCTAATTTGTTTCTTTGGAGTGCCCTTCAATTTTGAACCCTTTTTCGAAAGTAAATTTGGTTTGTGCAGCAATGGGCTGTTCCCAGGACCTCAGAAATGAAATTTTTGAATGGCAGTTTTGGTGGAAATGTTTGAAAATTTGAAACTTTTTTTGGTGTTAACCTGGAAGCCTGAAACTTTTAGGGTATTAAGAGACAGCTTGTCTCTTATTACGTTAGAACGTCTCTAGAAGTGTTTCTGACTTGCCCATTGAAGATTTTTACATCTGTCTCTTATTGACCCTAGGTGGGCAATAAGAGACAAAGGCCCCCGAGAAAATTCGACTATTTTTCTCTCTTATCTGAATTTTGCTATAAATCTCAAAAAAATCGTGGGGTTTCTATTTGTTACGAAGTGCTTACACAAAAATTTGCGACCTTGAAAAGTCAAAGATTCGGCCAGAAAAAATATTTTTGTCTCTTATTACCCCTTCGCGTCTCTAATTACCTCACCTTTCCCTAATTATGTTATAGCTAAATAACTTGATAGTTACTTACTGTATGTATGTATGCATGATGTAACTAGTTGTTATGTTCAATATATAATATATAATAAATATATAAATATAGGCTTAAAAAGAACCCCTGTATGTCCGGATGCATTTATACATCCAGAGAAAAGTGGTGCCGTCCACCGGTTGAAAGGGAGCAGAAATAAAATCATTAGCGAGACAAACGAGATTGACCTTTTGGGGGTCAGGAGGAGGCAAATCGACCTGGAACTGGGACGACTTCCCACGCTCACTGTCTCTCGACAACTAGAATCGCATTCGAGCAAACAAAAACTGACGACCCACTGAAATGAAAAGTTTCGGATCCGATTCTTCCACGGAGCCGAACGCCTTGGCAGATCGCCAGAGATCTAGACGGATTTCCCAACCAACACACAGGGGACAATAGAAAGTTATTGTGAAGGATCGATTTTCTTCGTGAATAATATTTCTGGTCTTAGATTTTGCTTCCGAGTCAACATCCCAGTTAGTAAGTACTGTGATCGCTTTCAGGAGGTAGAAAAACAAATATTTGTCAAGATGGGTGTGGCACATAGCTTCCTCGTATCCGTTACATAAATGTGGAGATGAATGAAATGTTTTAAATATCCTGAAAACATTTCACATCAAGTTCCTATAGAAGGGAGAGTAGTAAATTAACATGATGCATAATATGTAAGCTTAGTACATTAGCTGTTTAAGGAGGAGAGGCTCGCCGGAGCACACTCCGAGGCACAACTATCGCTACAGTGCGGTTAAAATGTGAAGTTACCAGCATCTTCCTTTCAAAATGTCACCAATATACGTATTACCAGAATCATCAGTTATCATTCCGGTCATATCAATCGCTGTTTATTGTAGGTTAACTTTTAGGAGTTTGCTACGTTGATTAGTGTTGACTGTCGATCCTAGTTGTCTTCGGAACTGGTTTGTACAAAATGGAAGCGTTGGTTTTGTGAAGGATCGATCGTTTTCTTCGGACTAATATTTCTGCAAAGATTTTGGCCGAGTCAACATTTAGTAAGAGGTGATCGCTTTCAGGAGATACAAAAACAAACATTTGCCAAGATAGGTGTGGCACATAGCTTCCTCGTATCCGTTACATAAATGTGGAGATGAATGAAATGTTTTAAATATCCTCTTCGAATCAGTTCCTATAAAGGGAAGGTAAATTAACATGATGCATAATATGTAAGCTTAGTACATTAGCTGGCCTCCGAATGGAATATTGATTCTCATTGGGTTCTCATGTGAAGTTACCAGCATCTTCCTTTCAAAATGTCAAATATACGTATTACCAGAATCATCAGTTATCATTCCGGTCATATAGGATCGCTGTTTATTGTAGGTTAACTTTTACTACGCATGATTAGTGTAACTGAAATCCTAGTTGTCTTAGGAACTGGTTTGTACAAAATGCAAGCGTTGGTTTTGTAGCGTGAGTTCCTAGCGGACTATCCCTGCTAAGAATGTGGCCGAGAATTCAAGGAAGCGCGTTACGTACAGGAGCATTACAGAAGAGTTCATTAGTTCCAAAAATTTCAATGTTACCATTGCCCCTTCGTTGCGCCATACAAATATGCTTTGGGCAAACATATCAAAACGCTTCATATCCAAAAGGCGAGAGGTACACTTTTGGCAAAGGAGGGAAACCGCGAAAGACTAAGCAGTTGCAATGTATGCGGAATGTTTGACACCCTCTTTTTTTGGTTTATTATTCAATAATAAACCATTGTAAACGCTCTTGAAAAAAAATTCAACCCCCCACCCCTAACCCCCCTTGAAAATTTCATGGTTTACGTTTCAAAGGGTGTAGAGTCCGAATCTGCAATACAAATTTTTCCGCCCGTCCGCCGTACGCACGATTTCTCCCAAACGGCCGAAGCAAAAAAGCTGAAATTTTCAGGAAAAATCCATGTTGGTCCGACAACGCCCCAATTCTCGAGCCAGCTCTCTCACTTAATTTAAAGTGCCCTTTAAGGGTTGTCAAAGTTTTGTAAAATCCCTAAAAACCTCAAAAAAAAAAAAGTCAAAGCGGCCTAAATTTGGACTCTTTTTGAAGAACTTTCCACGAGGAATCGAATGAGCCCCTCCCCAGGTCCGTAGGTCAAACCATTCCCGATGTATGGCCCGATTTATGGTGCCAACATTAGCGTTATTTTGGTTTATTATTGTTTTTGAGTTGATATCAGTAACCTAGTGACGTAGTGATGTAGTAATGTGGATACTGGAGTGAACTCATAAAAGGCTTTGTAGCCGATACACGGGTTGAAGCATTCTGATCCGCATGAAACGCTGCAAATTCTTTCACTGGGGTTTATTATTCAATTGGCTTGCATTCATGATTTGAATTTCTACTAAGCTTTGGAGTGTTCGTGTTTCAAAGGTGACAGAGTGATTATTGAATTTCAGGAGGCACACAAATATGATCAACTGATCAATCCAAACAGGTATTTTGGTTGAGAACCGATTTAAGTGTTCTATGCATATCTCCTGAAATTCAATAATCGCTCTATCACCTGTGAAACACGCACACTGCAAAGCTTAGTAGAAATTCAAATCATGAACGCAAGCCAATTGAATTATAAACCCCAGTGAAAGAATTAGTAGCCAGGGATGGTTTTCCTGGTAGAACTGACTGGGAAGGTCTAGGCAAAATCCAACCACCAGCGTTGGGACCATCTTGAATAAGGGATTTCAACAAGACAGAAGCAACTTCATAAACACCCTATCCTGTCTGTTGGGGGCTGCTTTTCAAAACATTGTAGGGAGTGAGGAAAACCGTGTGACACTGAAATAATGGGCTGATAAGGCTACTTGATTTGATCCATTTTTTCCGTGAGGCGGATATCCATTGTATATGGTGTGTTCTTTCATAGTGTAAGTGGATATAAAGGCCCCAATAAATATTTCGCTGAGTAGTGACGATGGAAGTTGTATACCTCTGGTTAGTGACAGCTGTAGGGAGTGAGAAATACGGATTCTGGTATTTTCTCCTGAGTCCTGTAGGCACAACTTGGAACATGTACATCCACTTAGGAGAAAATTGTAAAACACTTAGCTACAAAACTGTATTTAATTGAGATTTGACGGCGATACTGATCAGTGACATAAATCTGACCGAAATTTGAAATGACCCAACTGCAAACAAAGCACATTAATTTCTACGTTCGTACCGCTGACGAGCAAACAAGTACAAATTCTTCCGCAGCATTTCGGATACATGGCTTATTTGCGTTTCCCATCTCATGTGTTGATCAAACCAGACCCCAAGATACCGGACACAATCGGTCATCTCCAAGGATCTACATGTCGTCTTGCAGCTTTCGGGAGAACAGTATCAGTGTGCAATTTAAGTTCATAATTTGACGGGATACCCGTTGTTCCTACAACAGGAACTTCCAACAACTACACTAATGGTCAACAAGTGCGATCAAGTTTCACTTGCCACAGAATGTTATTGGAGTAGGGAGTGAGAGTTAAAAAACCTACACTGCTGCCTCCAGGGATGGTTTTCCTGGTAGAACTGACTGGGAAGGTCTAGGCAAAATCCAACCACCAGCGTTGAGACCATCTTGAATAAGGGATGTCAACAAGACAGAAGCAACTTCATAAACACCCTTTCCTGTCAGTTAGGGGCTACTTTTCAAACCATTGTAGGGAGTGAGGAAAACCAGTGTGACACTGAAATAATGGGCTGATAAGGCTACTTGATTTGATCCATTTTTTTCCCTGAGGCGGATATCCATTGTATATGGTATGTTCTTTCGGGTGTTCTTCGTTACTCCCCCCCATTTTCAAACGCTCGTCGCTTCATGAAATTCTAACAAAAATTTGATTTTTGGAAACTTCAGCTCGTCTACTTTTTGATGTGCGTGTTCATATTTTGAAGCATCAACTTTGTAAAAGCCAAATTCGACTTGAAAAAACGGTGAAAACAGTATTTTCGACTACAATTATCGCGTCTCAACCTCTTAACTTTCGATCAAAGGATTTCATCGCTCTATATCTCATACCTGCACGTCCTCACACCCCTGTTCCTGTGAGTTGTTGTTTAGAGATAGGCAAGCTTACTAGTTGATATTTACCGTTTACCTTCACGGGGCTTGAAAGCGTTTTGAACCCTGAACGGAAGGCGAGGGTTTGTATATTTTCAATATACAATGTACAAGCCTAATGAAGCCATGTAATGCTACTATTACATAAATTATCGAATAGGTACCCTTCATGTACAATAAATTAATTTTTATACAAATCCTTAACATTTTATCAGCCTTTCTCTGTGAAATTTGTGGAAGAATGCAACAACACTATGACGAGTGAAAAAACGGAACTTTTAAGTATTTAGGTGAAATTTTTGAAGCACTTGAGGTGCGAGAACTTATCTCTAAAAAGGAAAATTCACAGGAAGGGTTTTATCGTTCTCTTTAATGCAAGACCTCGCATTCATAAAATGCTTATGTTAAGCAGGTATCGACAGTTAGTAAAGCGTTTATATATAGAAATCACTTGACGATCGAAAGTTAAGATAATAGGTTGAGACGCGATATTGGTAGTCAGAAAAGTTGACTGTTTTCACCGTTTTGGAAGGGGGGGGGGGAAGTACTCGAAGAATTTTGGGGACGTATGGTTAAATACTTCCGATATTGGTATCCATCCCCCTTCTAAGAACATTTGACATTTTCGATTGAATAATTCACCATTACTATCTAATTGTGGTAAATTGAGGTTCACTAGACATAAAACTAGACAAACTGAAGTTTTCAAAAATCACCTCAACATCAAATTTTTGTTGGAATTTCATGAAGCGACGAGCGTTTGAAAATGTGGGGGAGTACCGAAGAACACCCGTTCTATCATACTGTAAGTGGATATAACAGCCCCAATGAATATTTTGCTGAGTAGTGACGATGGAAGTTGTACACCTCTGGTTAGTGACAGCTGTAGGGAGTGAGAAATACGGACTTTGGTATTTTCTCCTGGGTCCTGTAGGCACAAGTTTTACATACTTTTCCATGGAACATGTAAAGGAAAAGCACCAATAGTGAACACTGTACCAATAGTGGACACTTCGGAAAAAAAGTTGTAGAATATGGATTCGGGTTGAGCAGGGCACTTGAATCTTTTTGGATTAACTAAAGTAATTGCCTAACAAACGTGATGAACCAAAAGAAAACGTTAGGGCCAAAATGAAAAATAATAACTTGACATTAAAAACAACCAGTCTGTGGGTGGAGTGATTTTGAGCAGGACGCTTTGCAAAATGCTAAGGAATTGAAAGTATGTATTAAGCAATGTTCACATATAATATTCAAATATTTGTGCCCATTGGTTTGAATATATACTTCAGTAACTAAATTGACGATTTTCCAGTCGCCTAACTCCGTTAATATTGATAAAGTGGGCTTTTAAAGCATGTCCACTTCTAGTACAACAAAAATGACGGATGCTCCGGTAGTGGACATCCCTATTCACTACTGGTGCAACTTCCCTTTTCACGAAAGGATATTTTCTTAATTTTCTACTTGTTAATTTGTATTGGAACAAGCTCTCGGTACGATTTTCAAATGAATATAGTGTTGCGGATCAGAGGCGGACAGAGGGTGTCCTCTACTAGTGCAAGAGATGTCCACTACTAGTCCATGAGCTATCTTCTACTTATACATGAATTGTTCTCTACTGGTGCTCACTTCATTCTTCCAGTTGAATGGAATTCTTTTTGTTTTACTGCAGATTAGATATATACATGATTTTAAACGAGATTTAACGTCGTCTTGTTGATATCTAAGACGTGTCCACTACTGGGTCATGAAGTGTCCACTACATCAACACTAGACAATTTTAGCTGTCCACTACTGGTGTTTTCTGTTATTCCACAAAATTTGACTCTATTTCTTCAAACATTTATAAAATTGGTAATTCCTTTGATTAAACTTAACTAAAAATGTCTGAAGAACGTGTAGACACCCAAAAAAAAATTTGAGAGCTAAAAATTTATGAGGTAACACAAACAATCACACAAGATTTTCTTAACATGTCCACTACTGGTGCTTCCCCCTCACATCCACTTAGGAGAAAATTGTAAAACTACTAACCTACAGAAGTTTATTTACTTGAGATTTGTAGGCAATACTGATCAGTGACATAAACGTGACCGAAATTTTGAAATGACTCAACTACAAACAACGCACAATAATTTCTACGTTCGTTTAGCCAACATCTTCCGTAGGTACATACGTAAATATAAAACAATCTCACCTAAGGGGAAAGCACCAGTAGTGGACATGTTAAGAAAATCTTGTGTGATTGTTTGTGTTACCTCATAAATTTTTAGCTCTCAAATTTTTTTTTGGGTGTCTACACGTTCTTCAGACATTTTTAGTTGAGTTTAATCAAAGAAGACACCAATTTTATAAATGTTTGAAGAAATAGAGTCAAATTTTGTGGAATAACAGAAAACACCAGTTGTGGACAGCTAAAATTTTCTAGTGTTGATGTAGTGGACACTTCATGACCCAGTAGTGGACACGTCGTAGATGTCAACAAGACGACGTAAAATCTCGTTTAAACTCATGTATATATCTAATCGGTAGTAAAACAAAAAGAATTCCATTCAACTGGAAGAATGAAGTGAGCACCAGTAGAGAACAATTCATGTATAAGTAGAAGATAGCTCATGGACTAGTAGTGGACATCTCTTGCACTAGACTACTAGAGGACACCCTCTGATCCGCAACACTATATTCATTTGAAAATCGTACCGAGAGCTTGTTCCAATACAAATGAACAAGTAGAAAATTAAGAAAATATCCTTTCGTGAAAAGGGAAGTTGCACCAGTAGTGAATAGGGATGTCCACTACCGGAGCATCCGTCATTTTTGTTGTACTAGAAGTGGACATGCTTTAAAAGCCCACTTTATCAATATTAACGGAGTTAGGCGACTGGAAAATCGTCAATTTAGTTACTGAAGTATATATTCAAACCAATGGGCACAAATATTTGAATATTATATGTGAACATTGCTTAAAACATACTTCCTATTCCTTAGCATTTTGCACAGCGTCCTGCTCAAAATCACTCCACCCACAGACTGGTTGTTTTTAATGTCAAGTTATTATTTTTCATTTTGGCCCTAACATTTTCTTTTGGTTCATGACATTTGTTAGGCTATTACTTTAGTTAATCCAAAAAGATTCAAGTGCCCTGCTCAACCCGAATCCATATTCTACAACTTTTTTTCCGAAGTTTCCACTATTGGTACAGTGTTCACTATTGGTTCTTTTCCCTTAGTACTAAACAAGAAGGAAATTGGGATGTAGGGTTCTTAAGTGCAAAAATGTACAGGAGTGATCTACGTATGTCTACGTATCACCTCAACACGAAATGTCAAGAAATTTTACGGGCGTAGCGAATAATTTTTAAGCCAGACGGTCCTTGAGATTACGATTTGAACGATTCGACTGTTACAATATAACACGCAAAAATAACTCAATCAGCGTTTAAATATTGAAATTTCAATGCGAAATTTGAGGGGCACAAGATTTGAAACTAGCCCCGTTTCGTTTGCACTCTTTTTGACACAGTGAGACGTTTTCAAGAAGGTGCATCGTATAATGTCTTCTTTCCAAGGGAAATATAATTGATTGTTTGGGAATTACGTGCATTTCAACGACTACAGTTCGAATTGAGACAAATTCTTTCGACTGTCATCGAGTTTTTTGTACCAAGTTCCCACTAACCTGACGATTGTAGAGTTTTTGCAAGAGGTTTCCAGGATATTTCCCCAAGGACATAGCAAGGAGGAGCCCGCTTCAGTATTCCATCTTTCCTGGAGCGTTGATCACAATTTCGAACGGGAATCCGCAAAGGACATAATAATTTCGAAAGGAGGATCGACTTGGAATTTTAACGTAAAAACGAATATTTCTCGGTTACAAGCCGAGATTATCGGCACACCAAAATGGCGTCTGTAGGTGGTAGGGGGGAGCGGCAGTGTTGCCAAAATGAACGAACAGCTGATCTCTGGAACAACACGGTGGTGGTTTCAACGCCGGCCCTTAACAATTGAGCAAACACAATATTGTTAGTCTTCACATACTCGTAGTTCACATGCTCATGTGGTGCAGCAGTGTCCAAGGACTAGAGGTGTGTAAACCCAGGTCACCTGAGGGAGTAGAGGACCTGCAGGTCACTCAGACCAGAGCCAAGGTTAGTGGGAAAAGTTTACCAGTTCACTTCGTCGATGAATGCAACACCTGCAGTTCACTTCGTGAATGAATGGGGCCTGCAGTTCGTCGTCTCCATTCAGAGACAGTCAGAATTCAGTAAATGACAGTAATCTATTGTCATTTTTTGAGTCCTCATGCGAATTTTCTTATAAATACCTACTTATTAAAAATAATCGACCCTGTGATGAGTATAGTATCGACCAGTATAGTTTAGTATATAGTAAATTTGAATGGAAATGACTCTGCGGTGAGGGGAGTCCTTTGACTAGAAGGAAACCCGAGCTAATGGCGGATGGGTGAACTGCAGGTCACTTTGTGAAGAACGGTTTGGCAGGTCTCCGAGTTGTTTGAACATCAGCAGCAGGGGTCATGCTGTCAAGAACGTCAGCAACCTGCAGGTCTCAAACTTCCCTTGCCAAGAGAAGTTTGCGACCGTCCGAGTAGTTCGAAAGTCG